>PVJA010000171.1:90014-215203 GCA_004027025.1 Myocastor coypus
TTTTTTTTTTTTTTTTTTTTTTTTTTTTTTTTTTTTTTTTTTTTTTTTTTTTTTTTTTTTGTCTTTTTGAGACAGCGTCTCACTATGTAGTTCAGGCTGGCCTTGAGCTCACATTTGTAGCCAGGCTGGTCTCGAACTCATATCAATCCTCCTGCCTCAGCCTCCCGAGTGCTGGGATTACAGGTATGCACCACCACGTCCGGCTGTAAATTTTTCTTGTGAATTTTTCCTCTTTTATTATTCAAGAAAATTTTTGTCTTCTGAACTTCTCTTAAGTTCCATGAAAGCTATTATTATGAATTGTCCATCAAGGTTAAACATATTTCCTCCATTTAATTAAATAAAATCAAATTCTTTTTCTGATACAAATATTACAACTACCAAGTATGAATGATACACTTTACTTAACCGGAGCAGATCAATAAATATGACCACGTTGGTCTCTGTGCAACCAGTCCTTCTGATATTTGTGTAGACAGAATAATTAGTCATACTATAGATATTTTTGCTTGATATTTGACCATAGAGATTAAGGGTTTGCGATACTGCATAACAGCAAAATGTTCATAAAACACCATCTATAGATAGCCTATGAAACTAAGCAATGTAATGATGGCCAGAAATAAACCAAAATGCTTCCATTTAACCAATGATGTTAATTCATTCTAAGGTTAATTCTAATATCTCTTCTATTTTCTCTTCTTCTGATACCTTATTTTCTATGTTGAGAGATTAGAAATTTTCAATCTTGCTCAAGCACTATAGATAGTAATCACTCCAGAATTTGTAGGCCATTTATGGCCTCTGACATGTTTGAGTTTTGTTTTTTAGTAATATTAAAAAAATTGAAAGGTATCTGCAAATACTTAGACGTTATAATTACATTCATTGGGGGGAAGTGGCACATATGCATGTGGCATCTTCATCACCTTTATTTCCTTTTCCCAATCCTCCCATCACCCCATCCCGCATCTCTGAGTGGTCTTCTTCTCTGTTTCCTAATATTCCTTTATTTCCTTTTATTTTGCTTTTTTTATATCATTTAATTTTGGCTGCTCACACCAGAAAAACAATGCATTATCTAACATTCTGCATGTGATTTATGTTACTTAAGGTTTTAATCTCAAGAAGCATCAATTTTTTCTATGAGTCATTTTTATCTTTCCTTATGACTGAATACTACTACACTGTTATTTACATATAGCGTATTTCTTTTATTTTCTTTTTCTTTTTTTTTTTTTTTTTTTTTTTTGCAGAACTGGTGATTGAACTCAGGCCCTTGCACTTGCCAGGCAAGCACTTATTCTACTGAGCTATCTCCCCAGCCCCAAATTTCTTTATTAATTCATCTGTTTATGGGTTTATTGGCCATTCCAAAATTTAGCTATTATAAATTTTGCCACATAAAAAGCTTGATCTGTTAATGTCATTTTTTTTACTTATCCACAAGTACTAGCAAACAATGGGAAAAAATAAGTGTTCATGTTTACTGCGATACAAAAACTCTGTCATAACAAGAATTAAAAGTGTTCCTAAAATATTCACATATTAATAAAGGGTTTTGCATATAAATATTTTGAATACATTTCTGTTTGATCCAATACTGTTGTCTACATTTCTTTATTTTAACAAACGTGGCTGTTACAGGATCTCACACGTCTCGAACCTGTGGTAATCCTCCTGCTTTAATTCTCCCCAGCACTGGGATTTCAGGCCTATGCAACTAACTCTGGATTCTGTGGCAAGCTGAGCCAACCCTGAAAGCAGGGCTGGGTGGCATGTGGTTCTGGGTATTGAACCCTGGTCCCTGTGCTTGTCTAAGCTTGGCTAAACAGACTATTTAGTTTACTGAGTTATCAGGCTGGCCCTGGGCCTTATTAGATGCTTAAATAGTTTCTTTCATTTCCATTAGAAATACCATACCATCCATAATGGGCTCAATCTCAAATGATAAGTAGCCTCTATAATAATAATTGATATTAATATTATTTCAAGTTTCCAACATCCTTGAAGTTTCTGAATGAAATATATCTGTTACTCTACATTATTTGACATACTTTCCTTGTTGATATTTCAGTTAGATATTTTGCACCTGTAATTTTAGCAAGCCTTTTCTTACTTTGGTGTAGAAATTATACCAGGATAACCTTTTGGATATTATCTGTCATAACTTAAAATATCAGAAGTTTACAACGATAGTTATATTTCTTGCTGCCTACCCATTAGTTATCCAGAGCTCTGCTTCCTTGCATACCCTGGGGCTCATACAGACAACCCATTGATTGGAATATCATTTTCATGTTAGAAATTTAAGAACCATAAACACTTTGAAAAGATCATTCTAGAATATGAATGTTTCCATTTCTGGTTAAGAAATAGTGATTCCATTTACTTTCCTCTGAATAAAATATTCTTATGCCCATCAGTCTAAAAGTTCATCAGAAAATGGAATTTATGTTAAATTTAGATGTTCTGGTATATTCAGTCATTTATTGCATGCTTTTGTTTGTTTTTGTAGTACGACGGATCAGACATTGAACCTCTCCCTTTGAGGCAGATGCTTATTTAGCTAAGCTATATTGCCAGCCCTCTTCCGTGGTTTTCACCCTGAAGGGTGGTGTTCTCTAGCTCTAACATGTACAAAATAAAATAGTTTTATGTTCACCAAATGTCCTGAAATATTAATAAAATATTCTGTTTTTCTAGCTGGCTTTTTCATACAAAAGATTTCTGCATAAACATTTTGTTTGGACAGTATTTCATTATTTATTCTTTTTATTCACCATTCTTACTTGGCTGCGTTGCGCTGAGGGAAGAAGAATTACCTTCAGTTTATGTATTATATATTTTGTGTTGTAAAATATAACATATATTTACATAGTTTACCATATATAACAAACTTGTTTTTAATACATCTCATGGAACATTCAAATGAAATAATACAAAGACATGAGAAAATTTGTCTGAGAAATAACAATCCATTCCTGTCTTTAGAAACATGCATGTGTATGTATGTTAAACCATTATTACCACTCTTGCTGTGTTTTGATCCCTAAGTGGCACCATGCAGGCTTCCCGTGGTTTGACTGTGTGACTGATACAGGATGTAGAGTCAGTACTGCATTGAGACCTCCTGGACACCATCGGCAGTAGAGAGCTGTACCACTAAATCAGAAAGAGTACCATAAAAATGACATCATGAAATCTAGGAGGTGGAGGCAGGAGGATCTCAGGTTCTACCCAGCATTCAACTTAGTGAAGATAGCTCAGTGGCATAAGCACCTGGCTAGTAAGCACAAGGTCTGCAGATTGATCTGGAAAATAAAAATCAATATGAAAATATACAATTAATTTCAAAATGGTCTAGTGATGTAAAAGCAAAGAGGAAAACACTGCATGATGAAGGAAAAAACATTTATGATCTTACTGGACTACTGGTGACACACACATTGGATATGCTTGGGTTAAAGTGAAGATTTCTCAAAGAAGTAGGTGGTAAGTTATTAAGATAGGTAATATCAAGGGGCTGGGGAGATAGCTCCGTGGCACAAATGCCTGCCTGGCAAGTGCAAGGTTGTGAGTTTGAACCCTAATCCTGAAAAGAAAAAAAAAAAAAAAAAAAAAAAAAAAAAAAAAAAAAAAAAAAAAAAAAAAAAAAAAAAAAAAAAAAAAAAAAAAAAAAAGATAGGTAATATCAGATAGGTGAAGTTTGAATTTTATCTTCAACATGATGAATTTTATCCAGTTTACATTAAAACATAAGAAAATTTTGATGTCATGAGTTACGATACCTTCATTTAAAAACTTCTATTTATCAGTAATGATTAGAAAATGTTTGGAATAATTGTAGCAGAATAAATATCCCTTATTATAAATTTTCAAAATTCACAGAAGTTAATACTATATTGGATGACATTAATTTCATTCAGGTATCCAGAGGAAAAAACCTACAAATGCAAAAAGAGCAGTGATGTGTACTTTATACTCCAGGAACTATTTTATTATTTTGCTAAGAAGATGCAAGCTGAGAAACTGACATTATTGCTTCTCATGAAAATTTAATATTAATATTGTTGGTAGGTGTTTTCCACAATAAAATAAAATGTACCATATGTTTAATGTTTTATTTTCATATCAATATAAACTAACAATTGCAAACTTTATTTATTTATTTAAACTTTATTTATGTTATAGCTGGCTCAGCCTGCCCTGGGGGTGGGGCTGTCATAGTACCATGGATCAAACCATGATCCCTGATGTTGCCTCAGCTTGCCTACGCAGGCGTTCTAGACTGCTGAGCTATTTCACTGCTCCTAACAATTGGAAACTTTATTCAGCAATAAACTGTTATTGCACCAAGGTCTGATACAAATTATTGATATCAGGTCCATTTCTGTATCATAAACTTTACTCTCTGGGGATATGGTTTGTGACTTTATGACACTCATCAAATTAGTACCCATAAGTGCTGATGGCAACATTTTTCCCTTGATCTCTTTGAAAGAGGACATCAACTTCACTCCATAAACTTAATTATACAACACTGACGTCTGTGTCTAAATACTGGACCACATAATATTCGGCTGGATTTTAATACATTTCAGTCATTTCATCTCAATTCTATTTCTCATTAATTTAATCACTATCAGAATTTTTCTGGTAACAAATATAATTGCTTGCTTATAAAAAGCCATACATTTGCACTTTCAAAGGAGACTAGAAGTGAGGTGAACAGCAGTAAAATGTTATTACGAAAACAATACAGTAAAAATGAGACCAGAGACATAATTGATCGTAACCATGATGACGTGAGCATTGTAATTATGCTGAGAATACTGAACCTCCAGGTTCTGTTACCTGGTGATTTATGTAGTTCAACTTCCTGCAGAGACATTGACACAGAATTGAAAATGTTTAAGTAAAGTGAATACATGTCACAGATTTCCAATAAGGAAATAAACTTTAATCCTCTATTTTATTGGATTATGTTGGAATTAGTTCAATGTATCTCATACTTGGAAAATTCAGGAAAGGTAGTAATTATTTATTATATATTATCATAAAGTGAAGCAAGATTTATTTGGCATTTTAAATTCTTTAATTGCATAAAATAGATTTTATAACTATATTTAAAAAACTATGGCAGATTTATGGAAAGGACTATAGTTTGGAAAAATTAACAAGATGACAATAGTTGCTGTTCAGAAGCATGTGCCTCTTTATAGAAACTAGAAGTAGTCAGGATAGACCTTTGGAAGTTATCACAACTTACACACATCTGTGCTGAAACAATTGATACTAATAAAATTTGATATTAATGACTTTCTGTATAGCAGCAGTACGTCAGATTCATCTCTTTGGGAGCCTGCTTTGGTAAAATGCCTACTTAAGTCTTTTGTTTCTATTTTTATATGCAATTTTGAGCTATGACCTCTTTCGTGTTTACTTCATGGTCTTTACTTACATAACTGAATAAAGTATGGCAAAAGCACACATGCTATCTTTCTTGGAGGCTTTATCTTTCTTTTTCCACCATCTTGGAGTCTGAGGAGGCCTATTGGGAACAGGACTTCCAAAAGGCCAATATGTCTGGAAGACTGTGGTGAGCAGCCATTTTTGCTGACTATGAGCGGGATCTTTGGAGCTGAGGGAGCACACAGCTCTTCTTAAAATTGGAGGTGTTTATTCCTGAGATGAAACTGAGTTCTACTTGCGCAAGAAATGTGCGTATGTGTACAAAGCAAAAATAACACAGAGACTCCAGGTGGCAAACCAAACAAATCCAGGGTGATCTGGGAAAATGGAACTCCGGCCTTTGGAAACAGTGGCATGTTTTGTACCAAGTTCAAAACCAACCTTGCTAAGGCCATTGGACAGCAAATCTGTGTGATGTTGTACTCTTCAAGAATTTAAACTAATGGAAAATAAAGCTGCAGTTTTGCACTTGTATTTCAAACAAACAAACAAACAGAAAACAAGCACTATCTTTCTCACAATACTTTTCAGGACCAAATGAAATGGAAAATGTTAAGGCCAATGCCATTTCTCCTTAGCCTTATCTATGTTCACACTCTCCAAGGCCTCCAGGAATCCTCACATGCTGTCCACATCAGGTGTTTCCATGAATTAGTTATCCAAAACAAGTTAGGCACTGTGGGTGATCAAAAGTTTATAATAGTGTTTAGGATCTAGGAAAAAATAATTCTGAGACAAATAAATATAAAGGTTGAGACAAATGATAACTAAAAGCTAGATTCAAATCAGTATGGGAGAACTGCCTAGGCCATGTGCATTTTCCTATGATATCTCAGAAGCAGTTTATATTCTTATCATAAACTGTGCATCAGTGTTTAAGTGTAGCTAAAATACATTCTCTAAATGTCAGTTTCCAAGGAAACAGCAAGAAGGGGGAAACACTGATCAATTACAAGCAGTCCTGACACAATCAAGGTGGTGGGCAACATTCTTCAAATGGAGCAGATGGACAAGTAGAAATAACGATCAGGCCACGAAATATAAAATCATTTCTTCTGGGGCTGTCTAAAATATCATAGATTAAAAGTCCAGTTACTTTGCTACTATACATTTATTTATGCAGCAGTTACAGCACTTTGTGCCTTTTAGAAGTTTCATGTTTTGCAGATCTTGAATCTTTGGGTCTTTTGAAAGTATCCTGTTTTATTGCAGATCTTGAATTTGTCTCCATTCTTGCTTTAAATTTTTACAACTTCATGAAAATTTCTAAATAATTATTCATTGTCCTAATGACATTCCTTCTTGTTGGGATAAAATGCCAGATACGCACAAGTCAAAGGACAAAAGGTTTACTCAAACTATAGAGATTTCGGCCCATACTTGGCTGGCCCCAGTGCAGAGAAGGGCAAGCGATCATCGCAGAAGAGAAAAGTTCAAGTTGTGGCTGAGCGGAGGCATCAGTGGCTCAGCCAGTGAATAAGGAAGCCTGTATTTTTTTTTTCTCACCTGAGCTACAATCCTTTTAGATGGTGTCTCCCACACGCTGGGTGAACTTGAACTTGCCATTACTAACAACCAAATCCATTATAATTTCACCCATGATAGAAAGACATTTTTTAAAAATCAAATCAATCAATTAATTAATTAATTAGTTAATTAATTAATTAATTAATTAGTACACGGTCTCATTCTGCAGCTCAGACTTGTAGTGATCCTCCTGTCTCAGGCTCTCCAGCCCTAGGATTACAGACATACACCACCATGCCTGGTTTTGGTGGCCTGTATGACCAATCTGGGGTCCTGGGGCTGGCACGACATGTGGTATTGGGGATTGAACCCGGGTCATTGCACTTGCTAGCTACATGCATTTAGACTGCTGAGCTATCTCTCCAGCCCATTCCACACATCCTAGCTCCAGCCAGCTTTTAAAAATTTCACCTATGAGAGCATGAGGCCTTGGGAGGTCATCTAGATGCAAGCCATACCAGCCATAAACAAAGGGAAACCTAATCCATGATGAAATATCTCCATACATCTATTGGAGTAACAGTAACTAAAAAGAGGCAAAATAATAAGCATTGTTAAAATATGGAACAGTGTGAGCTTCTGTAACATTTTTATAGACAGGAATATAAAATAAAGTAAAATCCACTTTGGAAAACCATTCCACAGTTTCCTATAACATTCTACCATCCAACTGAAAAATTTTTCTTTTGTTAATTTACTAATTTTTTAATACTATTAATAATTTCCATATAGAAGAGAAATGAAAATATGTCTCAGCTAATCTATTCATGTAAGGTATCAATATTGTTTTTAACAGACAAGAACTAAAATTAGGCTAAGTAACCACTAGTTTATAAATAAATACAATGAGATTATATATATGGATACTATTTAATTAAACGAAATACTATTTAATTAAATGAAAATCATGAATTGTAAAGAGATTCTGCCAAGTGAAAGAAACCAGTTGCAAATGCCATATAATCTGTATGACTCCCTTTATGTGAAATGTCTGGAATATTCACATCTAATATGACATGAATTATTCTTCCTAGACTCTATATACTACCAGAAACTCCCAGTGATCCATATTTCCTTACTACAACTTGGCTAACAAATTTATGAATGACTTGAATAGCATTGTGAGAATTTGAGGAAATCCATTTGTGGTCATGGCTGTAGTTGGGGATTCGGTACTGTAGCATATTCTTTGGTGTATTTTATTTCATTTGATCTTCAACAACTTTGAGCTGTAGCTACAATACATCATTTTCATATATTTTGCCCTGTTACCAAGACAAAGATTTTTTTTTTTTTTTTTTTTTTTTTTTTTTTTGAGACAGGTTCTTGCTATGCAGTTCAGGCTGGCCTTGAGCTCACTTTTGTAGCCCAGGCTGGTCTCGAACTCGCATTGATCCTCCTGCCTCAGCCTCCCAAGTGCTGGGATTACAGGCATGCGCCACCACACCTGGCACCAAAACAAAGATTATAAAGCACATTGGAAAGGCTGGTCATACCTTGATGTGGATTATTTTAAAAAGGATAGAAGTACAACATGAGAGCTCAATAATAATCTATTCATTCATGAATTATGAAATTATTTTAGTATTGCATAGTGTGCTATTACAGTAGAGTTTATATAGTCTCTACATTACATCAAATATAATTTATTATATCAAAGTATTCAACCTATAGCTCATAGACACATACTAGCACATAAACTTGTTAGAAGCGATAGCTACTCAGACTACTTAAGAGAACAACTTCTTATGCATGCGTAGCATCAAACAAGGAAACTGTTTCATACAAAAAAAAAATTTGGATAAGGACTTCAGATTCTCGAGATTTACTGGTTTTATGAAATTTTCCTATCATTGGTGCCTCATATTAAATCTGCTTTTGAAGATGCTTTAGACAGTAAAATATTAAGATTTTGCTTTTGGCAGGTATCTCATACTTGGAATCAGGAGAGAAATGGAGAAACAGACAACCTGAGTTCAGGGTGTGAAAAATACTTGCAGTCTCTATCTTTAGATCCCAGGCCCTGGTAGTACAAGAAGTCGTCTATACGGTGGCAGAAATCTGCATCCGATTTCTTTTTAATCTAGGGTTAACTATAAGAAAAATCACTTATAAATCTGTATATTACTGATGTGGAAATCTCCTTAAAATCAGGGAAATTTTTTGAAACTATGCTCCTCTGGCAAGATGCTCAGCTCCTGGGTTAGCTGGTAGGGTCTGACCCCCAGCCTCTCTGCAGGGAATTTTCCTGCAGGGTCTCAGCAGAAGCTGGAGCTGGGTTTTGGATGAAGTAGAAGTTCTGGTGGTGCAAGGGTGCAGGCCTACTGTTCCTGCCTACATGCCTACCAGTCATAAGCTGTGGGCAGGGGTAGAGTTCCGGTGGTGGTGTGGGGGCTGCAGGCAGAGAGGTCCTACCTGCCAGCCCCCCATTTGGTCAGGGCTATGGGTGGGGGCAGAGCTCTAAAGTAATAATTTATCTAAGATTTATTTTTTTAATTTTATTTTTTTAATTTGAAGAGTAAAAACAAAAATAACACTAAATTGTAGAAACAAGATAACATACAATGATACATATGTTGCAGATTTTTGAAACAAGAATAGCTACTTAACAATAGTTGCTATATTATTTATTTCTATTGTCAAATCTGTTGTTCAGATTAACAGATGTATCCTGGTCCCACCTGTCACACTGGCCCTGTTCTCAGGCACGCTGAGCCGGTGATGGAGTTCGAGCATGGTGGCCTGTGCCTATAATCCCAGCACTTGGGAGGCAGGAAACAGGAGGATCACTGTGACTCAGATCTGCATAGTGAGACCCTGCACAAAAAGAAACAGATTAAGAGATGTAGTGATGCAAGATTGAACAAATAATCTGAGATTTGTCATAAGCAGGAAATAAATTATAATAAACATAAAGGAAGATATTTTATAGAGTCAAGTGCTTAAGAAAAACTTGAGAAATTAATGATTAAATAATTGATGAGTGAAAGAAACAGCTACAGCAAAGGAATAAGTATATAAATTTTTTTAAAAACATAGTTAATATAATTTTAAAAATATATTTTAGTAGACTAGTATGAGGATTTTTTTCACGAATTTATTGGGAGTTATTAGAAATCAACTTTTATATTTTGCCATAATGTCATGTGAGGACAGTTACATTCTGACCATAAAATTATAAACTCTCCTTCAAAACACCCAGCTGTAAGAAATAAGCATACTACATCTATACCCAACTTACTTTGCACAGTAATTCAGTTTATACATAGGGGTTCAAGAAAATCATACCTGGACCAAAATATTGAAAAAATTCATTATATTTATATATCCATTTAAAGATAAAAATATGAAATAATAGATTTAAATCATAAGCCTCAGAAGAATTTCAAAATTTTGGCGAAGTACCTTAAATGTGGAAAACTATATCGTACAGAGAGTTGAATGACTGATCTAGGATATATTATTTTATGTATTTAACATAATTGTAGGAAAGGATGCAACTTATACTGTGTCCATGTTGTTAAATATACCTCAATCTCTTTGTAATAATAATAATTATAAACATACACCTTCAAAAGTGTTCAGTTTAACATATTTAAATAGAAAAGTAATCAATAATTAAACTTTAAAATAATTCCAAAATATAGGAAATAATATTCCTTTGGCATAAACATCTTTATCACAATTTGGTTCTTTTAAAGACTTTATAATGTATGATATTAAAGTGATAAACTTTTCCTCATTATACCATCTGTTTTTATTATAGATAAGCACACAATTTCCTATACGAACTTTCTGTTTTAACAAATTGGCATTAACCATTCCCACACAAAATCTGACTTGTCACTGGGAGTTCTAATATATTGCAGATTTAGACAAGGGTCTTATCCATGGTCTGGTCTGTACTCTGTGGTCCTTAGGACAATTTTGAGTTATTAGGCCTCAATACTTAAATTCCGGAAGGATTTGCACTCAGCACACACAAAATCTCTATGTTTCTACTTAGGAATTCTGAAAATATTCCAAATACTATTAAGTGAAAGGATTTTCTGAAATTTTGGCCTATCGATTTTATTCTTTAGGAAGTTAAGCATCGTGGCAACTCAGTTCACAAACTTAATTTGTTCTGTGTTTCTGGGGAAGATGCCTACGTATCTGTGGTCACCCACTAAGAGTAAAGGCCCCTGTTCCTAAACTGAATTACTTGTGAGCAGAAGCAATTTTGAGTGGAGATACTACTTTACTTTTCTAGCACTGTTACTGTTTTAAATTCCAAAGAAATTGAGGAGGTTTGTGATTTATCACTTAATGATTTTATGTGCAATCTTTGTGTGTGTGTGTGTGTGTGTGTGTGTGTGTGTGTGTGTGTGTGTGTGTGTGTAGGGTCTCACTATGCACTGTGTAGCCTGGACTTGTAATGATCCTCCTGTTTGCAGCATCCCTAGTTCTGGGATTGTAAGCAGGCACCACCATGCCCAGGCTCTGGGGCCAGCATTTGTAGTGCCAAGGATAGAACTGTGGACCCTGCACTTGCTAAAGCAGGCGCTTAGTCTGCTGGGATATGTCATCGGCCCTTCTGCACAATATTTTAACATAAGTTGATTCTATTGCTATTATGACTTAGAATTTTTTAGTTTTGTTCTTGTTTTAACTCTTTGTTATAGCATCCAATTTGTAATCCTCAGTTATACAGAGTTTACTCATCTTTTTTTTCTCAGATCAGTAAAACTTACATATTTAAAGGTCTCAACTTTCAGAAAATAATTCCTTAGATTCTAAATGAAGTTATAATTCATGATTTCTTCTATATAGTGAGGAGATGACTTTCTTTACATGTCAGAAATGCAAATGTCATATGATTTTTCTTTTTAACTTTATCCTTCATTTTCATCTCCGTATGCCTCCTGACTTCTCTGGATCGAATTGAGACTTTGTCTGGGCTCAGACAACTTTCATTTGTATCTTCACTCCTTATTTCAGATCATTAATCTGCATCTTGACCTCCTTTACATATAATTTGGGTACAAAACAGAACCTAGTCAAATATTAGGTGGTTCATTAAAATATATTGAATCATCCATTCACTGAATGTACATATAAACTTACTTCGATTTTTTGTTTGTTTGTTCTGGTGTTCTTTATGCTGTTCTTGTTCTTGAGTTTGTTGTTATTGTTGCTGTTGGTTTTGGTTTTTTATTTATTTTTTTATTTTTATTTATTTATTTTTTTGAGACGAGGTCTCATTATGTATTTCAGACTGGCCTTTAACTCACTATTTAGTCCAGACTGGTCTTAAACTTATAGCTTTGGTCCTGCCTCAGCCTCCTGAATACAGACACATGCCCCCGTGCCTAGCAACAATGAGCTTATTGTAAAAGGCATACTCCAAGGTGACGAAGAATAGGACAGGGAAAGAACCCTCTCATTTAGCTTACATCATAGCATATCATATATTGATTTCCAGGAGAGGCAGAAGAAAACTCTTCATTAAGGAAATATAAATGACATTCAGTATTCTTTGTAGCAGAGAAAGCAAGCAGATATAATGATGCTGCTGTTATTATTATTTCCTTACTATTCTCATCTTCTTTTCAATTCCGGTAAAGGTAAACTTACTGAAGTTAGAGAGCTAGCAGTCTAAATGCCTGTTGAGTGCAAGGACTCTGGTTTGATCCTTGGTACCTCATGCTATGCCTGCCCTGGAACCCCAAGCACTCCATGCCAGCCAACAAAAACAGACACGGTGAGGCCTGCCTACAAGGCCAGTACTGGGAAGGCTGAGACAGGAGGGTCACTATGAGTTGGAGCAGTGCAGCAAGACCGTGTACCAAGCAAATAAATAAATAAAAATTTAAAATAGCTTTAAAACAATTTAAATGTGCTATTGGTTATAGCGTACCAAAAATGGGATTCTTTACCCTAATAATATATTTTATAGTAATTTTAATGAGAAAGAAGCAGCAATGAGACAGTTTCAAAATAGGATAGCAGGACAGTTACGATAATTAATACATTGCATCCTATTGTCTTTTTGAGACAGGGTCTCACTATGCAGTTGAGGCTGGTCCTGCGCTCACTTTTGTAGCCCAGGCTGGTCTCGAACTCGCACCAATCCTCCTGCCTCAGCCTCCCGAGTGCTGGGATTACAGGCGTGAGCCACCACGCCCGGCCTGCATCCTATTGTCTTAATATTAGTTATTCAGAGTGTAAGATACAGATACAAGATCTCGTCTAAATGATATTAGTAGAAATCTTTCTTTTCTTTGAACTAAGAGAAAGTAGCTGTATATCTATACTATTTTGTATATGCATATATGCATATATTTATTTCACTACAAAATGGCCCTTCATTTATATGTGTCTTCTTGTTTTGTTTTATCAGAGATATGTGTTCCATTGCTGTTAGAGAAGCTGCATCTAGAGAAGTCTTTAAAGGATTTTTTCATACTTGATGCCAGTCTAAATACTGTCGGTACTTGTATTTAGCAAAATAACCACCATGAAGACAACAATATGTATTGTATTAATTGTTGTAATTGTCCTACTAACATGTTTTGAAACTGCTTCATTATTTCTTATTAAAAGTTATAAAAATATAAATCAATAAAAATAACCCAATATCCTCCAACATTCCGTAATAGTAGTAAGTTATCAACACAACAGGCATTGTCAGAAGTTGTGTAAAATTCAGTCAGATACCTCTGATAGTGCATTGAACATCATTGCTTTTGGAAATGAGGTCACAAAGCATTACTAGTTCACTATTATTTGTGGACACAACATTTTAGAGTACAGAGGGGAGTCAGAGTTCAGTTTCACATGGATTTATTAACCACATATAAGTTTCCAGAGCTACTGATGTAAAGTTGTATGGTATAAAATTATATTATTAGAGTAATAACTAGAGCAATATTATCAGGAAACCTGACTAACCTTTCTACTGTAAAATATTGTGTCTCCAAATGGTACCAAACTAGACGGTCATGGTGGCACACGCCTGTAATTCCAGCACTCGGGAGGCTGAGGTAGGAGGATCAGTGCGAGTTTGAGACCAGCCTGGGTACAAAAGTGAGCTCAAGGCCAGCCTGAACTGCATAGCGAGACCCTGTCTCAAAAAGACAAAAAAAAAAAAAAGGTACCAAACTAGTAATGCTTTGTAATGATCTCAGTTCCAAAAGAAAAAAATGCTCAATGCTCTATCAGAGATATCTGACTGAATTTATTTTTGCTGGCCCAATTTTGTCAAGTGTTTGTCTCTCTCTCAATAGTGGAGTGGATATTGTAGACAGATTTGAAGACGTTAGATTAAATCTCATTGCAAAGTACAAAGAAGTGTAGGAGCCTCGATGAATCAGTATGCCTATTCTTTGGGGAAACAAATCTGTAAGTGTAGATACCACAAGAGGAGATTTCAACTCAACACTAGAAGTGCTAAGTTTTTGGATATTTTAAGCATCTTAAATGGTAACTGATGATTCTTTTAGAATTTTAGTTATTTTTAAATAATTATACTATTTTAGTTATTAATTATTTATTTTTAAAGAAACCACAGATTAGAATTAAAGCAGAAAATTTACAAGTGACACAGAATTTCACTTAAAAAGTAATATGAATTTCACAGAATTCTTTGTAATACATAATGTTGTCTTCCAACCAGTCGCTCATATTAACAGATATATCAATGTAAAATGGAAAGAAGAAAGAAAGTATAAGAAATTAGAAAAGAGAGTATAAACAATCAAAGAAGGAGATGAAACACATTAAAGCATAACTGATTCTTTCCATAGAACAGCAGAAGAGCACACTACAGTTGTCCAAACCATCCTCCTTATATATAAATAGATCAATCCTTCCCCTACGCCATTTCCTGTCCTCTTCAATTCAGTAAACTCTTTCCTTTTGAATAAGTTCATTTCCATTTCCCAGCATCAGTTGTACCTTTTGGATCCCATTTTTTTCTTTCAGGCTCTCACACTAAGGAGACAGTATAATGTTTACATGTGCATGTCTGATTTACCTCACTTAAATGCATGTTCTCCAGTTGCATCCATTTACCAACAAAAGAGTCAAGCTTATTCAATTGTATAGCTGACAAATACATGATTGTGCAAAAGTACTACATCTTCTTTATCCATTCTTTGGTTGGGTTGTTTCCAGGATATAGCTATGACAAATCACATGGCTATAAATATGGGTGCACATATATAGCTCTGGTATGAGGTTTTCTTTTTAATTGTTAAATAATTATATTTTGTTTTCTAAAGAATAGAAAATAAAGCAAAAATACTAGAAAAGTTATAGGATTTCACTAAACAGAATGATAGGAATTCAACAGTGGTCATTATAATTCACATTGTTGTCTCCCAATAAGTTGTTCACATTACCAGATATAAATTTTTTTTCAAAAATATAAATTTCAAAACTGTAAAAAATGACTATTTTCAATTTAAAATGAGATGTAATTATTTAAAGCATACTATTGTTTGAGCGCATGCATGCAGAAGAACAGATTATTAAACAAGTATTTAAGATCCAGGTTTCATAATAAGAGCAATACTTATTTTAGGAGATCATGAATGGTGACCATATGATAGTGTTAAAGTGAAAGAATGTACAATGGCAGTGAACTTAGACGAGAACGAGGCTACCAGGGAGACTCAGGAGAACATCCATCTACAGGAAGTTGTTTAATATATTGGCCATTTGGTACTATCTGTTGAACTCTATACTATGAAAACAATACTATTTGGAACTCAACTTTTGTGAGCCAGGAATGAAAGATGTCTCTTAAAGGGATCATTTACCACATCTCACTGAGCATTGCAGTGATCAGAAAGATAGAGGAATCTCTCTTGACCATTCCACAGCACATTAATCTAAAATAGGCTGAGAAAATATAAGCCTACTTCATTAGGATGCACACATTATTCTCAGCTGTACTTCATTAGTAGAGAGGCTCATCCTGTGCAGGTATTAAGTGGATAAAGGAAAAGTAACTATGTGGATAGAGGTCCTGCTGAATGACTTATTTATATCTCTACAGAAGTTTTTAGGTTGTCACTTCAGTGGGGAGAGAAATTCAATCAGATGTTCTAGATTTAAGCTTGAAGGGGTCATAACCAATATCACTGGATGTCTTCTTGCATATAGCAATAACTCTTAGCTAATGATTAAACAAAAAATAAAATGAAAGAGAAGAATCAAAATTAGTAATTATAAACTTGGAATAATCTGATTTTATTGGGGACTTCATATATTTTAATGGTGGTTTGTTTCTTCTTTGTTTTTTCCTTATGAAGGTGCCTGTATGGTGGATGGAGGCAATTGAAAAATGACTACTAACAGGGTTGAGGTTTCCTTTATGGGTGATTAAAGTAGTGTAAAGTTGTGCATATTAATGATTGCACATTTGTAAGATATAATAAAGTTCACAGAATTAAGACACTAAAATTCAACACACTAAGTGTCTCCTTAGGAAATCATAGGGATGGGATTTGATCACCGACACCACATGCCTCTCTGGCCGCTCCCCTAGGCATGCTAAGCCGGCTACCTAAACCAGCAGTGGTGATGCACGTCTGTACTCCCAGTGCTGGCGAGGCTGGAAACAGGTGTATCACTACAAATCTAAGCTGCACAGGGAAAACCTGTACTAAATACACAAAAATAAATAAATAAGATAACAAAGTATGACAATGACACATGTTTGTTGCTTTCAAAACTGTGTGGGACATATAATAACCATTTGACAAATATTTAGTTATAGAAAAAGTTAAGGCCACAACCTCCAGCTGTTATCTATAGGATTGTAGAACATAATAATATAAACTTATTATTCCTTACTTTATGTTAAATAATGTAATGATAATATTATATGTCTATATTTAATAGATGTTTCAACTAAGTTAGGTGAAGTTATATCCATAATATTGATTTCTTTAAAAGATGCAATAATAATTAATTTAACCTAAGGAATTTGTAAAGTGGAATGCAGTATTTTATTTATAATCTGGAGAACAAAAATAAGTCTACCATTTTCAAAATCAATTACTATCTGATGACAGTTCTGATTTCAGCTATAATTTTAAGTAAAACCCTAAATGAACAAATATATCACAAGATGAATACATGTTGAGATTTGGGATACCACGATATATTTTTTATAGAGAGAACATATCTTTTAATTATACACGTACACTAAGTTTACTGAGAGGAGCCCTACTTATACAACTAAAAGAAAATGATGACAGCACTAAAGGATGTATTCACCAGGAAAAGGTTATCTCTTTACTGTTATTCAAAAAATATTTTAAACTCTTGATTTAGCACTTAAATGATTTCCAAATTTAGTTAAAATGACCAGAATATTGCTAATAACATTAAGCATATATTTATAAATATGTGCATCTCTACTGGGCAATGGTATTTATTATATCTGTAAAAATGTGTCTGTGTGAACAACTACGGCATGCTTGATCAATGTTTCCCTCATTTCCTTTCCTATGCTTCTAATGATTTAGCATACAAAAAATAAGTTGATTTGGCTCTGGTATAAATTTTCTTCTAAAATCATGTATATATAATGCTGAAATGCACTGCAAAATTATTTTCATAAAGAAGTCAAAGTAGGGGTGGAAGGTCAAACTCTCTGTTCTGAAAAGCATTCACTGTAGAGTACACAAGATCAATATCTGTTCTGCCAGTCTGAACTAAAATGAAAGTGTGGATTATTTCCTCATAGAAGAAATTATGTATTGAATTTGCATTAAGCAATTCATTATTATATACCAGCAACCAAGTAAAATGTTGTATAAAGGCTAACCATGGCTAAGAAAGCCAAGTGAGCACTGAAGGACTTATATTCTCTGAAGTAAATGCAAAAGGTGTCCAACAGAAGTAATGAAATAAATGTGAAATGAATAAAGTCTTATACACAAATTGAGATGTATGTATGGTTCAAAATTCACTCATAAATGGAGAAAAAAATCCTCCTTAACAGATGAACAGATATTTCAATGCAAAGAATATGTACAAAATGTAGGTCGTAGTCTACAAATTGTTTACTTTGTTCTCTCAATTTTATACTTTCAAATGCAACATTTATTTTCCCGTGAAACAAAGTATAGCACTAATAACAAACCATTAGTGTCTCAATAAGGATTTATTTTAAGCATATAGTTTCATGGTGTTATGTCTTTCCTATTTATTTCTAAGATTTACCAGTCGATGTGCTTTTATTATGCTTCCTTCAAGTGTAAGGTAAATGTTTCAATTTAACATGGTATAACTTGAGTAGCTAAGAAACTTAAACAATGTCACATAAGCATTAAGTGGTGAAACTATAACTTTAATTTATCCATCATACTTACCTCTCTTCCTCTTTTCTTTTCTTTTCTTTTTTTTACAATAATTAATACACTGCATATTGTCTTCATTGCAGTTGTTTAGAGTACAAGATGCAGATATTATTTCTTCTCTATACATCATTAGTAGAGATTTCTCTCCTCATTGCACAAAGAATTAGCTATATATATTGTCCAACAGTTCATAACAGTAGTGGATTATCACCTCATCTGGCATTATCAAAAAATGTCGACTTGAGCCTTTTACAACTTAGTATATTAATATGGCTTTCCTTTTTATACCTCATGGTAAAACATTTCTGCTGGATGGTTAAGGCCAAGATAAAACAAGCCCTATTCTACCAAAAACAATTTGTAACTTTTGTATTTGACCCAGTCACTCAAGTTCCCTCAGGATTTATCCTGAAATCATTTACTGGGTTTGCAGAACTTTTGTTAGCATCAGCCATCTGGAAGAATCTTGGCCACTGCTTGAACAATTTGTGCTCTGTGAAAACTTGAGAGAATACTTTCTCTATGGGTGACTCTACATACACGCACACTATACCTCATGGATCACTTTCCTTGGTGGCCCCATAATCTCCTTGAATAGCAAATTTGGGACTCCACTGAGTTATAGGCTGTTACAGTACAAGTTCTTTTATGTCTTGCATCCTCACTGATCTTCAAGGGCTAGAGCCAAAACATTGGCTATTCTTGCATCGCTTCTTTTTCTCTAATTATTTGGTCTCCCAACTTGAGTTTTAAACCCTGTAGAAAAGAAACTTAAAGATATTATTCCCTATAGCATACAGAGCTTAACATCACTATCTTTCCGATTATCAAACTCGTTAGACATAACATGAAAAAGGTATTTTCCACCAATTGTTGATATTCCAAGCTTGAAATCTCCATTGAATGTGAAAAAAAAAAAAAAAAAAAACACTGCACATTGCTGGACAGAGATTCAGGAACTTAACCATTTATAAAATTGTAGCAGTATACTTCCTGGCCTTTTTTCCTTGTGTCATATTCTCGTTTATTTTTCTTTCTTTCTTTCTTTCTTTCTTTCTTTCTTTCTTTCTTTCTTTCTTTCTTTCTAAACAAAAATTGACTTGAGAGAGAGTATAATAGCAATTGATATGACATTAGAAGTAGTGCCTATTTAAACAACACAGTAACAGATATGCCAAGCAACGTTTTAGTATTACACAATGCTATCTTGAATGTATTTGCTTAGTTCACAGATAACAGTATATACAGTTAGTCAGCATACAAATTCTAGCAATTACCTGCTAGTTCCAGAAACCTGTTGGACATTGTTAGGACCATTGACTTTATCATCTTTTGTACATAAATGCATGGTTTTGCCTCTAATATGTCTCCTAATTTTTCCTCCTAGTTCTCTCTTCATTGTTTGATCCTTAAATTCTCTCTTTCCATTTAACTGTGTTATACCTTTCCATTTTTATTTTTTCCTTTGATCTCTCATTAGGGAGACTATATGATATTTAAACATGTAGGTCTGGTTTTTAAACTTATGAGTATATGTTCAAGATACATCCACTTATAGATGAAGGATTCAAGTTTATCTTTCTTTATAGCTGAGTCATACTCCACTCTATAAAAACACATTTATTGCATCAATTTTTCAAGCGACGGCATTTTGGTTATTTCCAAGATGTGGCTATCACAATGCTGTAGAAACACAGGTGCACAAATGTCACTATGATGTGATGTTTTCAGTTCCGGGAAAATTCCCAGTAGGGGGATAGATGGATACAATGGGATGTTCAGTCCTAATTTTTTAAAGATTCTCCACACTGATTTCCATTATGGGTGCACCAGTCTACATTCCTACCAACAGTGGAGAAGGGTTCTTTTTCCCCATAGCCACACCAACATTTGTGGTGGTTGATTTCTTTATGATAGCCATTCTTTCTGGAGTGAGATGGTATCTCAAAGTTGTATTAGTTTGCATTCCATGAATGGCTGACGAACATTAACATGTTTTGAAACTGTCTCAATGTTATTTCTATATCAATGTAATAAAAATAGAAATACAGCAAATATCTGTTTTCATTTTGTTGATAATTTCTTCTGACATGCAGAAACTTCTCAGCAAGAGGATTTCCCAGTTGTTAATTCTTTCAAGTATAACACGAGGAGTTTGATTGTTGTCCATGAACTGCTTGCCTACCCAAATGTCTTTGAGATTTCCTCCTATTTTCTCTTCCAAGAAACTTAGTGTTTCAGTTTTAATATTTAAATCTTTAATCCATTTTGACATTAGTTCAGTTCATGGTCATAGACTTGAATCAAGTTATAGCATCTGGCATGTAGAGATCCAGTTTTTCTAGTACCATTTGTTAAAGAGGTTTTCTTCCAATACACATGTTTGGCCCCTTTATTGAAGATAAGGTGGATGAGTGTATTTGTAGTTCCTTCTGCATCTTCTAATCTATTCTATGGATCCTCAGGTCTCCTTTTTTGCCAATACCATGCTGATTTTATCACAGTAACTTTGTAGTATAGTTTTAAGTCAGGAATTGTAATGCCATCTGCGTTAAATTTGTTGCCCAAGATTGCCTTTACTACTATAGGTCATTTCTGGTTCCAAATAAATTTTAGGAATGATTTCTCCAGGTCGACGAACTACATTGGTGGTATTTTGTAAAGAATTCATTAAATCTCTATAACAATTTTCAATGTATGTCCATCTTCACAATATTGGTTCTTCCTACTTAGGAACAGGGAATAACTTTCAATCTTCTAAAATCCTTTATAATCTCTTTTTTCAGAACATTATAGTTCCATTGAATAGACCTTTTACTTCTTTAGTTAGATTAATTCCCAGGTATTTCATTTTCCACAGTGCTATTGTAAAAGGTATTGTTTCTCTAATTTCCCTCACAGTGTGCTTATTATCTGTGCAGAGGAATACTACTGAGTTTCAGGTGTTGACTTTGTGTCCTCCTGTACTACTGTATTTGAATATTAATTTTAGTAGCTTCTTGGTTGAGGTTTTTGAGCCACTAAAGTACCGTATCATTTGTTCTGGCAAAAATGATATGTTAACTTCTTCTTGTCCTATTCTTATTCCTTTTATTTCTCTCTCTTGTGTAAGGGCTGTAGCTAATTATCCCAAAATTATATTGAATAGGAGTGGTAATAGAGGGCATTCTGATCTTGTACCAGATCTGAAAGTAAAATACTTCAATTTTTACCCACTTAGGATTATGTTAGCTGTTGGATTGTTACAGATGGCTTGAGATTGAGTTAGAGGCCATCTATTGAGATTGAGTTAGAGGCCATCTATTCTAATTTGATGAAGGACATTGAACATGAATGAGTTTTATATTTTGTCAAATGTAGTTTTTCAATTTTGCTCTATTGATATAGAGTGTTATATTTGCAGATATCCACATGTTGAACCATCCTTGAATTCCTGGGATGAATCCTATTTAATCATAGTGTATAATATTTTTTTACGATTTGCTGTATTGTATTTGTGAGGATTTTATTGAGGATGTTTGCATCTATGTTCATAAGAGAAATTCGCCTGTAGTGCTCTTTTTTAGTTGCATCTTTCTCTGGTTTTGGTATAAGTATAATACTCGATCCAGGAACTATTTTGGGAGGATTGTTTTCTTTTCAATTTCACTGAAGAGTTTAAGGAGTATTGGGATGATATCTTCTGTAAATTTATTGTACAATTCATCAGTGAATCCATCAGGACCTGAACTTTTCTTTGTCAGTAGGTTTTTTTATTACACTTGTATTTCATTGGCTGTTATTGGGCTATCGAGCACTCTTATACCTTGATTCAGTTTTGGTAATTTGTAACATTCTAGGATTCTATCCATTTTATCTGTTTCTTTAATGTTTTGAGAGTAAAGATTCTCAAGGTAGCCATTAGTGATCTTCTGAATCTTCACTACATCTGTAGTTATTTCACTCTTTTCATTCCTTATTGTTTGATTTTGACTTTTTTTTCTTTCCTCATTTTGATAAGTTTCTATAGGGGTTTCTCAAATTTGTTTAATTTTTCAAAGAATCAGCTTTTTGATTCACTAATTCTTTGCATTGCTTTCTCTGTCTTGATTGAATTACTTTTTATGCTATTCTTTATAATTTCCTCCCCTCTTTGGGATTTGGCTTGCTCTTCCCTTTCTAGATAATTGAGGCACAGCATTAGAGTGTTTATTTGTTTCTGTTCTGTTTCATTAATGTGTACGTTCACAGCTATAAATTTACCTCCAAGAATTGCTTTCATGGCATATTATAAATTCTCATAGCTTGTGTTTGAATTTTCATTAAATAGTAGATATTGTTTATTTTCATCTGTAACCTATTGATTATTGAGGAGGGTGCTCTTTCATTTCCATGTGTTTGTGGGGGTTTTGTGGTTTCTTTTGTCATTTCTTTCCAGTTTCATTGAACTGTGGTCAAATGATAGGCATAGGATAATTCATTTTTGCTCACATATACTTAAGCATCACCTATGGACTAGTATGTGCACTTTTTCAGAAAATATCCCATGTGCAGCTGAAAAAAATGTATATTGAGAAGTGGCTGGGTGCATGACTCTGTATATGTCCAGCAAGTACATTTGTTCCAACTACTGGTTCAGTTCTGCTCCTTCTTTGCTAGTTTTTTGTCTGGTTGACCTGTTCATTTTTGGAATAAGGAAATGTTAAGGTCACCTATTAAGATTGTGCTATTGAATACTAAAATTTTCATGTCCATTAAGATTTGTTTTGTATGGGCCAGTGGGATGGCTCAGCAGTCTAAAGCACCTGCTTAGAAAGCATAGGCAGCTACAGGAATCGCAGTTCGATCCCTGTCACCACATGCTGCACCAGCCCTGGGGGCAGAGCTGAGCCAGCCATATATTAAAAAAAAAAAAAAGACTGCTATCTCTTCCTCTTGAATTTTTTCCCCTAATCAGTATTTAGTGGCCTTCGTTATCTCATTTGATCATTCTTGATTTGAAGTTGAGACTATCTGAGAGTAGGATTGCTACCCCTGCTTTTTATTGACATGCTGGCCTATGTAGTATTGTTCTCTATCCTTTGACTTTCAACACATGAATTACCTTATGAGTTAAGTGTGTTTCTTGTGTGTAGCACATTGTTGGGTTTTGCTTCCTAATCTACTATGCCAGTCTAATTCTTTGAATTGGTGAGTTGTGACCACTTGCATTGACGGTTATAATTGATATGTATTGATTTATGCTTGCCATGTTATTTACCTGTGATTGGTTAGCACTTTGTCTCCTGTGATTAATTTTTGTCCTGTTGGTTGTATTTTTTTCCATTCTCATTTTTGAAGCTCTGGCCATTTTGGTTCCTCTCTAGAATATCTTTTAGTGGTTTGAGTAGGGTTGGCTTCATCATTTATGAAATTCTTTAGTTGTTCTTTGTCATGGAAGTATTTTTCTTCTCCATCAAACTTGAAAGAGAGTTTTGCAGGATATAGTTGTCTGGCCTGGAATTTTCTTTCATGAAGGACCTGAAGCATTCTACTCCACGCTTTTCTTGACTTCATGGTTTGTGAAGAGAAATCTACTCTTATTCTAATGGATTTTCCTTTAAGCATGTTCTGTTTCTGTTCTCTAGTGGCTTTTAGTATGTTATTTCTCTGCTGCATTTCTGGGATCTTTACTATTATATGTCTGGATCTGCTTCAGTTAAGTTAATGCCAGTCTTTCCCCATATTTAGGAAGTTTTCTGATATTACTTCTGCCCATATTCTTTTTATATTATTTGAATTGGCTCCTTGTTTTTCATTAATGTTCATCAATTTCATCTTGGCCATCTTTACATTGTTTTGTAGATGTTCTTTTTAAGCACTCTAGTTCTTTTTAAGAGATCCTTTCTTACCTTTTCACCAGCTGCAACAGTGTCTTCAAGATCTGCATCTCTATCTTTACTTTCATTCAGACAGCTTTGCCAACTTGTGATTGAGGTTTTCAGTTCTTGTGTATCTCTTTGAGTCTGTTTCCTGCAATCTATTTCTTTCCTATATTGCTCTTGCAAGTAAGCCAGTCTTTTTCTGTTCTCCTCTAATTTTTTTATCAGTCTTCTGCAGAAACCATTACTAATATTTTCATTATGGTCATCCTTTCTTTTTTTGCTTCAGAATTTTTCCTTCTGTGATTTCTTCTCTAACATTCTGCAGTTGTCTCTTTACTTCAGATGTTGTTGAGAGATTTGTTGTTTTACTTCACAAGCTATTTTTGTTCTGAATTCCTCTGTACCTATATACAGATTTTTTTTTACTTCAGATGCTATTAACGCAGAGATTTTTTTTTTTGCTTCAGAGATTATTTGTGATATCATCTCCTCTATACCTTTCTGTAGTTGTTTCTTTATTTAAGACACTATTACTACAGAGATTTCTCTGTTTACTTCAGATTTTATTTCTTGATTCCTTCTATACCTTTCTACAGTTGTTACTCTACTTCAGATGATATTAATTCAGATATTTCAGCTGTGTGATTCCCATTTTCTTCTATGCTAACATTTCCTGCATATTTTCCTTATGGTCTTGGGCCCTGAGTTTGCATTTGCCTCCTTCTGTTTATCATTTTGTATAGCACTGTCCTGTGACCTTTGGTGTAGAGCTTGATGCAATTAAACCTTTAGCACAATTCTTTTCCAAGGAGATGATACGATTAAGGAAGTTGTAGTATTGTATTTACAAAACTACAGTTAAGAACACTAAGCATGGGTAGTGATATTTAGCAGTTGACAAATTTTGTAACTAATGAGTTTGTATTTTACACAGTAAGAACAAATCCTATGTCTGTTAGTTAAGCAGATATTAAATTGGGAGTTTGTATTTAATTTAGTTCACAGAACTTCTGCCTGATTAACTTTCCATGATATACTTGGGTCTTCCAAGCAGGCTAGTTCACCTAGTTACCTGTTGCCCCCTGTACAGGTCAAGAGAAAAATGAGAAAAGACACTCCCATAGATTTAGGTCCAGCAAAATGTCTCAACTTACCTGGTCCAAATCTACCATGTTTAATGGGCCCAACTCAGGTCTAGCTGCTGTTTTTAGCTTCTTCCTGCTTCAGACTGTGGGAGTGAGTCTCACATACAAGCCAGGCCTGACATGAGTCTGGATGAGCTCAGCTTGGTGGGCCTGGGGTAGGAAGTCTCACACAGGCCATTTGCCTCTCTTCTTGAACTATATTTCATTCTTGTAGTTTCTGTTATCCTTTAGCAGAATAAAGATACTTTTTATTTACTTTTTAAGTGATTTATTTAACTTTTTTAATTTTTGTTACTCTTAGAAAGAAAAAACACTGAGTTTCAAACCACGTTAGTAGGACAGCCATAATAATTGATACACAGCATTTTGTTGCCTTCATAATAATTGTTCAGAGTACAAGATGCAGACATGATAGCTTTTCTAAACACTATTGGTACAAATATTTCTTCTCACTGAACTAAGAGAAACCAGTTGTATACATAGGCCAATATTCTATAATAGTACTGGGTTATCGACAAAACTGGCAATATCAGAATCTGTGGACTTCACTCTTTTATAGTTCAGCATATTAATCTGCGTTCACTTTTTATGCCTCATGGTTACAGTGTTCTGCTGGGTGGGTAAGTCCAAATTAATATACAAAAATTACATATCTTGTTATACAGAAATAAATATACTTTATGAATGGAAAAAGAAAATAAAATATCAAAAGAGGCCAATGAAAAACATTGTGTGACAAAAGAAAAATAATGTTGCAGGCACTCGTTTTTGTTTCAAGTTGAATCAAAACATGCTAAATAGGGCATATTGGGAATGTATCGTTTTGTTCAAATTTATAGGTAATGGTAAATTGTTAAACAGCAATAGAGACCATTCTGTGGTTATAAAAGCAGAGCATGATGCTAAATGTGCAGTAAAATAACAAAAATAAAACTTCCAATAATTATTATTTAAAAATTTACAAACCACATCCAAGTCTATTGTTACAGGGAGCTTTAAGTCTTGTTTAAAAATTCAACTTTGAAAAGCAACTCTAAGTGCAAAGAGAGCTCCATATAGCATTGGGAACTAGATCATGAAAGCAGGTGGTTTAAGCATAGCCTCCAGTGAGGGCTGGCCAAATAGCTCAGCAGATTAAAGTGTCTGCTAGCAGGTGCAGAGGACAGTGGTTTGGCCTGCTGTGCCGTCACCACCCCCTGGGTGTGCTGAGATGGCAGTTGAGAAGGGGTGTGGTGGCATGTGCCTGAAATCCCAGCTTTTCAGAGACTGTAAACAGGCTGATCACTGCAAGTCCGATCTTTTAGTGAGATCCTGAATGTTCTGTAGACCATTCCCTAAACATAAAGAGAAAGTACAGAAAAGAATGGCCTTTAGTGAGTGACACTGGAGAACTCAAAGAAAAGTGTGGAGCAGTTGCACCAAGAGTGACGGCAGGTGTCTCAATAAGAATAAAATAGGGAATTTCCAGCAAGGCATCAGGACAAGTTCACTGAGCTCAATGAACCTGAAATCTAGATCAAGGTTACAGCAGTAATTTACATAATTAAAATAGTCCTTTTTGTTTTCACACCAATATAATTGAGGCTATGCAACCCAACAAGTAAATGTGTCTAAGAAATTGTTTAATTGCGTCAAAAAGAGTTTATAATAATTATAACTAGGAGAAAGTTTCTGAACAATTTATCTTTTAACAAGAATATAACCAGATCATTATTCAAAAATGAACTCAATTTCTTAGCTGCTGAAGAAATTTAATTCGTCATTAACTTTTATGTTCTATGAGTAATGCTTTTCTAGTAAGCTAATAAATGTCTTTTTAAAGTTCAAAGGCAGTGAATAGTTCTGTTTGTCACATTTTATGGATTCATGTAGTAAACACAAATACATATAATTATACTAAAATTATTAATTTGTGATACTGAATAGGTAAATTTCTATTAGTTTTTAATTTCTCAGTCCTCATTGAAAACTGATTCAATTACTTTAAGCAATGATCCTACAAATATCTAATTTTAGGCATGAGAGAAAAAGATATCTCTATCACTCTTTAAGAGCTGGGCATAAGCTAACATACTCATTTCACTGTAAGCATTTTCTAGTGTGTAATTTCATTTCTCGTTTGTCTTTACTTTTGCAATATTAATTTTGTAGTGTTCTCTAAATCAAAGACATTCACAATGGCATTCTTTCATCTCCGTTTATGACCATTACTGTTTTATACCTTTCGTGAGTAATTTTCATAAAAAGGGGAAAATAATTAAGAACTATATGACTCCCAGGTATCTTATGCTATCACTTCTGTTATTGTCTATATTCACTCTTGGTTTAATTCTGAACATATTAAATAAAAGTTAAGAATACGGTGACCCCAAAACAAGGCTCTTTTCTACACAAAAGATATGTAACTAGATAACTCAGCAGTAAATTGAGCTTTCATGTGAGTTCTGTAGATCTGGCCACCACAATCTGCATCACCTTACACTCTTTCTTAGAACAAAAGAAGTGGTAATAATCATGAATCACTGCAATATCAGTACACTGGAATTGACTACAGTAAACTAGCTGTATAGTTACCTTGTTCATAAAAAAAGAGGACTAAATATGTAAATGTTTTATTGTCTCACTAGTGTAAAGACTTGCAAGAGTAAATAAAATCTGAAAGGTATAATAAATGTTGTGAAAGGGAAAGTAATCGTTCAAAGTGAAGGAAAAATTTGGATGATGCAAAGAATGAAAGAAAGAAAGAAAGAAAGAAAGAAGGAATAAACATATATTTATGTTTATATACAGGGTAGCTTGGGTAATTGTACTGCTGATTTCTACTGATATTGAAAGGGACAGTTAATATTTCATTGCTTATTCTCCTTTTAAATATTTTATAATTTTTTACCAATGTTGCATGCCTACATCTGGTCATCTGAATAACTAATTTGAAGACAACCCTATGTAGCATATCAACCATTGTTGAATTCTTATCACTTTGTTTAGTGAAACTCAGTAATACTTCTTTTTTTGTTTTTGTTTTTCTTTTTTTTTTTTGAGACAGGGTTTCGCTATGCAGTTGAGGCTGGCCTTGAGCTCACTTTTGTAGCCCAGGCTGGTCTCGAACTCGCACCAATCCTCCTGCCTCAGCCTCCCGAGTGCTGGGATTACAAGCGTGAGCCACCACGCCTGGCTCACAGTAATACTTCTAATGTGTTTTATTACATTTATTTTTGTAAAGAAGTTGAAAAAGCCAAGAAGATGAAATAAATAGCAACATTTTTACTGTCATTAATTGTATCTTTATGTGCTACTCCCTTCTTTGGTGTCAAACTGAAGCATTTTGTTCTGAACACAGGAAATACATTGTTACCATGTGAATATAGCTGTGACTCTCCAAAATCTTTATTTGTACTCCGCCTCCCTTGACCCATCCACAAGCAAGAAAATGCTAGATTTATATTAGAAGCTGAACTGAAAAATTCCCACTCCAAGTGCACTCAAAGGATTTCCCAGTTGTTCTATTGCCATTTCAGGATACCTTCACGTCACTGAAATAACTTGGGCAAAGTGGACATCCTTTAAATTGAAAAAGATGATAGGAAAATCAGTGGACTATATCCTGCTGTTGTTATTCATGCTAGAGTTAGAGCCGGCTAGTAGTAAGTTACTATTAAGAAGGAGTAATATCTGAGCAGCAATAAAAGAGGAGCAACTACCATATATCTACAACCAGTAAGCAACATTCACAATTCAAGTACGAGGTCAGTGTGCATACGGACACACACATACTTAATATCAATATAAAGTGCCTAAGAAAAGTTAGTAAATAGAATTGTAGTGCCATAGTAATTAAAATAATTTAGCCCTATGTTTAATGATAGAGGAGTTACTTTACTCAAAAATGCTAACTTAAATATATATTTACATTGCGCTACAATGAGGATAAAAAGTGGCCAATTATTTTCAGTGGTCCGCATATTGCCATATCTCAGTCTTGTCTTGCTGCCTATTTTCTAGATATTCTACATGAGGAAGAAAGCTACAGCCAGCCTAACTTATGCATGTTTCATATTTGTCACTACAGCTCTTGCCTGCAGGAGGATAAATACTCTTTAAAAATCACAGACAAAACCTCAAGCCCATGCAATCAAACATGCACACGCATTCTGTCTATAAAACACTCCAGGCACTATTTGTTGAGAAACTCTATCAAATCAGTTTTTTTTTGTTGTTGTTTTTTTTTTTGTTTGTTTGTTTTTTTGTTTTTTTTGTTTTTTTTTTTTTTTTTTTTTTTTTTTTTTTTTTTTTTTTTTTTTTTTTTTTTTTTTTTTTTTTTTTTTTTTTTTTTTTTTTTTTTTTTTTTTTTTTTTTTTTTTTTTTTTTTTTTTTTTTTTTTGTTACTACAGCTCTGGCTCTGTACAACAAATGAGGGAACACAGTGGAAATGGCTTGGGGGATGCTGGTTTTGTACTTGAGCTGGATGCTTTTCATGTTTTGTAAGCATCTATGTTTTGTCAATGAAAAGTTTTATGCTGTGTTTTTTAAATATTGGTTGAATAGCTTCATCTTATCTTTGCTGCAAAAGCTCCTTTTCATGGAGGAAATAAAGTAACAATGTGGCTTTGTATATCTCCATTTTCTCTCTTGGAAGACAGAAACATGGTCTGATCTGATACTGAAGTAGAAAAAGATTATTTATGGAGAAACCTCTTGTTCATTTCCTAGATGAACCTACTGATCTTTATTTATCCTTGATGAGGGGAATTGTGAAGGAAAGGGAATGAAAAGCAATGCCAAGATAGAAAAGAGGGCCACACGGGTCACGTAAATTCAGAGGAAGTAAGACTGAGGCCACGTGGAAGTCATAAACATACTAGAAATCCATACCAGTTAATAATACTAGCATATGTTTTCATGTTGCTTGTCATTTACCAGGCAAGAATTCTAGTATTGCAAAATTTTTTACTTAAATAAACTCATTTAATATCTTTCCTTTTATACTTCATGCAAAGGAAGATAAGAAACAGACTTGCAACCCAGACGAGACAGCACAAGTGTTCTAAGTGTAGCCTGTGTAGTCCTCTACAGCCTGAGTTCGCCATATCAGCAGAGGCATCGCTGTCAAGGAGAACATGAATAGACAAATTCAGTACTCAGCAAACTCGGAGGCTTATTTCCTTTCTGAATGTGACACCTTGTGAGACTGAGAACCCAAATAGAAAGAAAATACATAATTCAACATGCTAAACAATAAACACCAAGCATCTGTTGAATCTATGATGAGTGAAAAATAATCATAGTGGCAAGAGTGTGGAATAAGTTCCAGGCTTTCTCATCTTTAGTTATGGTACCCTGATCACATGAGACCAATCCTAAGTAACTGATGCTTAGAGAAGCATACACCTGTATATCTGGAGACCAAGGTATAAAGCAGAGACCAATTTACAGTACTGCTTTCCATTACCATCCACTACTGTGTCTCTTATATGCTACCGTGTTCAACTCTATATAATTTTCCTTGTTATCTCTCTTTTCCAAGTCATATTTTGTTAATACTGAAGTGTCCCCATAACTGCCATGTGTAGTCATGCTCTGCTCTGGAAGATGATGGTAGAGTTCAGATATCAAATCAACAGAACCTTATTTTTATAATTTCTTTTATTGGAGAAATACAGATATGGGAGAAAGAAAGGAGGGGGCAGGAGGAATGGAGAGAAAGAAAGGGTTAAAAAGGGTACAGAAGAAAAGAAATGAAATTAAGTCAACATTCCAGTGCTGGTGAGATTCTCTGAATATGCAGGCTTCTCATAGGCAGTAACGGAGAGATCAGATGGTGTTTTATGCCAAATGAATTAAGAGAGCTTTTCAGCAAAAGTAATATTGAGCTTGGGTCATGATTTTTAGAGATATTCATCTAACAGGCTTAAAAAAGAAATTTCCAAGAAGCAACAGCACATGCAAAAAGTACTTTATTCTGAACAATATTTTCAAATTCCCTGAACTATATCATTAAAAAGATTGTTAGACTGGTGGTCAATTTTACAATTATGAGTTTCATTTTCCAAACAAGTAACGCAGAAAATAGTTTTTCCAACCTCAATGCATTAATACCAAAGCCCACAACTCTCTGCACACGTGTGAGATGTGGTTCAGAAAAACTAAAGATACTGAAACTTTCTAAGCACCTTTGCTGTCTATCTGTACAAATAACTTCTGAGGAAAGCATTTCATTTTCAGGGAAATTGCTATCAAGTTTATATCAAGTGAAAAGAACAAATACTTCATAAAGGAACAAGTCCATATGACACATATAAATAAGTATAAAATGTATACTCACTCTCTCTCACTCTCTCTCTGTCTCTCTCTCTCTCTCTCTCTCTCTCTCTCTCTCTCTATATATATATATATATATATATATATATATATTCCAATATCTCTGGAAATAAGATAAATGCAAATCAAAATAATGCTAAAATTCCATCTACCACCAGAAAGAATGCCAATCACCAAGAATAAAAAAAAAGAATTAATGATGAAGCTGTGGGGAGAATAAAGAGAGTAAAGAGAGAATAAAGAACCCTAATTCATTGTTATTAAAAATGTTGACTAGGGGCTAGGGAGATAGCTCCGAGGCACAAGTGCCTGCTGGGCAAGTGCAAGGTCATGAGTTTGAACCCTGGTCCCACCAAAAAAAAAAAAAAAAAAAAAAAATGTTGACTAGTACAACCACTATGGAAATTATTTTGGAGAGTCCTCATTGAATTTATATCGCAAACTGCATGTGGCACAGCTCTTTGCTGCTAGACATGTTCCCCGAGGAGCTGAAGACAGTATGCTGTGGAGCTATATGCACAATCATGTTCATAGCAGCACAATTCAGAATGGCAAATCCTGGAAGCACCCTGTCTATGCATCAATAGATGGGGAGCTAAAAAGAAATTACAGTATTTATACATAACAGAATACTACTCAACTATAAGAAGAGGAAGACTGGGGGGATAACCCGGAGGTCTAATTGCCCACCCGGCAAGAGAAGGAATCAGGTTCGATCCCCAGTATCACGTGCCTTGTCTGTCCTGCACAGACTCTGCCGCTGAGCCCAGGAGTCACGGTGAGTCACGTCTGTAATCCCAGTGCTGCGAGTGCTCGGACATGAGGGTCACTGTGAGTTTGAGCTGAGTGGGGAGATGGTGTAGCAAATAAATAAATAAGTCAATAAATAAATAAATAAATGGCAACAATCAATCCTAATGTGGCTTCTAATTTTCTTTAGTTCGTGCATGCTACCTCATTTTCTCTTTCCATGAAATTATTCATAATTCAACTCGACTTTTCCATCTTTTTTTTCATATTTTCTCCTTCAATACTCATACTTCTGAAACAAAATTTAGAGGATACAAAAACAAATTTCATAGTCATCTCCTACAAATTATCATTCAATTTTGTTCTATTTCCCATTCATATTTTACCTCCTAGCATAGTATAAAAATCCTGAAATATTTTTGTACAAGCCTCTTTCAGCGTTATTCTCCCTGGAGATTTAGCTTTCAGTCATGTTTTAATGAATGATGGAAAGAACGTTCATAGCCATTCATTTTTATTGGATGAATCCTATGTCATTGGGAGCTCCCTCTCAGGGAGAACATTTCTCCATGAGAGCCCCCAAGTATAGATCTACACCTTCTAAATACCCTCTAAGTGGACTCACATTACTAAGCACTGTCCAAATCAAAAGTACTTGTTTTACTTCTTTGCAAAAGACTAATAAAAATAAATTGTACTCACTTCTGCAACCTAACTGCCATTCTTGCTCTCTTAGTGCTGAACAACAAAACAATGCTTTTTGAAATATATGTACAAAAGTAATTTTGTTGAGTTTTTCTTTCTTGAAATGCAACTCCGAATTCAGTTCCTCTGTCTTGTCTAGTAAAGCCACACATCAAATGTTAAATACAGTTGATAGGTGCTAAGCTTCTGAGCTGCATCAGGTAAAGAATATAGTTTGAGAGTCACTGGGTCATATACAGTGCAAAATGTAATTATTTTCAAACTCATTAGCAGTAAAACACTTAGACTTTTGCAACTCAGTATTGACAAAACTTTAAAACCAGAATCACACACATCACATAAGCACTTCATAAATTTTGCTAATTTTTTGCAGATTCGTTATATTCACAGTGAAGACTTAGCTTCATAATCATTTCATTTAGACAAAAAGGTCATTAGTTATTAAGTTAATTTAAAACTCTCTAGCGAGGATATACTCTTCCATCTAAAAGTAATATCTTATTTTTACAATTTTATTTGTTGAAAGAAATTGTAAATAAGTGTGATGTGATATTTGATATGTCTGTACGATGTCTAATTTTCAAGTCTGGGTAAGCATATCTATCTTGCTATTTATTATCTACTGTAATAAAATCATTCAACATCCTTTCTTATAGCTTTATTAAATATACAGAACATAGTCATTACCTGCAGTGGTTGTACCAGTGAGTTTCCCATTGATAAGAGAATGTACCCACAGCCACCACTTGAAGAAGAGGCTGATTTTGGTTCATGTTTAACTAGTTCCTTAGGGACTAGTTCTAAGGCACAAATGGCCCCATCAGAAGGCCTGGGTGGCAGAAGCTGCTCACGGCAGGGCATCCAGGGGCTAGGGAAGGAAGGGGGCAGCCATGTAGGGAAAGGCAGGAAAGCCTTCGTTTTTGAGCACAGTTACTTCTGGAAACGTGCTTGGAACCCAAAGCACTTGCATCACATAGTGGATCTCCCCATAAGAAACAATAGAAAAGCAGATAACTTGATCCAAACAAAAGAGTCATATAAGAATTGCTACAATACTATAATATAATAAAAAATAATCAAATGTGAAAGATTATTTATCTTTCATTCTGTTCACTATAGTTTGGGTTTCTTATATGGGAGAATCTATGCAATCCTTTTAAGTTTTAAGTAGGCCTGATTCACTTCACTGAACATTACGTTCTCAAGGTGTACCCATTTTCCTGTGAAAATTAACAGCATGAAGAAACAAGTCACAGAATAAAAAAATATTTTTCCAGCAATGATACAGAGGACTAATATCTAAGATAGATAGGAAGAACTCAAAAGAAATTGGATTCATCAAAATAAAGGACCCAGGCCAGGTAGATAGCTCAGTGGGATGAGTACCTGCCTGAGAAGCACAAGGTCCCAAGTTCAATTCCCAGTATATACATATATAATAACCAATCAAAAATTGGAAACTAAGTTAAAACGCTTCTATGAAATAACAGCACCTACTAAATACATGAAAAAAATGTTCCAATAGTTCTGGCCGTTAGAAAAAATGTAAATTGAAGTGATACTGAAATTGCCTCTTACTGCAAAAGGAAAGGCTATTATCAAGAAATCAAGTAATAGCAAACCCTGGGGCTGAGGAATTAGCTCAGTAGAATAAGTGTTTGCCTGGCAAGCACAAGGACCTGAGTTCAATCCTTGGTCCAAATAAATAAATAAATAAATAAAAGTAGTAACAAACCCTGACAAGAGTACTGGTGAAAAGGTAATTCTACATTTCTGGCGAGAATATTAACTAGCATGATCTCTATAAAAATCAGTAAAAAGATTCTTCAAAGGTGAAAATAGACTTATCTGCAGCCCAATTATTCCCCTTCAGACTATTTTACCCGAAGATTTACAGCCATCATACTACAATGATGCGAACACACCCATTTGACAGCAACAACATTTATATTAGCTAAATCTTGAAAGATACCCTCACGTCCACCAACAATGAGTGAAAAGGGACATGCAATATTTATATGCAGTAGAGTGCTACTCATCTGGAGTTCTAAACAATGAATTAGCAAGCAACTATCAAACTCAGTTTTTCAATAAATTGTAAGCGGTTATGGTTTCTTTTGAACATTCACTGGGTTCAACTGACACACATTTGTCGTTCCATATATCACCCATCCTTGGCGAGCAACACAAAACAAAACTTCAAATTTTTCTGTTTACTTTCACACTAAGGAAGAGCAATGGTTTAAGTTTATGATTTTTTTCGTGGCGTTTTTAAAGCAAGAAGTTAAATCTATCATGTGGGAGGCACTTCAGGAATTAAATGCAGAGGAAGGCATTGCTAGAGTCACCGGCTTCCACAGCACAATCATTTATTTTCAAACTAACCATTTGTATCCCATTCAATGACATTTTGCGCTATTTTGCACCTACTGTTAGGAGTAAAGGAATTAACAAAGCATTTATTTTCATCTATACAATTCGCTTTCACTAAACCTTGTGAATTGCTCATTAAAAGTCTTACATGTTTAGGTATAACAGTGCATTAATAGGAATGCAATTAGGTACTTATTGCTTTTCTCATTTAAAGTGAGTTAACCAGATGGCATGAAATCTTCCAAAAGAGATTTTAAACAAACAATCAGATGTAATTAAAATACAACAGTTATCTCATTAAGTATATGGCTACTGGCTTATTAAGTATAATGTAAATATTTGAGATGAACTGTATATTCCATTTTGCATTTGTTATTATTTTGCTGGACTGGTTATGTAACAATAACTTTGCAAGCTAAAATATCTTAAAGCATGACTAGCTTGTATTTCACATAACTTTTTCTTCAGTGCCAAAATAAAGTTTGACATTACTTTCTTCAAAAGGACAGAGTTCAATTAACACGTAATAATAACAGTGACAGCAGGTAAAATAACTTGAATTTTTACAAATATTAAATGCTAGAATATATGCACACATTTTATACTTTAGAAAGTAATCATTACATCATCATTTATTTGTACCTTTATATAAATGTATTATGTGTTAACATTTCCATAGAATTAAAAGTAACTGTTCACTTTCCCTATTCTGTCTGTATTTCTAAAAATTATATTGAGAGTGTATTTTCCTTTTAGCATAGAATGACTGTTCATTATCTTGTGAGGTCATGGCCCTCATACTCTGCTTCACATGAATATGGAGTGGCAACACACTAGCAGAACACAGGACTGGTTAGAGGCATCGTCCTAGGAACTATGGAAATTTACATGAGGCGGATGTTGCAGTAAGGCTGCTTGGCTCCAACTGAAAGACACTGCCATTGTCACAACTCTTAATGCTTTACGCACCGTGTGTCTTATGGATTCCCAACAAGATATCACTTGGAAAACATGAAAGTGGCTCACTATCAGGCTTTAAATAATAATCTAATTATAGGGATATGAAAATCGCCGAGATCCAGCCACAGCTTTGAATGTTTTATCTTAGGATATATCCAAGCCACTCCTATCATGAGTTTTCGTTGACAACCACTGACTTTCTCATTTCCAGCCTCACACTGTAAACTAAATGATCAGTTCTATTTAAAGCATTTCCTACTACTTTCATTAACATATAAATATATACATATTCTGTGCTTATTGCATTAGTCTTTAAATTTAACAGAAAGGGCAAGATGCTTTCAGAAAATTCCAGTTCCAAGAGACTTAGAATTTACTCCTCTAAATATAAAAATGGGGAGTGTAACTTTCTATATTCCAAAAACTGCAAATCCTGGAAGGAAAACACTGAGTTGGAACACTCCTTTCTTTTTCTTTCTTGGGAGAGATCTAACCCAGAATGTAGGACAAGAACTCTACTGCTGAGCCACACTCCAATACTCATTTGGAAAATTTTAACAATTTTTTATCACCTTTACTTGGGGAGGGTAACGGTTTTTTTGTTTGTTTGTTTGTTTTGTGAAACTGGGGATTGAACTCAGGCTCTTGCACTTGCCAGGCAAGTGCTTAGTCCACTGAGCTATCTCCCAAGCCCCAGGGGAGGGTAAGTTTAATCTCTTATTTATCACCATCATCATCATCATCATCACCATCATCACCATCAGCTCTTTATCTTGGTCTTTTACATATTCAGCTTGATCATTTTTAATATTTAGCGCATGTAGATTTTAGTTTAGTATGTGAGAGTTGTATCAATTTAAGCTCGATCTACTATATACAAATATCTAATTTTCTTACCACCATTTTTCTCACTATTTATATTATTTGACTACTATGTAAGATGAAAATATTCAGTTTTCTACTTTTCTTCTCTTGTATCATACAGTATTTATGACCTAAATCTTTAATTTCATATTGTCAGGGTTACATATACTTATTCATTTATAATCACATGGTAAATATAAGGTTAAAATCCTGATTACCCATTTTACTTTTAGAGCAGACTTGTAACCTAAAGGTAATCCCCTAGAAGCAAACATAACCTATCATTAACTGCCTACATCCCATTTTTATGTTTCTGACTTATAATAAAGTGAATGATCCTTCAATGCCCAAATGAAGCTAAGGAAGGGAATTAAAGTAGGAGTCTAGAATTGGCAGCTTGGAGATTATGCTAGCGCCAAGTTGGATTTTTTTCTGCTGATAATTCATATCTGTCCCTCTAAGTTTCTCTTTGGATGGCTACATCAGGCCCAGCGAAAAAATCAGCTCATGACCAATCTAAAATGAAGTATCAAATAGAAACTCCCTACAAAGTTAGACTAAATCCTTAATGTCAAAGTCAACAACAACTAAATTCCCTCTTCAGAAAATTCAGTAACTGGACTTGCCTGAATCATGACATATCATTCCTATCCACAATTTCAGTTACATGAAGGTTGGCGGTTTAAAGTTTACACTGACTGGATCGTCTGGGACACTGCAAGACTAACATTAATGTAAAGTAATAGCTGAGAGATTAACTACACCAATGATAACAGGAACCAGTGTAAATCCTTTATAAAAGAAATGACCCTCAAGCCTGCCTGGAACCAAAAAAGGGATAGTGGGAGTGGGAGAAGGGATCAGGGAACAGTACTCAGTGTTTCTACTCCAACTACCTATCTTTCACTTGTATGCAATATCATGATTTTGAATCAGGTACAGGACATATATGCTAATAATGAGATTTTAATATGATGGAACCTTCATTGAACTGCTTTTTATAACCCTTGCACTGTGCTAAGTACTTTCTATGGATGGTCTTATTTAAGCAATATCAACCAGAGCATTTCACAGACTAGGAAGTTTTGTTGTAGGAAGGTGAAAGACTTGCTCAAGGCTACAAAGTACTTTGTGATCGAGTCAAGATTCTTAAGGCTTAATATGAGTTGGTAAATAACACTCATTTCAAAGACAAGGTATGTGCTTTTCCTTCTGAGGGGAGCTAACATTAAAACACTTACTTTATTCAAGCATATTTCTGTTGCCATGATAATGGAATTCTATTCCTGGGGCCACTGTTCTTGGGTCAAAGTCATCAAGTGGGCTATGCTATTGTTCTATATTACTTTCTAAGCTTTTCTTGCACTTTTCTCTGATCAAAATCATCTTCATCAAAAACATTGAAAAGCAAAGAAAGACATCTCAAGAGGGCAACCTGCATGTGGGGTGTGAGAAAGTGGATAGAAGAATGGAACAGAATTAGTGCTGGCTTTTGAGCAACTGCCCTTGATTTTTATTTTATTTTATTTTATTTTATTTTATTTTATTTTATTTTTGGGGGAGGCTTGTGGATCATTTGTTTTGTTTTACTTTGTTATCAACAGTCAAATTATAACTTTTGTTTGTTTGTTTTTTGTTTTTTGTCTTTTTGAGACAAGGTCTCACTACATAGTTCAGGCTGGCCTTGAGCTTATTTTTGTAGCCCGGGCTGGTCTTGGACTCACATCGATCCTCTTGCCTCAGCCTCCCAAGTGCTGGTATTACAGGTGTGCACCACCACACCTGGCTATAACTTCTTCTTTATATATTTAGCACAGTATCTACAGGGTCTCACTCTACAGATCAGACTCTTAGTGATCTTCCTTTTTTCAGCCTCCAGAGTACCTGAATTATAGGTGTACCCACCAACAACAGTCGCATTCACCATTTCAGCATGCCCCTGTGGCAGGACTGGCAAGGCATACAAGAGATCAAACCCAGTCCCTGTGTCTGCACAAGCAGATGCTTTAATCAGCTGAACGCTTTGGCCGACCCTCCAATATCACTTCTTCATTCTCTATTCCTGCCTCCCTCTTATTGACATTCTACTATCAATTTCTTTAAAGTATAAAATGTTATTGAGCACTAGTACATTACCACAAGTTCTTCTATAAATACAGATGCACAAATATCACATTGTATGATGTTTTCAGTTCTTTTGGGAAAATTCTCAATTGAATGAGATTTCCAGTTCTAGTTTTTTAAGGAGTCTCCACACTGATTTCCATAATGGTTGCAACAGTCTACATTCCCACTAGCAGTGAACAAGGGTTCCTTTTTCCCGCAGCTGCTCCCACATTTCTTGTTGGTTGATTTCTTTATTTTTTTTTCTTTATTTTATTTTATTTATTTATTTATTTATTTATTTATTTATTTATTTATTTTTTGTCTTTTTGAGACAGGGTCTCGCTATGCAGTTCAGGCTGGACTTGAGCTCACTTTTGTAGCCCAGTCTGGTCTCGAACTTGCACCAATCCTCCTGCCTCAGCCTCCCGAGTGCTGGGATTACAGGCGTGCGCCACCAGGCCCGGCTTTTTTTTTTCTTTATGATAGCCTGTCTTTCTGAGGTGCGATGGTAGCTCAGTATTGTTTTAATTTGCATTCCATGGATGGCTAGTGATGTGCAGCATTTGTTCATGTATCTATTAGCTTCTAACATTTCTTCCTCTGTGAAGTGTGAGTTCATTTCAGATGACCATTACTGAATTGGGTCTTTGAGTTTTGGGGGCCCTAATGTTTTTTAGTTCTTTAAAATTCTAGAAAGAAGACCTTGGAGTGATTATTAGTTAAGATTTTTTCAAAATTTGTGGGTTGTTTTTTCACTCTGTTGGTGACTTCTTTTGACATCCAAAAATTTCTAAACAAGAGGAAGTCCTAGTTTTTAATTCTGTCAAGTATTACTTGAGCAGTTTGATTTTTGTCCATAAATTGTTGGCCTACACTGATGTCTTCAAGATTTCCTCCTACTTTCTATTCCAGGAGATTTAGTCTTTCTGTTTTAATGTTTACATGTTTAATCCATTTTGACTTTAGTTTAGTGCATGGTGATAGAGCTGGGTGAAAAAAAACAATAAGAATGTACTAGAAATGGATGAGATTAGAACTAGCCATGTTATATGTTCATTTTTCCATGACATGAACTTAATTTGATACCTTTATCAGCCTAGTCATCTGTATTTTAATAAGTATATTAATGTTCCGGAGCTAAAGTGCTAACAACTTCTCCTTTCCTGTTCTCAAATGTCTTCATAACATGTGCCTGCTATAGCCCTAAAAATGTTTTACTAGTGCTATGAAGGTCACTTTTCTATGACCTTCAAATATTCCTAGAGATTAGGTGCATTCAGTAAGAAATCTTTAAGCAAGTGTTCAAATACCTAGAAACCATAAAAACCTGTCTTTAGTTCACGATTTATTGGTGGGGGCTATATTAGCATAAATAATAGATTTCTATAAGGCAATAAATAAGAGTTAGTATTAAAATAATTGTGGTTTTAAAACTTTGCGTATTATTTGACACTCTTCCCACTGAATTCTGGAGGTTACTTTCCTTTCTTTTGAGCAGGAACACTGAAATGACATTGCTAAATGAACAGAGTGCCACGAGAGTGTTGCCACAAGAGACTGTCTGTGGATTGGCCTGCCCACTTGTTCCGCAGCATAGGGCAGTTACAGCACTGAGTTACCATGTGAGATGTCTTGCTGTCACAAAGCACCACTGCCATGGGGAAATGAAAGGAAGAGCAGGTAGGCATTAATGAAGAAATGCAGACAGAGATGGCGCCAGATACCAACTCTTTGGGACTACGTAAGTCAGCCATGTGTGACTTACTAGTTCAACTACAGACTTGTGAATATGCTACCCACTAGAGAACTAATTTCGCCATGAGACAGGAGGAAGAACCACCCAGCTGAACTCAGACCACCACCTAAAACTATGGGAAAGAATGGTGAAATTTATCACCACATTCAACCTCTAGAGTTGAAAACCAGTTCTGCCCTAACAAACAGTCAATTATTTAACACATTTATAATAGAGGCTCTGAAAAGAGCATAGTAATGATGGAAATTAAATTGTCTAAAACAATAAGAAATGGATAATCTCAGTACACACTCTAAGATTCATTTATTATTCATAGGAGTAATGAATAAATACTATTTGCACACAGTGCGGATTATTTGAACTTTGAAATTAATTAGTAATCTATTAAATACGTAGTTACACAATTTTAGGCTATCATTCTACTACAGCTTTCCTTCCCTGAAGGAGAAAGTTTTTTAGAGTACCAGGCAGTATACTAGTACACATGCATTTAAATGTTTATATGGTGTACATGCCATGTAAGTACAAAATATTTATTCAGTGTATTTCCATAGCAGAATGGAGAGAACAGATACACATGCTATAGTCATTTGATTGACATTACTTAGTTCAAAATTAATAAATTTGTGCACTTAAAGTTTTAGAGTAAGAGAGACTTACCAGATGTAATCATATGTGCTGTGATTTATTGGGCAAGGATTTTGTGAGGCAAGTACTTTACTTACAATATTAGTAAACTGAGTCAAAGAATGTAAATGTTTTGCCTAATTGATATGGCCAATAAATTACAGAAAAAAATCTCTAAACAGAGTTTCTGATCTTCAGTTCTGTGTTCTTTCCACTATAGTGGGGTTACACAATAGTTCTATACTATATTTGTAATTGTATGGTGTAGTATAGAGTTACATACTACCTTACATGTGAAAGGGAAAAATTAGGATTTGAAACAATTATGAAAAAAAGCAATGCATAGTTTATATAAGCAAACTACAAAAGTCCAAACTTCCCTTTCTTTTCATTTTTTAACACACAGTATTGACAAAAATGAGACAGTATCTTCCTTGTGTAACTGTTTATTTTTAACTATTATTTTTATTATTACATGTTGACAGTACTAGATAATTATATTTATTGCAAGAAATTGTGACATGTGCAGAATTCAACCTAATTCTTTTTTATTTATCTATTTCATTTGACTATTTCTAAAATGCAACTTCTAAATAATTCATATTTTATTTAACTGTGTGGGATTGTTTCCATATAGAGTTCCATTATGCGGTACAGTCTAAAAGTGAACCTCCTGTTTCAGCCTCCCTATCAGTGGGATTACAGGAGTGCGTCACCATGTCTGTTGTCAGCGCCCGCATGGCATATGGTACCGGGGATTGAACTCTGGTTCTTGTGCTAGCCCGAGAGGTACTTAGACCACCAAGCTATCTCTCCTACTTCTCTTTAATGTTTTAAAGGACTGTCTTAAAGAAACCAACACCCAGTGGAATGTTACAAAAAGGCAAAAAAAATACTGTGACATAATAACAACTTGACACACCAAGGAAATGTGGAATCTCTCACTTTCTGCAAATATCTAGGTCCATTAATTATTTTCATCCTTCTCGCCTTCCTGGAAATTTGCTTTTCTTCCCTTGCTTCCAACCCCTAAGAAATCAAACTTCAGGGATTGTATTGGAAAGACTTCCCTTTCAATTGTTTAAAAATACAGACAGCAACAAAGAGTATTAGCATCTTAAGAAAGTTCATAGTGTCCACATCAACTGGAAAAAAAGGAAAAAAAATACTGGAGCAAGTACTGTAGATTAAATCTTTACCACCTACACAATAACTGACTCATTCCTGGAATTAATGCCACATCCATAACATGTCCATGAATTCACTAGACAGTTTATGACTTTGAGTAAAATACACTCAGCAAGGCTCTCTGCTAATTTGCTATTGAATTATAAAGTCCAATTAGAGAATCAATAAGAAAATTAAAAATTCTACTGTAATGGATAGACATCGAGAAAATCTGAACTGATAAGTAAGCAATGGAGAATTTAAACTTTTCACAATGCTACTGTTAAAGAAAGTACTAAAATATCTGCAACCTTTGTCTCAAAGTTAAAAGTTTGTCTTACTTCTCAGAGATTATATGCAAATGATTAAGCCCTTGGATAGATTGATCTTGTCCTTTCCAGGCAGCCTCTTAAGCCTGTAAGCTATCTCCCATGCCATCATGGAAAGGTTTTTAAGAGACATTTAATAGAAGTCATTAATTAACTTGAACTAGTTTTATGAAAATTTAATTATTTTCAAATTTATGAAAAGTTTTCACGTTTGGTCTTTTTTAAATTTTATTAATTTTAAGAAAGAAATAACAATGAGACAGTTCCAAAACATGCTAGTAGGCTAGTCATAATAATTAATACAATGCATACTGTTGTCTTCAAAGTAGTTGTTCAGAGTATAAGATGCAGACTTGATAATTTTTATTTTTTTAAAGCACAATATTTATTGACAAAAAGAAATAATATTTATAGAGAAAAAGAAAGCCTCTGTCTGAGAGAAGGGACAGAAGGGAGATCTGAGTGGGTTGCCCTGGGATGACTTTTTGAAACACTATTAGTACAAATATTTCTTCTCATTGAACTAAAAGAAAGTAGCTGTATGTACAGTCCAATAGTACATAAAAGTAAGTGCGTTATCAGCAGAACTTGCAATGTTGGAACCTGTTGACTTGAGACTTTTACAGCTCAGAACATTTACTTTTTTTTTTTTTTTTTTGCGGGACTGGGGTTCAAACTCATGACCTTGCACTTGCCAGGCAGGCACTTGTGCCTCGGAGCTATCTCCCCAGCCCCTAGAACATTTACTTTTTATACCATGTGGTTAAAGTTTTCTGCTGAATGGTTAAGACCAAATTAAAGCAATATCTATGCAACAAAAGTGTAACTTTTGCATCTCAGAAGGTCAGTCAAATCCCTTCAGGATTTACCTTGAATCCATGTACATTGTTCTGTAAAACTTCTGTCAGTGTCAGCCATCTAGATGAGTCACAGTCATTGCTTGGCAAATTTGCTCTGTGAAAGCCTGAGAGAATGAAGAGACGACAAGCAGAAAAGTTAGGAAACATGGCAGAGCCAAAAACATAGACTTATACACACAAGATTATTTAGAAAACGGTCCTAAGAATCTCCAACAGCTTTTTAACACTGAGATAACGACGTATAATATTAAAACCATGCTTGGAATGCCTGTCATTCTGGTCTTTTAGATGTGTGCTACTTCTAATGTCATATCAATTATAGCTATATTATCTCTCAAGGAAATGTTTGTTTTAAAACAAATTAAAAAGGGTAATAAGAGACAAGGAAAAAATGCCATAGGATTGACCTGCGACATGTTTGTTCTCAGAAAGGGAAATATGGCAAATTTATTTAGGCTTTTAAAGCTTTTGCCAAATATTGTACTTATACAAAAAGTCTTTCTGATAAACTCACATTACAATATTGGTAATGATTGATACTTTTAATGCACATTTTGTGACACTATATTTTCAAGTTCATAAACATGGTGGGATATTTATACAAAATCACTTAATTGTGCTTGTGGGCCAGCAAGATGGCTCAGTGGTCTGAAATGAATATGTAGGAAAGCTTAGACAACCACAGAGACCATAGTTTGATCCCTGGTACCACATGCTGTGCCAGCCCCACTCTCAGGGAAGGCTGAACTGGCCATAAAATAATAATAATAATAATAATAATTATAATTATAATTATTATTATTATTATTATTATTATTATTATTATTTCAGTTGTGGTATAATAGTGTTGTTTATTTTTTTTTGTCTTTTTGAGACAGGGTCTCGCTATACAGTTGAGGCTGGCCTTGAGCTCAGTTTTGTAGCCCAGGCTGGTCTCGAACTCACACCAATCCTCCTGCCTCAGCCTCCCGAGTGCTGGGATTACAGGCGTGAGCCACTACGCCCGGCTAATAGTGTTGTTTATAACATTATAAATGCTATTTATATGGTAATTTTTCTGGTGTTTGGAAACACTAGAAGACTTTCACAAAATTAAACAAAATGGTTAAGAACACTCAGTAAAATACTGATCGGAACACATTTGAATTAATCAGTATTGCTACGTTTCAAAATTTAATAACATTTCTAGTCTTTGGTCATACCTGTTCTGCATATTGTTCAAGTTTAAGATAAATTAATAACCTCTTAACAACTAGTAAATAGTAGTAGTCCCAGTAACAGTAGAAATCAAGAGAGGAAATGATTATAAAATGTTCTTCAGTTGACATTTTGCTATCTATATATTTATGTATTGTAAAATGCATATATAATGTGTAAAGTATTAGATCATTCTTGGTGCCTTATGAGTATTTCCAGTATTACATGGTTCTTTGCATATCCTTGTATTAGTGATAAAACTAAGAAGTTCTGGTCTTTTAGTTCATAAGGTAGGCTTTAGTAGTCCATGAATAATTGATACGAATGAAAACATACATTCTAAAAAATAATATAGCTCCATCGCAACTTATAGAAATATACTTTTTGTGTATAACTGACAAAGTGTATGATATAATCAAATTCATATAATATTACCTGATTTGCCTGGAAATCTTACAAGAGTGCTTTTATCTGTTAAAATTGCTTGATTCTCAATCCTTTGGTTATATGAATTTTAAGAAGTTATGCCAAGTTTTCTCCCATCCATATATTCAAGATAGAAGAACATCCAGTCCTTCATCCGTCTGTTCATTATTTCATTCATCCAATATTCCAAAAGAATCTAGAAAATGCAAATATAGTAGAGTAGTGCAGGATAAAATTATGGTCAATTTTGGGATTCATGGCAAATCTAACTGGGCTGCGATGTCACTGAAATGTCCTCATGTGCCAAATGATGCCCTGCTTTGAGAGAACTCTTGCTCTGTTCTCAGTAAAAATTGTTTTTTAGAGCATTCACTGTGGTACTTTTTGTTAGATATGAACCCATGCAATCGAGCAGACTGGGCATTGTGATGCTAGTAGAAGGTTTATTGGGGGCATCAAGCAGGCTGGCTGTTTAATGGACCAAGACAGCACCGAATAAAGGGGGTGGGGGCAGGAGCCTTTATAGGATCACTGAATGGAACTGCTAAGGGAGTTGATCTTGGCAGGGCTATCTGGTCTGTGGGGGACCTTCCATGTTAACAAAGGAGAGTTTCCGTGGTTGCCTGGCCCTGTCAAAGTCAGGTGGACCTGTTTTGTGGTTTTGGGTTTGGTACTGCATGGTGCCAAGGGGGAGAGAGTTTAAGGCAGGATGTCTGGGAAACCAAGAAGGAGAGTGTTTGGGGCAAGGTGCCTGGGAAACTTTGAATCCTGACCCATCTCTGCTTATCTAATTTCACTTTTAAAAAATTGAACAAAAGAAAGAAAAACTTGAAAAACTATAATGAGATTTGCTTGTTATAGAACTTTAATTTTATTGCCTAGTATTATGACTCATACTTAAAATTTGTTACCATAGCCACTTAAAAAACTAAGCTGTATGAACTGAATATTATATGTGAAGAGAACTGAGATGATTGTTTCAACTTTAAAAATTAAAAACATTAATTCCTAAGAAACATGTTCTCAGCTACTTATGTAGTATACCTTTAGTGAGACAAGGGAGTTTTTTTCACAGTATACTATAGTGAAAATAATTTTATTAGTATTTACTTACTGTTATATTTTAAATTTTGTATATTTGGTACATGGTCTCACTGCACAGCTAGGACTCATGTGATTCTCCTGTTTCAGCCTCCCCAGTGCTGAGATTTCAGGCATGCATCTACACACCTGATTTTGGTGATAGCACAGTAAGTGTTGGGTCGGGCTGGTGCAGCATGAGGTGCCAGGGATTAAATCCCGGCCACTACTCTTGCTTGAGTAGGTACTTAATCCACTAAGGTATCTCTGTGACCAAAAATAGTTTTATTTCTAATTAAAAATCCCTTATCTCTCCTTAGCAAACTGAAATTATTCTTCTAGCTTTTTCATTGCTTATATAATATGATTTATTTTTTTTCTTGGGTGATTAGTTTTTAAGCGGAATTTGTTAGTTCATGAAATCCAGAAAGAGAAATCAAAATAGAATCTAATGATTATAGATGTTTGCTTGAGAAAGAGCCCCTCAACCTCAATTATGAAAAATAGAAGAAATAAAATATCCCAACTGCCTCCTTTAAAAATCTGCTGTGCACTCAAAAGCTACTTCACTCGCGTGAGAATTTTTGAATTGTGCTTGTACTAGATTAAACCACTTTGAACCAAACAAAGTGAATTATGAGGAAATACCAATAATGTTCTCAAAGCCATCAAAACAAAAATACCCCAAATATTCTGGAGCTGTGTAGAAACAACACGCCCAAATAAGTAAACACTTTGCTGAGTATTAAGTTCTTAAACAGGTCAGGAATCAATGTCTTTGGTAGTAAGTTGTAGGCAAAATAATTCTGGAAAGAATATTTGCTATCACCTATGGGTTTAAGAACAAGCATACAATGATTGTCTCACACTGGTGACCAGCAAGTCCACCTAGAAGGCTAGAGCAGTTGTCGGTAGAGGCCCATGGTGTGAAATCAGCTGTGCAAACATAGTTTTCTCTGAGGCTTAGAAGTCTTCCCTGAACCAAACTCATTACACTGTTCTTGTTTCCACGGTGCTTCCATTTCTTGCCATTGTTACTCAGGATAAACCTAGACTCTCAAACATTTAAAATAACATTTAATTTTCATTTTTGCTATTGTAGAAAATAGACCTTCTGGATTTTGTTTTCCCTGTTCTTTGGTTCTCTGAGCTTTTCTCTATTCAACTTAGTCTGATCTGCCTTTCAGTCCGCTTTTATGATTTTCTGTTGTACACAAATTTTAATTCCTTTGTTTCTTTCTTAATTATTCTTTTTGTTTGGTTTATTGTTATGCCATATATCCAGAAATAAGGCTTCTGTCATCAACCTAAATATCATTGGGTTTCATGATCGAAAATTCTCAACAATTACCTATTTAGGTTCTCTCTTACCTTTTCCTCTAGAAGTTATATGAATAATATTGATGACCTTGTCACCATGTTTAACCTTTCCCACTTTAAAAATGTCAACCTCTCATTTCTTATGGTACTTTATGTTGCAATGTATATAAATTCAACTGTTGCAGAAAGTTTTGTGGCCGTATCTTATATCCTGAGAAACTAACTTAAAGATAAAAACATATAGTGCATTAACTATTGTTATTCTCCTATATTTTGCTGTGAAATTTTCTCTTGCCTTGTTGTATAAAACAAAATTAAAATGAGAATAAATAAAATAGGTTCGGGAAAAAAATAAAAAAAATAAATTCAACTGTCTTCCATGTCACTGGAAATTTGCTATTGAATTATAAAATACAAACACAATCAGAGAATCTATAAGAAAATTAAAAATTCAACTGACTACATTGATAGTTTTATTTCTCAATATTCTTAATATAATTTTTCTTTATATTTATTTCTATCCTTCTTTATCTCTTTAATCATCTTAACTATGCCTACTTTTCAGAATCTTTCCATTTGTATTGTTCTGTGATGCCTCAGTTACCCTTCTCTTGCCACTATGATAAATACTCAACACCCAAAATGAAGAAAGGTAAGGTTTATGTAGCTCATAGTTACTGGAAGTTGCAGTCCATATTCAGCTGGCTGCAAGGCAGAGCAGCACATGGCAGAGAAAAGCTTTTCATGGCAGCAGCAAAGAACAAGAGAGCCAAAGGAGGGGTAGCAGCCGCAGTGTCAAGAGCAACAATGGCAACAGAGAGCAAGTCTGTCTCTATCCTGCATTCGGGCTACCCACCTCAGGCTGGGTGTAGCACTCACACCCATAATCCCAGCAGTGCTGAAACCCACAATACCAGTGGATCATGAGTTAACCTCAAAACCTAGAAGTCCTCAGCTCATGACTGCATGAAGCTTTGGGGGAACAACTAAATAGAAACCATGACATGTAATTTTTTATTTATTTATTTTTTTTTTTTTTTTGTCTTGAGTCACTTTGAAGAATATGTTTCTTCGGGTAATTTAAACAGTTTTACAATAGATTCCCATGCATTAACAATTGTGTTCCCCTTAATATATTTGCATCTATAATGTACAATTATGATGTGCCAGGAACTTTTATAATTTCCTAATAGAGCACACAGTATTAGAACAAAAAAAAAAAAAAAAAAACCTGCTGAAGTTGTCAAAAGTACATGTACAGAAACCAACTGAGACAACTGTCATACAGTGTTAATTTCCTGAAGTGTTTTTCTGGTGCTGGACAATATTTCAGACTGATGCTTTGGGATTTGTGGGGTTTATTTTGAATCATAGCTTAAATTTTGTCTCCTCCTTAAGGATGGTGTGAGATTTCCATAATGTATCATGTGATTCAGTCTTGCCTGGTCAGTTCCGAAAATGCAAATTCCAAACTTCCAAAGGAATACAATTTGTGTGTGTGTGTGTGTGTGTGTGTGTCACAGATATCCCAAAAAGGCCTACACACTGCTAGCCTGGGGCACTCCAGGTAAGTAATAGAACAAGAGGAATTTGCAAATTAGTCAGATCATGAGGTTCAAACTCTTGAAAGAGATCGTTGGTACACTCTCCCCTTCTCTCTTTTGCAACCATGAGGACAGCCAGTTTGTTCCACTGCACACTGTGCACCATGATATGTAACCTTCCCATAAACACAATGACAGAACCAGTCTACCACAGATGGAAACCAAGATCCAAAATAAGTCTTTCCTTCCTATATATTGACTATATTAGATATTTTATTGCACTAACAGAACATTGACCAACATATCATTTCAGACTATACAAGTGCTGTTGTTATTTTCCTGAAAGCCAAAGTTGGAACATTTAGACAGGTTATTTTATCTGACAAAAGTTGACTGTGCAGGGTGTTATTTTGATACCTGTACACAATGCATAACGATCAAACCAGAGTAATTAGCATTTTAATCTCCTTAAACATTTATCATTTCTTTACTTTGAAGCTGAACTACTCCTTTCTTCTAGTTCTTTAAAAAGTATAAAATAAATTGCTTTGTAGTATAATTACACTACAAGACCTTGCTAATTTTTCACTGATTCTACCACTGATGACTTAACAGAATTATATAAAGATTCATTTGGTACTTAGAGGCTTTTCATAAATTCCCTCCACATTTAATATTTTCTACCTTGCTGAATTTAAAAGTTCAAACAATTTTGACAAAGCCTTCTAGTCATTTTTTATTGAATGTTTGACAATTTTTGTCATATTTTGATAGCAATAAATGTCATCAGCACTCTAGAACTAATATAAATGATTTTAAACTATCTATCCAAAACTAACATTTTTGTTAAAAATTTTTAACCTATTAATTTTGTTTTGAACTATCAAATTTAATTATGTAAAGCAAAAATATGACAACTACTATGAGTGTATTAGCTCTTAAAGCTGCTACATAAATTTATGACAGAATTATTGATCAAATAAAATATGCCAGTTTTTGTTTATTTAAGATTCATTAGTTCTTTTTGATATTACAGTTCTGCAGTTATTTTACTCAAATGCAACATTTTCCATTCAGCTTTCCAGAACTTACTTTACATATGTGTGTATGTGTGTGTGCATGTCTGTGTGTGTGTGTGTGTGTGTGTGTGTGTGTGTGTGCATGTGGGGAGGGTCTCATTACACAGCTCAGACTCATGGTGATGCTCCTGTTTTCAGCCTCCCCAGTACTAGGATTACAGATGTGTGCCACCACATCTGGACTCTGTCACTGGCTCAAAATGCCTGGGGTTGGAGCCGGCACTGCATGTGGTGCCAGGAATCAAAGCCAAACCCCCTGAAATATCTCACCAATCCTGAATTTAACTTTGGATGCTGTATTGCTATATCAAATCATCAAAATGCAAGACTCTTTATATCACTATTTTATCAGACAAACTTTGACTAAACTCTTGATATTAGTCACCATCTTGTTACTGTATATGCAAACATAGCCAATATTGACAACTTACAAGAGGAGAGGTGGCTTATATTGGCTAATGGTTTTCAGAAACTACAGACCATAGTCAACTATCTTAAGAGTTGGGGAGTAGAGTAAGTGTTTGCCTGGAAAGTGCAAGGGCCTAATTTCAATCCCTGGTTCTGCTAACTATATAAAAGAAAAACTCTTCCCATTATCAACTATCTGAAAGCACACACATCATGGAGAAAGTGAGATAATGGAGAAAACAGAGCAAGATGGCAGCTAGAAGATAGAATGTGAGGTTGCTCTCTTTGATATATTCATTTACCACTTGTAATTCTTCATCTGAGAAGAATCTATTTATGTAAGATGCTCGTTTCTGGACTAGGTCTTTGAAGTTTCGAGGTCTGATTTTTGTTGAGTGCTTTAAATCCTCTAGATATTAGACTTTGGTCTGAGCAACAACAGGTAGAAATTTTTTTCTGCTCTGTGAGTTGTCTTTTCACTTTATTGGTGATTCCTTTTGCAGTGCAAAAGATTTTTAATAAGTTCAAGTCCCAACTGTTTGTTGCTTGCAATATTTTCTACATGATTGGGATTTTTTTTCATAAAGTCTTTACCTACACTTACGTCTTCAGAAGTTTTACATATTCTATCTTTAAGCAATTGTAGTTTTCCTGTATAATATTTAAATCTTTCTTTGATCAAAAGAAAAGATTTTATTTTAATTTATTGCGTGATGAGGGACATGGATCTTGTTTTACATCAGAGATGCAAATAGATTTCATCTCATCTACAAAGAGTGACTATTATCAAGAAATCAACCAATAACAAATAATGACATGGGGTGGAGAAGAATAAATCTTTCTGTACTTTTGGTAGGCATCAACACCAGGACAATAGCTGTGGAAATCAGTGTAGAAAGTCCTCAAAAAGCCCTAATACTATACGTTCTATTTCAACCAGATATTCCCTACTTTTTGTTTTCCCCAAAGAATCAAAATCCTAATGCCTCTGCTTTCTATACACACCCATGCTTATAACACCAATATTAATAGGTAAATCTTAGAAACAGCCCATATTTCCATCATTGAATGAATGAGTAAAGAGGATGTACAATGGAGCACTACTCCATCATGCAGGAGGATAAATTTGTGGTATTTCCAAGTAAGTAGATGTGCTTTGGGAGTCTGCTCTTAAATGAATTAAATTGGAGAAAAACATTCAAATATCTCAGTTTCACTGGTGTGAGAAACAAAAAGTATAAATAAAGAACAAAACATAAAATAGACATTGTGAAAATGTACAAGTGGAAAGGGGAATGAAGAAAGGAATAGGAAGGCAAGAAGGGGAAAATGGAGAAAAGACAGAGAAAATTGTAACAAAGAATTTTCAAATAAGGAAGAGAAGAGAGGCTGAATGAAACGGAGGGGACATGGACAAAAAGAAGAGTCGTGGTATTCACATACATGTACAACTTCCCTCAGATGATTGTGATTTTCTATGCCCAAATGTACTGATATAATTAATTAATTAATTAAAGATGGATAATTTCACAAGGTAAAAAAAAAAGTGCATTCATCCAGGTCACTTGCCCAACTCACCTTTTAACAGCAGATTCAGTTACTGAATCCACTGAAGATAGATTCATTGAAGAACAGAACATTTCCATTATGCAATCATCACCCTGACATATGAGATGTCTGGGAAACATTTTAGCTCTATAGTACAGCATTCCACCCCAGCCCCTGAAAGACTGATGCCTATCTCATTTTGTGAAATATTCATATCAATCTTGAAGAATTAAAAAGTCTTAAATATTTCACCATTGCTGACAAAGTCCAACTTTAAAGTCTCCTCTGAGATTTAAGGCAAGCTCTTAGCTGCTAGTCCTTACAAAAAAAAAAAATGGTAGTAGATAAAGTTTTATGCTTCCAATAGTCAACAACACAAGATGAATAGTTCTGTTCCAAAAGAGGGAAATAAGGAGATAGAAAGGAATTAGACCAAAATAAGGCCAAATCCCACAGCGTAAACTTTAAACCTGGTAACTACATGTTCCGCACACAAGGCATGTGATAATGAAACGTGAATTCTAATGCCTTGGACAGACCAGAGTTTACATGATTATCCATTGAGTTGTGGTGCACAGAGGCTTCTTCTTGGTCTAGCTCTATGTATTGTCTATGTTTTCCTTCAAAAACCTGGATTCATCAAATTCCTTGAGCCTCCACTGAGCATTTTCCTCGATTCTCACAGCTTTCAGAACTATCATCTGAAGAATATTTTTGCCTGTCTTTTCAAGCAATCTTTGAAAATTGCTTGGAAACTTCCTTGACTCCACAATTCTTGCATTATTTCTGCTTGAAAACACAGCACAATATGGGAGATACTGTGCTCTCCCTCTCGCTTCAGCAGTAGCTTGGATTCCTGGCTACAGCAGCATCTTGGATGCTGGAACATTGTGGAAGAATCCCATAAAACCAATTTTCTAGGTGTCCCTTCCATAGCAGAAGTTTAGCACCTCTATTCTTAAATCACAGAATTCTAAATCTTCTTTACTTGGAATCTCAAAATCTTTCCAAAACCCTTATACAACTGTCCCAACAGATTCTTGGCCACTTGTTCATATATCACTATAACAGTGGCTCCAATCCTTGATACCAGTTTTCTGCATTAGTAACCTTCCTGTCTTGACATCCACAATTTAAAGGAAGAGAGATTTATTTTTGGCTCATGGGTTTTAGTTAACTCAGATGGTAGTCCACTGGATCCAGCACAGAAACAACACAGCAACAGGTTTGGTAGAGGGAAGTTGCCCAGCAGATAGAAGACAAGAAAGAATGTGAGAGGAGGAGCCAAAACAAGGCCACACCCTTCTAGATCACAGCTGCAGCATCTCATCTCCTACACAAGCACCTCAAATCCTCAGCTGGATCTACAAAGCTCATCAATGGTGAATCAACTGATGACAGTTTACTCCTGTTCCCATCACCTACTAAGCATGTGAGAATTTTAGGGCATGGTTGAGTTTAAATCACAACACTTTTGCACTAAAAATTTCATATTTTCCAAGTCATTAATTGCCATATGAAATAAAATTAAAAACGATATCATGGCTACATACTATGTTCTTTCAGTACATACGTTTGGGAAGACATGTATTCATTAATATGTACATATCTCCATAAAATTAATTATGGAATTTAACTCTAATATTTTTTTACTTACATTTTCAAGATTTTAAAAACCAAGTCTATTGGCACAATTTAGGTATATATATGATCATATTTATCATAGGAAATTTGCATGTGTACATGATGTACATTGATTTCATTTGCCCCATTCCCTCCCTTCAATTCTTCTTCCCCTCTTTATTTATAAAGCTTTATGTCTACTTTACCCTGCGAACCATGAATAAATCATACACTATTTTTACAAATGCTTTCATAAATGTATCTATGACCATGCAATTCTCACATAATACCTTGACAAAGGAATTAAAGTTGATTTACATGGTTTCTTTCTACATTTTTATTTTACATATTTCTAAAAGTTCATGTGATCAATAAATGTTTAAACAGTTTCTGGTCTTCTAAATGTGTACTTCTTCTTTTTGCTTTTTTTTTTTTTTTTTTTTTTTTTTGTACAGGATCTCACTAATGACTCATAGTGATCCTGCTGCTTGTACCTCCCAAGTGTTGAGATTGCAGGCGTGTGCCACCACGCCCAAACTTCATCCATGGCTGAGCTCGCTCCAGTGTGGGCTCGCACAGCAGGCGGGACCAGGAAGAGAACCCAGGCCTCTGCACCTCCCTAAGCAAGTGCTTAATCTGCTGAGCTATATCGTTGGCCCTTAAATGTGTACTACTTCTAATGTCATATCAATTATTGCTATACTCTCTCTCAAATAAACATTTGTTTTAAAAAAGATAACAAAAGGAAAGAAAACAAGGGAGAAGAAAAAATGTCAGGATTGTTCTGCTATAATGTTGTATATGGTTAGATTTCTAATTTTCTGTGTAAAAATGTGTAATTGGTTTTTCATATTCTGTAGGGATTTAAAGTTTAGAATATCAACGATTGTTTGAAAATACCTGTTCCATGTTATGCCTGAGGTGTTTGATATTCAGACAGATAGTAACGTTAAGTTCAACTGTCTGTGTTATAGGGCAGCAATATCATTAAGCTTCTCCTCCAGATGGTTAACAACTTAAGTTTGCAGATCAAAAAAATTAGAAAAAAAGAAGAGTTACACAGATAGCCAATATTTTGACCCTAGCCTTTCAAGGTAAATGAAGAGACAGGAAATAAGAGAACCTATACTGTAACATCTTGTAACTCAGTGATGTCCTAAACTTTCTGTTCGAGGAGATTATGAGGCCATAGAGGAAGAGGACTGACAATGTATAATGTGCCTAAGGAGAGTCACCTAGAGAAAACATTTTTCAGGCTTTCACAGAGAGCAAATTGTTTAAGCTATGGCCATGACTCATCCACCTGGCTGACACAAAATATCTTCAAACTGCTATACATGGTTTCAGGGTAAATCCTAAGAGAATTTGACTGTCCTTGTCAGATAAAAAAGTTACAATTTTTGCTATATTGGTCTTGCTTTATCTTGGTATCAACCATCCAGCAGAAATGTATAACCACAAGGTATAAAAAGTAAATCCATAATAATATGCTAAGCTGTAAAAGGCTCAAGTCAACAACTTTTGGCATTGTCAGTTCTGCTGATAACACATTAATGTTATGGACTATGGGACTACATAGGGGGATTTTACTGAATTCACACACACCTACAGTATTTGAATGGCAATGGAACACCCATCTCTCACAAAACAAAAAAAAAATTGGGGATATAAATGAATAACCAATTTATAGTGAAAAAAATTATCTGTCTGTCCGTCCGTCCGTCTGTCTGTCTGTCTGTCTGTCTGTATTTGTATATACAAAGTAGTTAAGATAGTTTTATAGATACTTTCTCTTAGTTCAATTAGAAGACAGATTTGTATTAATAGTATTTAGACAAGATATCATACCTGCACATTGTACTCTGAATAACTACTATGAAGACAACAATATGCAATGTGTTAACTATTGTAACTGTTGTGAAACTGCCTTATTGCTATTTCTTTCTCGTTAAAATTAATAAAAACATGTTCAACACATTTTTCCAAACAAAAATAATTTTTAAATTTCCATTGCTGATTCTGCAAACTTATCGTTCGGTAGGTACATTTATTGCACTTTTTCATGAAATTACATATAAAATTACATGCTTGACAATTTGCCCTTCCTCTCCCTTCTCTTGTGATTTTTCAAATTGGAAGTATTTTCTCTTTTTGTTTTTGTTTATTTCTCTTGTTTTTTGGGGGGATATTTTATTTACCATTCTGTTCATGCTGAACCAAAACATCACTGAAAACAAATGTTTAAAATTCTGAACAATTAAACTCTTGGAACATTTTGTGATCATGTATCTCCAGGCATGACTAAGTATCTTACTGTAAGAAATTTTGTAAGACATCATTACCTCTACTATAATTTTTAGGTACTTCTCTTTTCATATAATTGGCTAATATTTACCTACTGCTTCAAAATCCATTCTACTAACTGTTCCGAAACAAAGGTTTTATCAACAGTTGGATCAAACAACTGAAAATACTTGATTTCATTATTATATCCAATAGACCACTGAAGACCTACTAATAATCCTTAGAATTCTTTTGTGCTGATCAGAATCCTCAGTTAATAATTAGTACCTCTACTAACACAGTACATCCATGAATGCTTCTATTTTATCTTAGTCATTTAATTTAATTTTACTTGACTTGATTTGCTAGCCTCTTTATCACTAATTTAAGTTTTTCACACTCTTTTTTTGGTAAATAAACATTATATACTTTTTAAAAAATTTCCCAGAACTCTCTTTTTGACACTACCGTTTATTCATGACATCAATTCTATGTTTTAGAAGTTCACAAATCATTATTTTTGCTCTAAAAGAAAATACATCCAGATATAAAGAAGGACATATTTTCTTCCATTTGAACTCATTTTTCAACTACTTCAAATAAACCATTATCGCTTTCTTGTTTTTGTTTTCTTCAGTAAGACAAATAAATCTTATTGTCATCGATAGAATTTGAAAGTGACCCTTATAAATCCTGTTTTTTTATTCCTTACACTATTTTATACTTTTATTTTGATGTATGAACAGGGTAAATGCTCTTGGTTTAGAAAGTATAACGTACTGCCATTCTGTTATTCTATATACAAAGTATTGGGTTTTGTCCTGTCATTTTAACCCTGCAAAAGAATAGAGTTGTACAAAATATATATGTCAGGGTGCTTCTATCCTCCTGGCCTGAGATTAAAGGTGATTTTATTTCTTTTTTTTTTTTCTTACTGTAGAGCATTAATAGAAGCTTTAATCATATTTTATAAGCAATTTATTAGCATACTTTTGACAGTGTAGAGAATAAAACTGATTTATTTTTATTCTATTAGTTTATATGATTGTAGATTATTTATACAATCTGTAATTATACCTTATAAGCAATTTGTTCCATATATCTTTGCATCATGACATTTGTGAACTACCTTATCTCTAATTCCTTTTTTTTTTTTATGTCTAATTCATTAGGAAGCACTTCTTTGGGTCAATCAACTGTCCCATGATAAACATATAGCACATCTGCATGATTACCAAGAAATGATATTTATATTTATAATACCCAACTGTATCTAGGACATTTTCAGCAAAAATTCCATTTAAATTAAAAGAATACAAAATAAGTTATCATTTTCAGCCATTTAAAGATAATTGTGGGTAAACAGTAACTGTGCTTTTTATTTTAGAAAAAAGAAATATAAAAGTCAAAATATTTCATATTAAAAATGTTTTTTATTGCTTTGCATAAAATGTATCTCAGACTGTTAAAAGGGTTCATCTTAATTGCACTGCTTCCACCCCCGCAGTGAAGGTAAATGTTTGTTTTGTGTTAATTAAGCAGTCATTTAAACATCTGCCTTTACTTTATGGACTGCCTCTAATGTGTAAAATGTGTTTTTCTCATGAGAGCACTTTAGGTTCCCAAGTGGCAATTTTAAAGTAAAGTGTCTATTTTTCAGATATAAACTCTAATGCTCAAAGGTTTTGCCATCTGCTCTAGTAGTTGTGCTTGTGAGTTACTTGTTTGATTAGAAACAACAAAGGCATAGACAATGTTTCTTGACTGTCAGTGGAGAAAACTACAAATGATATTTATGTTTGAAAATTCATGTTAAGATTCCTTGTCTTTTCAATTCTTTCAGGATTAGATGGATCTTTCAAAACAGAAGAACTGTCACAATATTGAATTTTGCATCATTCAGTAATAAGCAAACCTAATTCAGTTTTGAATCAACAGAGTTTCTTGTATTAATGAAGGCAAAGAAAGCAGTGCTGCTGGCCATATGTGTTTATAAAGAGCTATGAACTTAAAAACACAAGTAGTTTATGATGGCTCTAAAAGTTACATTTATTGAGAAAGATATCAGAAGATATCACATTTATTGAGAAAGATATCTTTTCTCATAATTACTTACTAAAATGCAAGAGATTATTATTTAATACAGAAATTACAAGAGTAAATTGGTAAGACCTTTAAAGCTCATCATTGATACCCAAATTTTGATGTTTGAACAAAAGCTTAGGTTAAAAACAGCACAAGAAAAACATCATTTCATGCCTGTTATTTATTCACTAATGTTAGTAAAATACATCATCAGACATTTTTTTCTAACCAGATATGTAATATTTCTGGGAACGCAAATTTTTTGAGATGTGATTGTGTAAAAGACCAATGTTATTCCAGAAATCTTTGTGATTTGTATTAACTTCTGCTTCAAATATGGCTATTAGAAACATGTGGTATGATGTAGGTCATTGATATGCTCGAAGGGATTCAAATCATTACCTTTATTTAGTGAGTACTTTGCCTTGGGCGTATTTTGTTAGGTGAACTGGCCTAAAATTCTCACGTAATCAACAATCATTTGTGAATAACAAGACATTTTAGTAATATTGTGCAGAGTTACACATTAATCCTCAAATTTCATTTTCACATATCTTTTAGTAGTAGTATGTTGTTACACACAGTAGTGGGCTTTATCTTGGGAAGTTCACATCTGCACGTAACATATTGTATAACTGTTACCCATCATGCTGTGGTTCCACCTTCCCCTAGTTTGATATTTTGGGGAAATTTAATTGCATGTAATATACTTCGATCACCTTACCTATCCTAATGTTTCCCCTCTCTCCCGCCCATTTCCTTCCATGTGTCCAATAATATTCCCCCTTCTATTTATCATTTTTGGTATTTCACATACATAGTAGAACATTTGTTGCATGTTTTGTAGGTCTGGCATATTTTATGCAACATGATGATCCCCAGTTCCATCTATTTTTCCTGTAAGTGACAAAAGGTTCTGTATAACTCAACATATATATTATTATGGTTTATGTCTTGTTGTCCCCCCAAAGCTTCATGCAGTCATGGGGCAGGAACTTCCATAGCTTGAGACTTGACTCATGAGTCACTGGGATTATGTGTTTTAATACTGATGGGATAATGGTTTGAGTACTTCTGGGATTATGGGTGTAGCCTAAGACAGATAGGCTGAGGCGCAGAGCCTGAATGTAATATAAAAAGAGAAAGAAAGACAGACTAGAGCTATTGCTCTGCTCTCGTTTGGCCAGTTGCCTCTGTCGCGATTGTTGCTGTTCTACCGTCATGAAATGGATTCTGTCTGCCCTGGTCCACTCAGCCTTGGGCCAGCAAAATATAGACTGAGATCTCCAGTAACTGTGAGCTAATAAACCTTTCTCTCCTTCATTTGGAGTGTCAGGTATTTGTCCCAGCAATGAGAGAAGAGTAACTAAGACACATATATAATGTTATATTCATTTTCTTTATCTGCTGATAAGGGCTATTCTGAAATGTGGCTTAATAATTGATATTCCAAGCCAGGCATGGTGGCTCACACCTGTAATCCCAGCACTTGGGAGGCTGAGGCAGGAAGATTGGTGCGAGTTCGAGACCAGCCTGGGCTACAGAAGTGAGCTCAAGGCCAGCCTGAACTGCATAGCGAGACCCTGTCTCAAAAATAAATAAATAAATAAAATAAAATAAAATAATTGATATTCCAGGATGATCTGCTCCATAACTCTAAAAGAGGCCATGAGGACTGGGGTTGGGGGAGGCACATACTGTCAGTTTAAAGATTTGTGCCTCTCTGGCTCTGCCCTTCAAGCCCTGCCCTGGTCCTCTGGTCCCACCCCTTTACAGCACCACGATTTACATGGGGCTTTGGGGAACACCTAGATACAAACCATAACAGTAGATCAAACTTTAGACCTTGCATTTATAAGACAAGTGCTTATGCTAATGAGCTATGTCCCTTGTTCAACTTTATAGCAGTGCAGTATTCCATCACATGACTTTACCACATTTTCTTTATTCATTTATCTTTTTTTTTTTTTAAATTTGGTACACTTTTTTTGTTTTACATATAGTACAGAATTTCAAAACCAGAAAAATTTAACAATGGTTATGTTACATATTTTCATAATCGGATCAGTTTAGATTAACAGATATCGGCGTATAAGATTGATCAAACAATTAAATATTAACACTTTCAATAAACATTAATTTTTTTAACAGTTGACATACTGTTGTCCTCACAATAGTTATACAGAGCACAGTGTGTGGGCATGACCCACCTTCCTATTGATGGTGCTAAGGTAAGAAAAAAAAAAAAAAAAGAATTCTTCTCTTTGAATTAAGAGGAAATAGATGCATACACAGTCCAATGCTCCACAATTGTAGTGGGCCACCAGTGAAAGTGGCAACGTTGGACGCTATTGATCCAAGCCTCCTACAGCTCATCTCAGCAATCTAGCTCTGCGTCTCATGCCTTGTAATTATTATTTTTTTTTTTTTTGCTGGGTGACCAAGGGCAAGCCAATTATTCATTTATCGTTGGATGGACCTATAGGTTTTTCTTTTTAAAACACTTAGGTGTTCTGTTTAGTTGTTAAGTTAAATGGAATTTCTCGCTATAGGTTTCAGAAGAATCTCTATGCTGACTTCCACGATGGTTCTACTAGTTCAGATTCCCACCAACAAGGGTTTCTTCCTGGCAACCTCATCAGTAGAGGTTTTTATTTTATTTCTCTATGATGACTATTCTTTCTTGGATAAAATGAAATCTCCTTGTTTTCCTACTGTGTGTTCATTTCTCTAATAACCATTGATTGTAAACATTTCTTCATGCTTTTACTTGTTATTTCTACTTCTTTGGTGAAGTGTATATTTATTGCATTTGTCAATTTTATATTGATATTTTAATTTTTGACGCTGTAACATTTTTGATTTTTTATAACTTCTAACATTAGTCCTCTCTATAGAGAAGTGCTGACAATATTTCCCATCTTTAACATGTTCTTTTCACCTTTATATTTGTTTATTTGACTATATAGAATCTTTGTATCTAATATGATTCAATTTGTTGGTTCTTGACACTTTATTTTAAGCAGGGTTCTGTGCAGAATCTCCCTACATGGTCATGCACCTATGAAGTCAGTAGTTTTACCTTGCAGCGAGTCAAATGTTCCTGTTTTAACATTATTTGATGATTTTTTAAAATTTTCGTTTGACATATGGTGATATCTATGGGTCTTGATTCAATATGCTGCATGTTGTTTTGATTGTTACTAGGTTTAACTCTCAAGACTTTGCAATTGCCAGGTAGGTGCTAGTGACATTGAGAGATAGATAGATAGATAGATAGATAGATAGATAGATAGATACCAAGAAAATACTAAGGAAATTAAATTATCTAAACTAAAATGTGTCATTAGGCTGAGTTCAGAGGCACGGAGAAGTAAGAATAGCCAGACTCAGCTAGTGGAGCTAGGTTGTGCACAGGGGCAGAGGTAGCCAGATCCAGTGGGCTCAATTCAGTGATGTGAACCTGAGAAGAGGAGTTGAGGACTGAGGCAGGGCCTGGTTAGTTGAGGTGTACTGCGAAGCCTAGCGATTCCTAGGCTTAGGTCTTGATCTACAGGGAGACCCTCATGGCAAGAAGGCAATAGGAAGTTTAGGTGAACTAATCTGCTTGAAAGATTCCAAGTATGTGAAGAGGAGGTACCCTGACAGAGCAAAGTGGAACAAGTTTACATACACATTCTTAATTTATAATCTGCTTCATAATATAGTTATATTGTCTGCTCATATGGTCTAAAGTACAACTCTCATTGGGTGTAAAATGGACAGTTTCCTAGATACATATGAAATGCCAAAGCTGAGTCTAGTAGATATACAAACTCTGAATAACTCAAAGATGAGAAATGAAATAAAAAATGTAATAAAAAAATCTACCAATAAAGAAAAGTTCAAATACCAAAGGAAGCATAGCAGAATTTTACCAGAAATTAAGGGAAGATTTAATGCCAAATTTCACAATTCATCAATGAAATTGAAAGAAAAACAGTTCTCCCATACTCATGCTTGGAGGCAAGTATCACTCTGATTCCAAAACCAGAGAAAGATCCAAATAAAAAAGACCACTACAGGCCAATCTCTCTAATGAATATAAATACAAAAATTCTCAATGCAATACTAGGAAAAAGAATGCAGAAAATCAACATGATTTGGTGGAATTCATTCCAGGAATGCTCCAGGGATAATTCAACAATTCCAAGTACATAAATGTAACACAGCATATCAATAGAACCAAGAAAGAAAAACACCACATGATCATTTCAGTAGATACAAAAAAGCTTTTGGCAAAGTCTAACATTCATGAATGATAAAAGCCCTACAGAAAACTGAGATAGATAGTCTATATCTCAACCTGAAAAAAGCCATCTATGTGAAACCAATAGCCAACATCATACAAAATGGGCAAAAACTGAAGACCTTCACTTTTAAATCATGAACAAGACAAGGATGCCAACTGTCTTCATTCCTATTCACTATAGTCTAGACACATTAGGCAGAGGAATTAGATAAGAGAAAGAAATAAAAGGAATAAGAAATGGAAAGAAGAAGTGAAAGTATAAATATTAGTAGAAGGCATGATAAAACTAGAGGACCCCAAAAACTCCATGAAGAGCCTGCAGATTTAATCACCAAATTTAGAAAAGTAGCAGGACACAAACTCAGCATCCAAAAATCAGTAGTAATTTTACACACAAAGAATTAATACATTGTGAGAGAAATTAGGGGAACCACACTTTTCAAAATAATATCAAAAAAGAAGGAAAAAAATGAAAAATTAAGAATTGTTCTCACAAAGTTTGTAAAAGATCTATACAGTGAAAATAATGTTACTCGGAGAAAAGAGATTGAAGAAGACTTGAGAAAAGGGAAAAATATTCCAGGCTCCTGCATAGGGAGAATTAACATTGAGAAAATGGACATACTGTCGAAACTTCCATACAGATCCAATGCAATATCAATTAAAATACCGATAGTATATCTCACAGAGCAGGAGCAAGCATTCCTCAAACTCACATGGAACCAGAAGACACTTAGAATATCAAAAGCAGGCCTGGGAAACAAAGGAAAGGCAGGAGGCATCACAATCCCTGACCTGAAATTATACCATCAAGCTATTGTGATAAAATCATCATGGGACTGGCACAGAGACAGGCCTATGGATCACTGGAACCGATTAGGAGGTGCAGACATAGCGACAAACACATGCAGCCACTAGACTCACTGATAGAAATATAGCCTCTTTAATAAATGGTGCTGGCATGGTGGTGCTCATCTTTAATCCCAGCTCTAGAGAGGCTGTAAAAAGTGAATTGCTATGAGTCTGATTTAGTAGTGAGACCCTGGACACCCTATAGACACTTCCCTAAAAATACAGAGTAAGTAAATAAATAATTCGTTCTGGAAAAATGGGCATTCCACATGCAGAAGAGTAAAATTGGGCACATTCCTGTCAACAAGCACAAAGCTACATTCAAAATGGATCAGAGATTTAAATATTACAAGAGAGACTCTAAATCTTCTGGAGGGAAATGTAGGTAGAAAGAATGACATAGATATAAGTAGAGTTCATGATCAAAAATTAAACTACACTGAAAACACTTCAAAGAATCAAAACTTGGGATCTAATCATTTTGATAATTTCTATAGTTCATAGAAAATCTCCAACAGGACCAATATAACAATATATTATACAATGTTGTCTTTGTAGTAGTTATTCAGAGTGCAAGATGTAGACATATCTTGTCTAAACACTATTAGTACAAATATTTCTTCACACTGAGCAAAGAGAAAGTAGCTGTATATATATATATATATATATATATATATATATATATATATATATTTCAATAGTCCATAATAGTAGTGGGTTATCAGCACAACTGGCAATATCAGACGCTGTTGACTTGAGCCTTTTACAGCTCAGTATATTAATATGGCTTTCCTTTTCATACCTCATGGTAAAACCTTTCTGCTGGATGGTTAAGGTTAAGATAAAGCAAGCTCATCAGAATCACAGCAAATGTCTTAATTAAAACCATCAAATCAAGAAGAGCATGGAGCACAGTATTTCAAGTACTACCAAAAAACATTCCAATCAAGACTGACAAAACCTGAAAAACTGTTTTCAATTTAATGGAAAAGTAACATAGGTCCATTACAAAGAGCAACTTAACAAATTCATGATCACCAAAACAACCCTACAGAGAGAACAGAAAGACAGTCTAGGAAGGGATCAAAATGATCACAGTTCTGAAAGAGACAATACAAAGAACCCAACAAACACGGAGAACACAGGAAAACTAGGGAACCAGCAGTAGGAAAATAAAATGAGAAACAAAAGCCAATGCACGTCAAGTATAATGATTAATGTAAATGAAACAAATTCACTAATTACAAGAAATAGATTAGCAGACTAGAGCAAGAAATGAAACCGAACAATATGCTTTATGTACGAAATACATTTAATTCAAGAAATTCATAGGCTAAATATCAAAGGATGGAAAGCAATACTACATGTTCCAGAATCTCATATAAAAGCAGAGGTACATTTTTTCTTCTTAGACAATTCAAATCTCAAACCAAGAATGAAAACCAATATCACAATCTGAAAGGGAACTTTAACACTCTCTTATCTTAAAAAGATAGGTCAAGTAGACAAATGTTAGCAAAGGGGCAGCAAAAATGAACCAAACAATTCAACAAGTGGTCTTAGTAAACATTTACAATGTATTCTACCAAAACCATTCGAATATACATTAGTTTCAGCTGCACATGGAATGTTCCCTAAGATAGACCAAATAGTAGTCCACAGATCATACTTAAATAAATGCAATAAAACTGAATTATCCCCTTCATAGTATTGGACCACATTGAAAAGAAACTGAAAATTAATGAAAAAAGTCCAAAACAGCCCCATAAACACTTGGAAATACTCCTCAACAACAAATTCATTACAGATGAAATTTACAAAGAAGTTAAACAATACCTACAAGCCAATAAAATCTCAAGTAGAACTTACTGGAATATATGGGATGCAATGAAAGAAGTTCTCAGAGGGAAATATATATCAGTTAACTCACACATTAGGAAAACAGAACAAGAACAAATAAATATCCTATTGCTGCACCTAAAGGTTCTAGAAAGTAAAACAAACAAACAAAAAAACCCAAAGCTCAAAAAAGGCACGATTATAATGAGTAGAGCAGAAATTAATGCAATAAAAATTACAGACAAAGAAAATCCCAAGTCTTGATGGATTCACAGCTGAATTTTACAAGAAATTCAGAGAAGATTTCATCTGGATACTCTGTAAACTCTTCAATTAAACTGAAAAAGAAGTAAAATTCCCAAACTCATTCCTGCAGGCAAGCATTATGCTGATACTAAAACCAGAGAAAGACTCAACCAAAAAAGAGAATTACAAAACAATCTCTCTTGTGAACATAGATGCAAAAATCCTCAACAAAACACCATCAAATAAATTTCTTCAAATAATCAGGAATATTATAAAACATGACCAGGTAGGATTCATCCAAGGGGTACAAGGATGGCTCAACACACAGAAGTCTATAAATGAAATGCCCTATTATAGTAGAGGCAAAAACAACAACATGTTCATCTCAATAAACATAGATAAGGCTTTTGACAAAGTGCAAAACCCATGCATAATCAAAGCCCATTATAAAATTATAATAGAAACCCTGTACCTCAATCTGATAAAATCTATCTATGAGAAACCAATAGACAATGTAATTCTAAATGGAGAAAACCTGAAAACTTTTTCTTTAAAATCAGGTACAAGAAAAGGTTATCCACTATCATTACTCCTATTCATCATACTTCCTGACACAATACACAAAGCCATTAGAGAAGATCAATAAAAAGAATAAGAATAGGTAAAGAAGATACTAAAATGTCATTGTTAGAGAATGACATGATAATCTATATTGAAGACCAAAAAAATTGCATAAGGATGTTACTAGAATTAATAAATAAATTCAATAGCATAGCATGGTACAATGCCAACACCCAAAAATCAATTGCAGTTCTATTCACAGATAACAAATTCACTGCCTGAGAATTTAGGGCAACAATACTCTTCACAATGTCATCCAATAAAACAAAATATTTAGAGGTTAATTTAAGAAAGGAAGTAAAAGACCTATGTAATTATAATTACAATATTTTTAAAAAATAGATTGAAAAGGATTTCAGAAAATGGAAATTTATTACTTGTTCTTGTATAGGAAGAAGCAAAAATGTGAAAATGGTCACACTCCCATAATTTTTATACAGATTTAATGCAATCTCTATCAAAATGTAATGAACATATCTTAGAGAAATAGAGAAAACAGCCCTAAAATTTGTTTGAAACCAGAAGAGACTTAGAATAGTAAAGGCAATCCCGGTCAGGAGGCATTGCAGTCCCAGACTTGAAATTATACTACAAAGCTACTGTAATAAAATCAGCATGGCACTGGAAAAAAAGAACTGAAGATCAATGGATCATATTAGAAGATGCAGATACAACTACAAATCCACTCAGTCAACCACACTTTATCTTTGACAAAGGAGTCAAACATGTTCACTGGAAGAAAAGAACCTCTTTAGCAAATAGTATTGGAGAAACTTGCTTTCCATATGTTGACAACTAAAACTAGATACAGGTCTATCACCATGTACTAAAGCCAAAATGGAGGGCAACCCAGTAGAGTCTCCCTTCTGTTTCGCTGTTGAACAGAAGCTTTATTTCCAAATAAATATTCTATTCTAAAAAACATAAATAAATAAAGTCAAAATGGATTATATATCTAAACACTAAAATAGAAACACTAAATCTACTAGAAGAGAAAGTAGGTGGAAATCTTGACATAGGAAAAGGTAGACAGTTCATAAACAAAACGAAACTGCACAGGAAATACTTCCAATAAAAAACAACTGGAATCTCCTCTTATTGAGAAGTTTCTATGAGTCAAAAGAACTGAAAGAGTGAAAAGACAACCCATAAATTGGAAAAAATCTTAACCATCAATCAGTCATTCAGATGAAGGACTTTTATGTAGAATATACAAAGAACTAAATAATATCAGGCTCCCAAAATTGAAAGACCCACATCCAAAATGGATATCTGAGATGAATACACACTTCTAAGGAAAGAAATACAAATGGCAAACAAATATATAAAATGATCTTCCACAATAGTGGTCAATGAACACTATAAATTAAAACGACATTGCAATATCATGCCATGGCCCACGCTGAGTGACCAAGCTGGGGCCCAGGTGGGACATCTCCAGGCGGTGTGCAACCCGCCAACCCAGCCACCAAAAGTCCACACCCGCCCACCCACGCTGACCAACTAGGCCCGAGCCCGGGTAGAAATTCTCCATGGCATGTGCCCTGGCACCGCCAACCACAGAACTCTGACCCCGCTTGCCCAGGCTGACCAAGTGGGCCTGTGCCCAGATGCAGCCGGAAGAAGCTGAGCACAGCAGCCATACCCAGCCAGGCACATCTGGACAGGATCAAGATTAGTGGATCTGTACCCAAATTTCGATAGATGCTAAAGACATAGCTTCAACCAACGCAGAGGTCATACAAAACGACAAAGAGAAGGAACAAGATGCAATCTCAGGTCCTGAGTCCACCCAGTACAAGTACAGGAGACCCTACCATGGAAGAAAATGGGAATCATGCAGCTGAAATGTCTGAATTGGTAGCATCTGAGGCAGACACATAAGCGCAGAAATGTATAGAGGAACTCAGTTCAGAGATAACATCTCAAGTATAAAAAGAAATGCATGAATTAATAAAATCTGAAGTTGATTAGTTCTGCAGTTGAATAACAACTGCAGAAAAGGATAGAGGAAATCAGACAAGAAAAAAACCATTGAAGTATAAAAAATTAATAGCATCTAAGGTGGGGGAACAACTGGAGAATGGTAGATAGGAGATCAAAGCAGAAACAATCTCTGAAGTACAGAAAGAAAGGAGAACTAAAAGGAAAAACTTAAATGTTATTAAAGAAGACACTAATTTAAAAAAATTAGAGGAGAATAGAAAAATAATAGATTCCTTGAATCAGCAATATAGGAAGGAAATAAATTCCAGGAAACAGTTTCAAAAAGATGTACTAGAAAATAAAAATCTCAATCACAAGCTGGCAACTCCGTATGAATGAAAGTTAAGATGGAATTTCAGCTTTTGAAGACAATTTACAGCTAGTGAAAAGGTAAGAAAGTATCTCTTAAAAAAAAAAAAACCAAGGATGCTGGGAAAATAATTCAACATCTGCAAGATGATGTAAAAATGAACAATGTGAATTAATAGGAATTAACAATAAGAAGGAGTCAATACAAAGGATATAAAAAGAATATGGGCAGATGTAATAGGAGAAAACTTCTCAAATATGAGAAAACAATGTGACAATCAGGTAACTGAAACATACAGAACTTCAAATAACACCAACTTCACTAAAAATACACCTAGACGTAAAGTAGTTAAGATCCCAGAAATTCAGCAGAAAAATAATATACTAAAAGCCACTAGAGAAAAGAAAAAGATCACATTTAAAGGAAAACCCATTAGAATAGTGGCAGATGTCTCTTCACAAACCATGATGTGAAGAAGAATATGGAGCAGAGTGCTTCAAGTCCTCCATGAAAACATATTCCAGCCCAGACTACTATAACCTGCAAAACTCTCTTTCAAGTATGAGGGAGAAGTGAAAAATTTCCATGACAAGGAGCAACTGAAGGATTTCATGATAACAAGAGGAACAAAAAATATGCAAACTCCATAAATAAGAACACACACACACACAAAAAAAAAAAAAAAAAAAAAACAGCAAATAGGGCAACCTATTAAACACAGGAGAAAAGGGGGTAAACAGCACTAAGTAAAAAGCATGTCAGTCATAAGCAAGCATATTTCAATTGTAACCATCAACATAAATAACAGTTTGTGAAATTCAAAATGTAATAAAGAAATACCTCCAGACAAAGAAAAGTCCACGTCCTGATGGATTTACAGCCAAATTCTTTTTTTTTTTTCTCAGAACAGGGGATCAAATTCAGGACCTTGCACTTGCCAGGCAGGCACTTGTGCTCTCAGCCTATCTCCCTAGACCCTTCACGGCTGAATTCTACATGGCATTTACAAAAGATATAACTCCACTACTTCTGAAATTCTTTAATGTAATTGAAAAGGAAACAATCCTCCCAACATTGTTCCTGGAGGCAAGTATTATACTGATACCAAAACCAGAGAAAGAAGCAAATAGAAAAGAAAACTACAGGCCAATTTCCCTCATGAGCATAGATGCAGAATTGCTCAATAAAATACCAGCAAACAGAATACAGTAAATTATTAAGAAGATTATATACCATAACCAGGTAGGATTCACACTCTGATGCAAGGATGGTTCACCATACGCAGATCTATAAATGCAATACATAATATAAATAGTCAAATCCCAAAAAAAAAAAAAAAAAAAAAAAAAAAAACATGATCATCTCGATGCAGAAAAGGCTTTAGACAAAGTCCAACACTGATCCATGTTCAAAATCCTACAGAAAATTGGAATAAATGGACTTTACCTGTATCTGATAGAAGCCATCTATGACAATCTGATGGCTAAAATAATTCTAAATGGGGAAAACCTGAAACCTTTCATTCTCAGATCTGGTACAAGACAAGGATATCTTTCTTTGCCACTTCTATTCAATATAATTCTAGAATCATTAACTGTAGCCATTGAACAAGAGAGATAAATTAAAAGCAATAAGAACAGGTAAAGATGAACTTAAACTACCATTATTTGCAGATGACATGATACTCTACTTGGAATATCCAAAAGACTCCACCAAGAAGGTACTACAATTAATACACAAATTCAGTAACATATCAGGATTTAAAAAGTCAATATCCAAAAGTCAATAGAATTTCTCTAAGTAGATAACAAACACTGACTGAGTTGGAAATTAGACAAACAATGCATTTTGCAATAGCACTACAGAAAATGAAATGCTCAGGAATTAATCTAACTGGAGAAGCAAAAAAAATCTACTCACTAAAAGTTATAGTGCTCCAAAAAAGGTGACTATAGAGGATTTCAGAAAATGGAGATATTCCCTGCTCCTGATAGGAAGAACCAACATTGTGAATATGGCCGTACTCCCAAAATTGTTATAGATTTAATGAAATCATGATCAAAATACCAACAGAATACCTCACAGAGCTAGAGAAATCATTTCTAAAATTTATTTGGAACCAGAAAAGATGTAGAATAGCAAAGGTAATCCTGAGCAACAAAGGCATGGCAGAATAAATTCCAAATGCTCAGTTAAATTTATATGGAATAGACTAAAAGATACAGTACAACTGCAAACACACTCAGTCTTCTTATCTCACAACAGCAACCTAGAAATTTGGAAAATATGTTAACTAATAATCTCTCAGAGTGCCCTAGAATTTTTAAAGAACTAAAAAAGCATTAGGGCCCTTAGATTTAAAGACCTTGTCCGGCAACAGGCCCCTAAGATGAAGACATAGCCATTGCTTGACCAATTTGCTCTCTGTGAAAGCTACAGAGAATGTTTTCTCTCTGGGTGACTCTCCTTAGGTACATTGTATATCTTCAATCCCTTTCCTCTGTAGCTCCATAATTTCCTTCAACAGAAACTTTTGGAAACCACTGAGTTACAGGATGTTACTGCACAGGTTTTGTAATGTCCTGAGTCCTCACTGACCTTCAAGGGCTAGGACCAAAATATTGGAGATCCTTTTAGTCCTTCTTTTTCTCCAATTTTTGGTCTGTAAACTCATATTCTTAACCATTCAGAAGACAAGTTTAGTGATACTATTACTCTGTAACATAGGTACTTGAGCTTAACATCACTGTCTTTCTCAGTATCAAACATCTTAGACCTAAATTGGAATTGGTATTATCAATCAATCATTGACAGTCTAGTAAATCTCTATAGAATGTGATAAAAGAACTTACATATTTTTTACACAGGAATTTAGAAATCTGAACAAATACAAATTTGTAGCCATGACTCATCTAGATGGCTGACATTGACAACAGTTCTACAAGGAACTATGCATGTTTCAAAGTAAATCCTGAAGGGATTTGACTAACCTTTAGAGATACAAAATTTCCATGTTTTGTTATACAGGTCTTGCATTAACTTGGCCTTAACCACCCAGTGGAAAAGTTTAACCATGAGGCATAAAATGTAAAGCTAGATTAGTATGCTGACCTATAAAAGGCTTAAACCAAAAGCTTCCATCATTGCCAGTTTTGCCAATAACCCACTGAGATTATGGAACATTGGATTATGTATACAACTACTTTCTCTTAGTTTAATGAGAAGAAAAAATTTTGTACCAATAATGATTAGAAAAATTATCACATCTAAATCTTGCGCTCTGTATATGTACTAGGAGGACAACAATATGAATTGTATCAATTATTGGGAATGTACTAGTAGCATGTTTTGAAACTGTCACATTGCTATTGCTTATTAAATGCAAAAAAAATAAGAAAACAAAAGTGAAAAAAAAAAAAAAAAGAAATACCATGTCACACCTGAAAGAATGACTGTCATCAAGTAATCAACTAACAAATAGTAGAAAGGCTTTGGGAAAAAAGTAATTGTTCTCCACTGTTGGTGGGAATGTAGACTGGCAAAACCATTGTGGAAATCAGTGTGGAAACTCCTCCAAAAAGTAGGACTGGATGTCCCATTTTGCCAAGCTAATTCTCCTTCTGGATGTTTTCCGAAAGGAAACACTGATATATGTGTGCCTATGCTTACCGCAGTACAATTTATCATAGCTACATCTTGGAAACAAGCAAAATGTCCATTAACTGAGGAAAGGATAAGAAAATGTGATATTTTTGTACAATGGAGTATTATTTAGCTATAAACAAAGACAATCTTGACACCTTTTATGTTATATGAATGCAACTAGAGGCTATACTCATAATAATATATAGCAGCTTTTAGAAAGTAACAATTAGTGTTTAAATTTTTCACTTTGACTAACTCGATATGCTAATTTCTGTAATCTGAGCAACTGCTTCAAAGACATCAAAGTTCAATAAAGAAAGGTTGAATAACTCTCACCTTGTTCTAAATGTGTGCTATTTAAAATAAATTTAAATAGGGAGTCCGGCAGGATGGCTCAGTGGTCTAAAGCGCCTGCTTAGGAAAGCTTGGGTAGCTGCAGGGACCGTGGTTCAATCCCCAGCACCACATGCTGCGCCAGCCCTGCCCTTGGGGCAGGCTGAGCCAGCCATAAAAATAAATAAATAAACAAAAAGAGAAAAATTTTTAAAAAGTAAATAAAATAAATTTAAATAAATTTAAAAAACATAAAAATAGGACAAAAGATACAAAATTTATTGAAATAAAGCATTAGTGCTTAATGACCTATCCAATCTTGCATATCTATATGTATTAATATGAGCAATATCTTTGATGATGAATGTATGTAACCCAATAAATTTTGTTAATTTTTTTTTTGACTGGGGATTGAACTCAGGACTTTGTGCTTGCCAGACAGGTGTTTATTCTGTTGAACTATCTCTCTGGTCTTTAAATTTTTATTCTTGTTTTGAAATTCTGTACTACATGTATTGTTTGTTACCCTGTTTCTGCCTTTGTTTTTGCTACTTGTCTTCCTTTTGGTATTGTTTCTACTTTTTATAATTAGAATTAAATGATAAGAAAAAATTAAAAATAAATATGTATTTAAATCATACAGATTAACTAGGTTAATATCTGAAATTATAAAAGGGATATACCTTAAATTATAGAATTATGATAAAAATGAAAATTCATTGCAATCCTTGACTAGATGAAGGGCAGGATTATGTTGTATTCTTATTACAATTAATCACTGGATTATATCTTCTTTCATTATGAACAATATAAGATTTTCACAGATAAATCTTTTAATTTCATGCATTATTTGGAAAGGTAATATTCGAGACAATAAGGTCTATTAAGACCTAACAATGTTTTACAATAATGACAATAGAAAATAAAACTGAACATGAGAGAATGTTTAAGCCTTTGAGGCTAGATATGTGGAAAAGAAGAAAGATTTTTAGATAAATAGCAATCACTGAAAGTAATAGAGGAGTCGGCTTGGCTGAATCTCATCGCAGCTCTCAGTTTTTACATAGTACCTGCAGGAAAAATATCTTAAATTTCTGCATACTATACATTTGATGAGATCGGCATTGCATTTCTCATTTACAGTTTTTAGGAAAAAGCTATATAACTAGACAGGCATGTGCATGTGTTTTTTAAGCTTGTACACTGTTCCATTCTAGCATGCAGTAATCAAGCAACAGTAAGAATATGGCTAGAATTGCAAAACACTTAACATAAATAGAACATAATGCTACTCAGTTCATAATGCAATTCCAAGTTGCCAAATATATGTAAGAAATATCTTCACTAGTATATCTTCTTCACAACACATAGGAATTTGTAAAATATCATAGCCTAGGATAGAAATTTTTGAATCTCCAAGTAATCTTAAACTCATTCAATGTTTTACTTTGCCAATGATGTCTGATTTTTTCCAAAATGCTCACTATAGTAAATGTTTGTGTCTCTCCCAAACACGTACATTGAAACTAATTCTAATGAGCTGATATTTGGACGTTATGCATTCTAGAGGGTAGTTATGCCATGAGAGTAAAAACCTCATGAATAAGACAAAAATATCCTCAGCAGAGACCAGAGAGATAGCTGTTTTCCTTCTGCCAAGTGCAGACTGACATGACACTTCAACAGAACCCATCCTGTTGGCACCTTTATCTCAGTCTTCAAGATCTGAGAATAGAAGAAATGAATGTTCATTGCTTAATCAATGAGTGTATGGGAATTTCATATGGATTCTAGAAGAACTAAGACAAAAAGAATACTATGGAAGAAACTCCATGTACAGTTTCATTGCAAGAGTTTAAGTTATATTCTCTCTGTCTTTCTCTGTCTCTGTCTCTCTCTCTGTCTGTCTGTCTCTCTCTGGGTGTCTGTCTCTGTGTCTTTCTGTGTCTCTTTCTCTCTCTGTTTTTCTCTGTCTCTCTGTCTTTCTGTCTCTCTCTCTGTGTCTGTCTCTGTGTCTCTCTGTGTCCCTGTCTCTCTCTCTGTGTGTCTCTCTCTCTGTCTCTCTCTTCGAGACACAATCCTGCCCTACAGTTCAGTTTGTCCTGGAGCTCAGTTTGCAGCCCATGATGATCTCGAACTTACAGTGACCCACCTGCCTCAGCCTCACAAGTGCTAGGAATAAAAGTGTGTGCAACCAAGCCCAGTTATAATGTATTTTTTTCTTATGTATTTGGTACAGGGTCTATAGGGTCTCACTACATAGATCTGACTCATAGTGATTCTCCTGTTTACAGCCTCCCAAAGTGCTGGGGTTATGCCCCATCTCAGTTGCCATCTCAGTGCACCCCAAGTGCAGGGTGCACGAGATACACTGGGGATCTAACTCCAGCCACTGTGCTCTGCCTGAACAAGCGCTTTGGTCTGCTGGGCTATTTGTCTGGTCATTATTATGTATTCTTAAAGTATCATTTACAAACAAATTTCAGTCTGACCTGTGGTGTGCACATGCATAATCACAGAAAGTTCTATGTGCAAATCCATCGGTTGAGCTGCTCTACAGTTATGCTTCACCAGTAGTTATATGCCTCTTCCTGTCATTGGACTGTGTCGTAACATGTGGTTATCCAGGACCCTAACATAAACCATCAGGAGTTATGTCAATGAAAGACACATGGCAAGACGAGCATGTTCTCTTATCCTTCTCACTTAGCCTCATAGAGCTAAAAGCTCTTCTGACTGCTAAGAAAGTTTTCATGCACTTTATAACTCAGGCATGTGTCAGGAGACAAAATGAGGACATGTACTCTATCCTGTCAAAATTATTCTTTATGTTGAAGATATTTTATCTAATTTCAGCTCCCTAAATTTATGTTTTAGCTTTCATTCCCATTTCTATAATTTCAGATTTTAGATTTTGTATAAAATCTGCTGAAGAACAAGTCTAGGCCAGGGATGGTAATATTTTAAAGATTAGAGTTAAAATTATAACCCAAACCCACTTATTATCACGAAGTACTCACAGTGCAATACAACTTGAATACTGAGGTTTTTACAAAAGCAACTCACATTTAAAAATCTTGTTTAAAAAGCACATCTCAATAATAGCACTTTCAAGGATATAAAAAACAGGTTTTTATTGAAAAATAAATTAGAAATTAGTGTGATTTTACGTAAGTAGTGCAATCTTTGCTATTGTATGCATGCTGGGGCGTATTTGTCAAAACTCCACTGGGTGTCTTAGCTTACTTCCTCCAGAGCGCTCCATGTTCCTGGCGAGGTGGGTGGGCATGCCTCAGGGTCAGCATCTCTGTCTAGATGCATCAGCATCCCTGGTAAGCGTATATAAAGGAGGTATTCCCTTACTTTATTATATTGTTGCTTGCAATTGAATCTAGGGCTCTTCACACTGAGACAGCTCCAGAACTCTTTGTTTTCATTTCTTTTCTTTTCTTTTCTTTTCTTTTTCCTTTTTGAAACAGATTCTCAGAAAATCAGTAAGTTGACTATGCTGGGCTCAATTTTACCAACTATCCATTTTACTCTTGCAAGAGCCAGGGATCCAGCTGTCGTCCTGCCTCAGAAGCTAACTCTCAAATTGAGATTTCTAACTCTTGTTTAGCATTAGAGGCATAAATTATGAGAAATTCTCATTAGTGTAATCATTGCTTTAATGTATATGAAAGTAACTTCATAAGTAGCTTTTCTAATTGAATGGAAAACAAATTAGTAAAAGAATAAAGTAAACATAAACTCAACTCATGTGAAATATAAGAAATATTATGCTTGTAAAAACTTGCCAGCATTCATTCTATGCTTTTAAGAACTAAAAGATGAAGAATTTGTCTTAACATCCAGAACTAAATTATTATGGGAAAATATGTGGTTATCATCTGCTAATATACTGCTTTCTTCTTAAATGGCCCATAAGACACTAAATTTTATGTAACATAGATTGACAATTGAGTTTTTACCAAATCTGTTTAAAATGGAACTTGTCGGGCTGGGGGGATAGCTCCATGGCATAAATGCCTGCCTGGAAAGTGCAAAGTTGTGAATTCAAACCCAGTCCTGCAAAAATACATAAATAAATAAATAAATAAATAAATAAATAAATAAATAAATAAAGTGGAATTGGTGATATTTGAAGCCTGAGAAAATTCTTAAATATTATATAAAGAGATAAGCATGCCTCTAGTGTATAACAGAAATGGCTATATTCTAACATAAATATTCTACTTTTTAGTTATGTTTGTTGATATATTTTACTTATAAATACATAATGATAACATTCATTGTAGAGAATTCATATCTATACATGATATATCATGATTCTCCTTCTATTCTCATTGCCCTCTTCAAACCTTTTTTACAAAAACTGCTTTTGTTTTCTCCTTTTCTTATTTTTTTCTGTTCCTTTTTTACTCCTTCCTTTCCAGTTGGGCATTTTCTTCATATTCTGTAGTCTATTATACATTTTGGTCCTTACTTATACTTTTGGGTTCTGATGCCAGAGTCATCATATAATAATTGAACTTATATGTCTAGTTGAGTTCACTAAAGAGTATTGTCTCAAGGTGAATCTATTCATCTAGACATGGCTCAGTGTATCCATTTTTATGCCTGGTAGTAATTCCTTGTATATTAAACATCTTTTTTTTTCTTTATCCATTCTTTCACTGAGGAAATTTGGGCTGCTCCTACGATTTAGTTATTACAAACTGTGCTGCTATAAATGTGGGTGTGCTTATATTACTGTGGTATGATGCTTTTAATTCTTTTAGGAAGATATCAAGAAGTGAACTATCTGGGTGAAATGGAACCTGTAGTTTTAGTTCTATGAGAAATCTCCACTCTGATTTTTATAGTAGTTGTGCCAGTCTACACTTTCGTCTACAGTGGAGAAATATTCCTTTCCCCATAAAGCTCCACTAGAAATAGTCATTGGTTAATTTCTTGGTGGTGATACCTTTTCTGGATTGATTTATAACCTCAGCATTGTTTTAATTTGCATCTCTTCAATGACCAGTGATAAAAGATATACATAAATTTATGTGCATATACTATATAATCTATATTCATGTATACTTTATATTATATAATTTATATAATATGTACATCATTTATATAATATATAATTTCTTCTTCACCAGAGAAGTGCATATTCATTTTATTTTTTTCCTATTTGTTTATTCTGTATTTTTAGTAAGGTTCTATAGGGTCTATAGGGTCTCGCTATGTAGATCAGACTTGTAGCGATCTGCCTGTGCTCAGCTTCCCCAAGAGCTGGGATTACAGGCGCACATCACTTCACCTCAATCATCCTCTCGTTGTACCCTGGGGGCGGGGCCAGCACAGCACACGGGGAGGAGTTCAAACCTGGCCACTGTGTCTGTCTAAACAGATGCTTTAATCTCTGAGCTGTTTGGCTGGCACTCGCATACTCATTTTACTTTATTTTTTATTAATATTAACAAAAAAGAAATAACAATGAGACAGTTTTGCAACAGGTTAGTAAGACAGATACGATAATCAATATATCACATATTTTTGTCTTCATTGTAGTTGTTCAGAGTGCAATATGTGTAAATTGTATCTTGTCTAAAGACTATTAATACAAATCTTTCCATTGAACAAAGAGAAAGTAGCTATATATATAATCCAATAGTCCATAATAGTAGTGGATTATCAATGCAACTGGCAATATCAGAGTCCATTCACTTGAGGCTTTTACAGCTCAGCATATTAGCATAGTTTTCCTTTTTATACCTCCTGGTTATACTTTCCTGCTGGATGGTTAAGACTAAGATAAAGCAATATCTATATAAAAAATGTAACTTTTGTGTCTGACAAGGTCATTCAAATTCCCTCAGGATTTACCCTGAAATTACATACATTTTGTAGATCTTTTGTCGGTGTTATCCCTCTGGATGAGTCATGGCCATTGTTTGACCAATTTGCTCTTTGGGAAAACCTGAGAGAATATTTTCTCTCTAGGTGACTCTCCTTAGGTACACTATACATTGTCAATCCCTTTCCTCTATGGCCCTCATAATATGCTTGAACAGGAAATTTGGGACACCACTTAGTTATATGCTATAACATTACAGGTTCTTATGTCCTGAGTCCTCACTGACCCAGAAAAACTAGTCAAAATATTGCCTATCTTTGAAGCCCTTCCTTATCTCTAATATATTGGTCTGTATACTTTTTTAACCCTTTCCAACAGGTTATTGAAACTAGTAGTTAGTTGGTAGAATTCTCACCCTAACTATATATGCTGATATGTGTGAGCTACGTGTATTCATTTTAGATGCCTTTTTTTTTTTTTTTTTTTTTTTTTTTTTTTTTTTTTTTTTTTTTTTTTTTTTTTTTTTTTTTTTTTTTTTTTTTTTTTTTTTTTTTTTTTTTTTTTTGGTAGAATCTTTGAACTTGGGAGGCTGGATATTTTTGGAGTTCTTTTGATATTCTACACATTAGCACTTTATCTGAAGAAAAGCTGGCAAATGTTTTTCCCACTCTGTATTCTTTCTTCACTCTTTTGGTGATTTCATTTGTTGTGAAAAAACTTTTGTTTCTTAGTTTTTTGTTTGTTTTGTTTTCTATACAGGTCCTCCTTTGTAGTTTATGCTGACCCTGAACTCTATGTAGTACTTGCTGGTCTCAAAATCAATGGCAATCCTCTTATCTCAGCCTCTAAAGAATTAGAATTAATGATGTAGGGAGCTGGCGAGATGGTTCAGCAGTCTAAAGCGCCTGCTTAGGAAAGCTTAGGCAACCACAGGGACCGCGGTTCTATCCCCGGCACCACATGATGTGCCAGCTCCACCCCCAGGGCAGGCTGAGCCAGCCACAAAAAAATAAAATAAAATAAAGAAGTAATGATGTATATCATCATGCCTAGTACTGCAAAGTTCTTGAATAAGATGAGATCTCTACTGTTGATTCTTTGTGGTATTTCCTATATAATTGAGGTTTTCTTCATAAAGTCTTTCCCTACTTGCACAACTTCCAGACTTCTACCTATTCTCCTTTCCAGAAGATTTGTTGTTAGCCATGTTGTAGTTACAGAAATAAAATAAACTAAAAACACATGTAGTGGGAAGTAGAGCAGGAAGATAATTCCTGTTGCCAAAACCAAAAAAAAAAAAAAAAAAAAAACACACTTGTAGATCAAACAAACATAGGCATAAGATTTTATAAAACAGGTAACTAACCCCAAAGGCTGTCCAATAGACTGCCACTTAAGTAGAGAGCAGGAAACACTGTTTTCTATTCTTGGAAGTTCCCCAAAAAATCTAATGGACTACAATAGTGTTTCAAACTCAAGGCACACATGGTAGATTAGGCAGAAGAGCCCTTACCTTTTACCTTCCTTCAAATACATCTCAACCAGCAAGTTTTTCAGACACACATAGGGATGAGTGGCATGAATGTGTCCCAGATGAGCTGCCAGGTTATTTATTTAGTTATATTTTGGCCATGAACCATAGTGGCTAACTAGAGCTTCTAATGAGAACAAGGTGTTATGGTTTGTATCTAACTAACCCCCCCACCTCAAAGTTTCATACAGTCATGTGGTGACTTGTAGAGTTTGTGATTAAGTTATGATCATAATGCTGGGATAATGGGTGTGAATACTGCTGGTAGTATGGGCGTGATTCTGCAGATAAGAAGAATGAAATATAAGAAAGGAGAGAGGCTTGCTCACTGCCACTGCGGCTCCTCCCTTGTTGCTCTCGCTGTTTTGCTGTTTTCTGCTGCTATGACCTGCTGCCTTCTTGCTTTTGCCATTCTGCATTGGAGCCAGCTGACTATGGACTTAAACCTCCGCAAACTGTGAGCTAAATAAACCTTCCCTTCCTTAATTTTTGGCATCAAGTACTTTGTCCCAACAATGAGAGAAAAGCAACCCAGACACAAGGTTAGGGACTTCAGTGGCAGGAGTGTGACAACAGAAAGTAGAACAGCACCATGTTTCCTGCCTGCTGTCAGTGGCTTGAAATTGAAGGACTTGGGATTAAGCAACTCTGAGTCATGATACAGCAGTGAGTGAGAGGTCAGCTCTCCTCTTCTGGGTGTAGTTGAAACTGGAAATCGGTCATGGGTGTAAGGGCAGGACCGAGACTGAGTGCATAAAGCAGTCAAGCTACGACCACAGATCTTTCCGTCTCCCCAGTGCAGATTTATGGAGGAGGCCTTCTTGAGACATTACCATGAGATCTAGACCTTCAGCTGGACTTACGGGAGGCATTATAATGAACTCTAAGCCTTCAGCTAGACTAGTGCAGTAAATTGCCCTGGCTTCCTGGCCCTCAACTGAATTCCTTCTTTAGTGTGTGGACAGCTTTCCTGAACCATCTTAATATATAATTCTTTGAGTGACTATTAGAAGTAATCTCAAACAATATTTGCTCTGAATTATATTGTTTCCATTTACAAATCCCTGAAAATATTTTTCTCTATATTTTCTAGGGAAGAGTCTCCAGGGGACTTACAGTATCTCAGTACTAGATTGGGCTCGTAGTGATCCACCTGTTTACAGCCTCCCCAGAGCTGGAATTACAGGTAAGTGCTACTACGCCCAGTCTCAATTGCCATCTCAGTGTGGCATGGGAGCGGAGCTGGCACAGCAGGCTTGGGGATCAAATCCTCAGTCCCTGTGACTGTTTGCAGGTGCTTTGATCCACTGAGCTTTTGGGCCAGCCTTATAAACCCTGAAACTGTGACAGACTTCAAAAACTCTGCAAAAAAACATTTCCAGGTTTAATCAGCTTAGTAGTGTAATTGGATACAAAGTCAATACTCACAAATTAATAGCACTCTTGAACACATTTCATTATTTTTTTGATCTATAGGCCTGATTTGATAGGTCAGAATTTTGTTTCTCTTATAGGATGAATAACAACATCTATAAATATAAACCTATAAAGATATATACTATAGAATTCTCAAATGATAGCTGAACATAAATAAATTAAAGCACTTAATTGACCATAATTTCATTTGAATACATAAATTAATATGTGGCATTCAGACGATATTCAAAACTTTAATTAAAAAAATCTAAAACATTCGTTTTCTTCTTGAATAGCTATTCATTCATATCATCTAGATAATTTTAATAAATTAATTTTCAAATTCAGTTTATGTGAAAATCACTATATACATAAATATGCATGTGTACACATAGAAACATGACTGTAAAATCTGTTCTGAGCTATCTTTTACTTTATAATTAATATTTTTAAAATTGATAACACCTTCACACATATTAACTGCTTATCATGAAGCTCAGTTTCTTTTCCCTAAGACAGCATTAATCCCCTAAATTTCCTATTGCTGCACAGGCATTATTTTCTTACTTTTAAGAAAATCATGTCCTCCTCTTGCCCATTTTAAACTTCTATGACTGTTTTAAAATAATTAATTATATTCATAATTATGATATTGCAACTATGTTCTATCCCTTTATTTGACCTATCCATTACACCAAAGGGTACTATAGATCACTCACTTCCCACACCATAAGACAGTACCTATTGAAATAAAGGACTTTTAATAAAGTTAATGTTTATCTATAAACAACCAGCACTTGGGAGGCTGAGGCAGGAGGATCAATGCGAGTTTGAGACCAGCCTGGGCTACAAAAGTGAGCTCAAGGCCAGCCTCAACTGCATAGCGAGACCCTGTCTCAAAAAGACAAAAATAAATAAATAAATAAATAAAGTTAATGTTTATCTATAAACACAGCAAATAAAGTTTTTATCTTCACAACAATGTAGTTGTCTCCAACGTTCCCACATTCTCAATTAGTCTCTGTATCTGCTTTCACTTACAGTACTAGAAAACCCCCTGTTTGGTGCATGCATCCGTAATATGACTAGTTCAGATTTTTCATGTGAGCAGGTTGTATAAGATGTAAATATTAATGCCTGCCTTCTTTTTATTAGCACAACACATTTAAAATAACCCATGCCTCAGCATACTTTAGCAATGCAAGATTTGGGGAATATTTTTGCCCTGGGAGCATACATTATATTTTGTTTGTTGTGTATTTGATCGACTTAAAATTAACTTCAGTTATGAGCTATTATAAGTCATGCTGCTGTGACAACTTACAGAAAATGACACGTGTCAACATATATTATTATTGGCTTGAGATACACACATAGATGAAAACCTTTTCATATTTTCTTTCCAAAGTTTTCTAATTTAGCTTTACATTTAGATGTGTAGTCTACTGTTGTTTATATTTTTACACTAACATGATGTAAATTAAAGCACTTTAAATGACTATATACTGCCCCACCAGCAACGTTTTTTCATACTGTTCTCTGCATTGAATTTCTTATTCCTTGGTTGAAAATAAATGAACATACACATGTGGGATTTCTCCCTCAACTGTATTCCATTGAACTCCACATTTTCCTTACTTCATTATTACATTATAATAATTATCACAGCCTGTAGAAGTTTTTCTATTGGCTAGTAGGAGTCTAAAATTGTTTCTTTTTTACAACATCATACCATTCTACATTCTACCCAGTGCTTTTTCAGTCTCAGGATCAAATTCTCCCTTCAAAATAAAGCATACTACATTTTTTAGAGATTTCATTTCATTAATTTCATTTAATTGATTATCTGGATTTCACTGAATTGATTATCTAGATTGAATTAATTTGTAGACAATTATTAACTTTTAAGCTATTAAATCTTCCAATCCAAAAACAAGCATTCTCTGTTTATTTATTTATTTATTCTTTATTTATTTATTCATTTATTTATTATTGCTGCACCGGAGATTGAACTCACAATCTTGCACTTGCAGATAAGTGCTTATTCTACTGAGCTATCTCCCTTTCCTCTTGGACTGTCTATGATCTAATCCCACATGCAGTAATTTTGTAGGGGACTGTTTTCATTTTCAAATTTCAAGGGTGTTATTTCCTTAGAAAGTTGATTTTTTAAGTTCTGTTGAGCCAAGTGACATAAAATCTCCGAAGACAGGATATATATTTACTTTAGTTTTGTTCCTTTGTATCCTCCTATATCCTGTACTACATGACGTAGCTTCTCATCACAAAAATTAACTGAATCAAGATGAATATAATTACTCTCTGATCATTGTGAGAATTTTTGCTAATATCACCATCCTCCCTATGATCTCAACCTTTTAGTTGACCACCATTACATCACTTGGAGTGGTTTTCCCTGAGGCAACTGAGTTCCAGACTTAAGATCATCACAGTAGGCAACCCAGAAATAACCCTTAAGAAGGAGTGTATGCAAATAAGCTCAGTCAATAAGATTGTGTACACTAAAACCTGTGCAATCCTACGTGGAAGGTTCTGTTCTTAAGCAGAAAGCAAAGGTGCTGTTCACTTAACTGTAAGTCCAGAAGTGGAGAATGTGCAAGTCAGGTTTAATTTCTACGGCTGTATACCTGGCTCTTTGGTCTTTCCGTGCTGCATCCTCTGTCCTGCAGGGCATGTGCCTTTCTTGAGCGCATCACTCACCATCCAACATGATTATACATGGTCCAAGAGTTTCAAGAATACACTGTGATATCCCAAGTCATCTTTCCATACGGAACATTTTCTATTTCTTGTGCAGATTCATTTTAAAATATGTTCTAAAATTTAATTTGACAGAAACCTTATCAAGTTCAAGAATCTACTATTTATTAAAATGATACAGGTGTATCAGATGCTCATTTGGGTGGCTTGGGAAGTGGTATTATTTAATTAGTTTCATTAGAGTTACTGAACTTAGCATTTTTGCCAGAGACTAAATTTACTTCTTTACTATTGGGGATAAGTTAGGAAGCAGAAGTGGAAGTGAGTTGCAGTATATGTTGAAGAAAAGAACAATAGCAACCAATAGATTATTTTAGGGAAATTTTAAAAATTGGAAAAGCAACCAACTGAATTAACTATATTCATATGCTTAAAAGATGTTAGAAACACATACTTTGTTGCTAATAACTATTTGTATTAGCATAGCAGATAATGTATTTTAACTTGAGCTTTCTCACCTAAGGTTTGTCGTCATTTTCTGTCCCTTGCTTGTTAATAATAGCTTGATATATATTATGTTTTGTTTTGTTTTTGTCTTTTTGAGATAAGGTCTCACTATGCGATTCAGGCTGGCCTTGAGCTCACTTTTGTAGCCCAGGCTGGTCTCGAACTTGCACTGATCCTCCTGCCTCAGCCTCCCAAGTGCTGAGATTACAGGTGTGCGCCACCACGCCCTGCTACTACTTGATATATATTATGAACTAAAACTTAATTTGAATTTTTAGCTGGGTGTAATCAAATTACAAATACATTGGGATAAAAATAAAATGAATATTGTAACTGTTTGATAGTTATGTAGTGTGGCTGTTAAGGTTTAACTTTGTTCAACTTAGCATTTCTTTTGTACTTGTTGGAATTAAATGCCTTTCATCCTCCTAATTAGGTCTTTCTTCTACTATTCTTGACAAGTACAATATCATCAATTAAATAGAGGAAGATACTCATCTACCTGAGAATTTAATGAACTGACCAAGGACACAGAATGAGACTGACAAAAAATTAATATCCATGCCAGCGTTGTTAAAATTGCCCTACCAAATGGAGCATAACATGCTTAATGTGGAATATGGGATCCCATTAAAGAATGATTGCTCAGCAATAAATCTAGCCAATGTGGAAGTAATCCTAATAAACCCTTAAGAATGCTAAACTGATAACACTGACCATGGAACAGCCTGTTAAGACATTCTTTTTTTAATGTAAGGGGAAAGACATTATCACAATATGGCCTAATGAAAATAAATATACATACTTCTGCATTTGATTGTCAAATGAAGCAAAGATACATGCATTGTTTATGCTGGTCATATATGTGGAGGACCACCTAACCAGCTCTCCTTGAAGGAAGAGCAACTGTCTCTATTTTGACTGAGTCTGGCCCTATTTCCTTGTATTGATATGTAAGAGCTGGCTAGAACTTTTGTTTTTCCCTTCATTTGGCCTTAAGCAATGTACATTGGTCTAGCTGAGGTATTGGTGATAGTTTCTGAAGGTAGTGTGCGTGTCTCCCTGGTAACCTACACCTGCTGCTCCTTAATGTGAGCCTGCATGTGACAGGCTGCCAGCTGGGAAGGAGCCTCCAGACAGAGGCTATGACTTCCTGGGACTTGAAAGATTCCATCAAAGCTGAAGCACCAGACTACCCAAAACATTAGATACTATGTAAATAGACTTATGCAGATTACTCTTTCTGCATATTCTCTGCAGGTGGCAGATGTAAATGCAAGACCCCCACCTAGCTCAGCTCATAGTATTCACTACCTCTCACAATTTTCAGTCATTCTTCCTCAAGTCACTCCTCCACTGAATAAAGCCGGGTGAGGCCTTGGATCACTCTCTTAGTTCCAGAGAATCATCTTTATGGCTGGACGTAGAGCCCCTTGACTCCCCAAGTTATAAATGTTTTGGTGTCTTTACTTTCTCCGTGGGTTGCATGGGAAATGGTAGATTGGAATTATCTTGGTGAGATTCCAATGACGTGACTTGGAATTACAAATACTGACTTCTCAGATCAAAATAAGGACCTAAAAGGGACTCCTACAATATACATTTCTTAAGCCTTTTCTTAATTGTCCAATGCAATAAGGGATCGTTCCCTTTTGAAGTACATTCTTGACCTTGAAGTATAACATTATTTCAACGCAAAGCTGTTATCAACTTATTTTAAGTTAACCTTGCTACCTCTAAGACAATGCATTTGGTGAAAAAAAAAATTAAAGTAGCTATTTTCCTTTTCTAGCACAAAAGGAAGAAAGCAATTTAAAAATTGTAAAAGACTAAGGGAACAGATTTTTCTCTACCATCTCACCCCACTGATTAAATTGATGATTAACATTTTAAGAAATATCAGAATAAAAAGTCACTCTGTGAATATGCAAAACTTTTGTAACTTCATTTTAAAGACTACTGATTTAGAGTCCAAATCAGATAGGTTGGATTACAATTTTCTTCTTCATCCAAGTCTCTGAAAGGAATTGTCGGTAACAAGGACATCTTATAGGTGATCAAACCCAGCTATACAGAGTTCTGCCCATCACTAATAGGCTTTAAATTACACTTTCAATTGTAAGAAAAGGCTACAGCAGTCTTTCTCATTTCTTTATTTGTTGTCTTCCCTAATTCAAATGCAATGTAAGCAAGATTATGGAAGTAGTAAGAAGGAGCTTCCCTCATCCAGTAAACTGAAATATATGCCTATCTTTTATAAGAATCTGATACAGATCATTATCAGGTCAAGATAGTAATTTAGGTAGTATTTGAAGAGAAAGGTGTCTGTCAGATATGGGACGTGTTTTGGTTATAGAAATTTTGAGGTTTATTAACTGAATAGGAATTGAAACTATGAGTCAAAGAAAAGAGTCTTTTCAATCTTTTTCATTAAACTATTGGGAGCTTGGCAGAGTCACAACGAGGTGAAAAATCTGGGAGCAACAAAATGAAAAACCAACCAACAAACAAAGCAGCAGGTTTTTAAAACAACTTCCAGAGAGCAAGAGAGATTAACAAGTTGAAAACCGATTGCATTGGATTCTAGGACACATATCAACATCACATATCACAATTACATACTGATAAATCATAGAGTTACTTCTCCACTTGGGTGCTGTGTATCCAGCACTGAATCATGTTAGCATTTTTGTTGCATGGCCTTACATACATTCGACCCATTCACACAGAAATGAGATGATTTCCAGGTCTCTTAAAACAGGATCACAGGGTGTCAGACACTTTCAAGTAGAGGTAACTCTTACCACAGCGACCCCATCATCCCTGTACACAGAAACAACCAAACCAATTCCCCTGCTTTTTTTCAATCCTTCATTTGCATATGGGCACAGCCAATCAAAAGGCACTGCTTATTTTTTAATTAATTAATTATTTATTTGGTGCAGGGTTTCGCTACACAGTTCAGATTCCTAGTGATCCTCCTATGTCAGTCTCCCCAGTGCTGGGATTACATGTAGGGGCAACCACACTTGGTTTTGGTTTGGCACAGTAAGCCTGGGCCTCTGGGGCCAGTAAGGCATGTGCTTGCAGGGATCAACCTGAGTCCTCAAGCTTCCCAGGTAGGTGTTCAGATCGCTGAACTATGTCTTCAGCCAAAAAGGCACCGTCTCTGATCATTCATTTGCATGTAACAGGAATCAAAGGAGATGTTTTTGTTTTGTTTTTTTGTACAGGGTCTCACTATGCAGCTCAGGCTGGTAGTGATCCTTCTGTTTTCATCCTCCCCGGTGCTGGAATTTCAGATGAGTGCCAACATGCCCTGTACTCTGTCTCCAGCTTAGTGTGCCCTGGGGGCAGACCCAGCACAGCACGTGCTGCCCAGGATCAAACCCTGATGCCTGAGCTTGCCTAAGTAGATGTTCAGTCTGCTGAGCTATCCCTCCGGCCCTCCAAATGGGGTTTTTAATAGGCCATTCTCACAAAGGCAGATGGCAAGTGAGTGATGGGATGACCTCACTGATACATTATTTTCATCTAAGGGAGATAACTCAGAAATTTTGAATAGAAGGACTCCTTTCCTTTATCCTGAGGGCTGGAGTGCTCCTACTCTGCACAGTATGCTTCTTTTCTGTCTTCACTAAATGTACACATTTTCTGTACGTCTTGTCTTATTCTTTGTTCAGGACATGAAGAACATAGACGGACATTCCGTGAGACTCTCCTCCCTGGTAATGGGGTGACCTCAGTGTCTGTGATACAACGGAAATTAAGGGTAATTAGAGATTCTGGCATGTTGTGTGAACCAGCATCACAGCAGCAGACAGCTACATAGGCAAAAGGTCACACGTGTTTTTCCACAAAGCCCAAAAGAGGACAACACTGCATTTTCAATAAAGATTAGCTTGCAACTTCATCAAAAACAGCATTAGACTTCACCTCTAAGGACAAATCTTGCTTTGCCTTGACAAAGAAGCCCAAGAAGTACACAACAACTGCCAGCAGAGAAAGTAGGCATAGAATCCTGATTGCAGAACCAACATCAGTGTGGCCAAACCACAAAAACGACATTGGTTTATGTGAAATTCAAATTAACATTTATTTTACCCAAATTAGGCTAGTCTTCCTAATCTATTTGGGTAACAGTGTCGTATCGCTAGGCAATACCGTGAGGACATAGAAAAGTGTAAAAGCTTATCATTTTGTTTAAATTGCTTCATGTACCATTATGTTGATATTTATATTCATAGCAGTTACTATATTTTTCATTTTTTTAAAGATCATATGGCTAGCACATGTGCTTTATTTTTATCTTTGTTTGATTTTATCTAATTAATACATGTGTATAGAAAATGGAGTGTTCAGTCTCTGTGCGGAGTTCATACATGCGCACAGCCCATCTTAATCTCTCTTTTTTTTTTTTTTTTTTTTTTTGCCTCCCTTATGGCCACTGCATCATCATTTCGCCCAGTGCTTGATCCCTTTTATGCTATTGCACGTGCTTCCAATATATTAGGTCTGCATTTCTTGCATGAAGTTGGTCCATAGAAATCATCTTAACCCCTTCTTTTTTTCCTCATCCCTTTCCTACCTTCTCCCTTGCTCCATCCCTTGTTGCACTCCACCTTTGAGAAAGATCTGCCTCCCTGCTTCCGGTTACCTAGCTTTTTAGCTAGCTCTTCATTTTTACTCTTGTTTTCCCTAAAAGAGAAACCGTGGGACATTAAGATATGTGTGTGGGTGATTTACTTCAGTGAATATAATGGTCACCAGGTGTGTCTATTTCTCTAAATGTGACTCAAGTTTATTTTCCTTTATAACAAAGCAGTACTCCACTGTGAAATACACTTTCTTTATGCATTTTTTCTTGATGAAAATATGGGCAACTACCAAGATTTAACTATCATAAGTTACGTTACTCAAGCATAGATATGTATGTATCACTGGAAAATCATGTCTTTCACACTTTGGGGAAGAAACATGGAAGGACAATAGCTGGCTCAGATGGAATTTCTAGTTTTACGTTTTTGAAGACTCTTCATCCTGTCTTCTGAAATGGTTGTACTAACTTACATTCCCACCAACAGTCTAGAAGTGTTCCTTTATCCCTGTAGCCTCTGTAGCATGTTATTAATTAATTTCTTGATAGCCATTCTTTCTGGTGTAAAATGGAGATTTTGTGTTATTTTAATTTGCAGTTCTCTACTACCAGTGACACACTTCATGATCTGTTCATTGTGTGTTCTTCTGTGATAATTTTATTAATTTTGTTTGTATGTTTTGCTTGGGTCTTTTATCTTGGGGGGCCTGATTCTTTAATACTCCAGATAGAAACCTTCTAATGAATCAACAGCAAAAGTTCTTTTTCCCCCATTCTGTTAGTTTTCACCCTCTTGATTGTTCCTTCTGCTGTACAGAAGCTTTTAAATTTAATATGATCCCATTTGCTGACTCTCAGAACTATTTCCTGTGCAACTGGAATTTTTTCTAGAAGGTCCTGGCCTTTGACTATGGCTTCATGAATATATACTATATGAATTTATGTGAAATTCAGGAACAGATAAAACTATTATATGATAAGTGAAATATGAACAACGTTAGATTTCTGACAATGTGTACAGGACAGGAAATATTGCTATCATGAAAAAAGAATTTTCTATTTGACAGAAGTATGTATCTTAATTTTATTGCTCTAAACCAAAATTCACTGAACTTTGAATTTTATTTATTCATTCCATTCTATATTAATTATGAATTTAATAAGAATAATAATTCTAGTAGCATCTCAATAGAAGTGTTAGTAGCAGGGGGGAGAAAGTTGAAAAGCTCCTCTTTTCTCAGTCTTGGAGCCAGGTTCAATTCTTCAAAGCTCTGATGTGTGGCTTGTTGAAATGTTTCACACTTACCTTGGGTGTATGTAGGAACAGGGCACATGTTATTCTGAAATATAGCAGCAGCTAGTCTAATGAATCTTGAAATGTGTTTCTCAGACGATGAGAAAGAATTGCATGTGCATGATCTGTGACATACAGAGATGTTCTGTGCCATGATTTACAGTACTATGCGATGAAATTCTAAAATCTTGAAGCTTTGTATTTATACAACATTAAGCCTCAAAATACCTGCCTTCTAGTTTGACAGGACTGATTGTTCTTCATCATGATTCATTTTATATTGCCAGTGTGTAACTCTGTTGCCAATTACACATGACTTATCTCTTTCTGTATTAGAATCAGTCTGGCCCACCTGTTCCAGGTGACATACTATAGATTTTAGGATGGGATTGCATCACTGCCTATAAGGCAGAAATTAAAGGATGGAAGAAAAATGAGGCCATTCTTGGAAAAAAATGTCAAAAATGACATACGAATGTAGTATATCTATTTTAAAAGACTAATTTGATCCATGTAAATCAAGAGGGAAAATGCTTGGAAAAATTTTTATTTTCAATCTGCATCTACCTAGCTAAATATTTGAGAAGTCCACTTCTAACGTGACAACATAATCACTTTATGGGCCATTGTGAATACAGCTGTTGGTAAGAGAGGCAGTAGTAGAGAATATCCAGCTCTTGGTCTTTGTCTTTAGTCAATCTATGGTCTAGAGTAGAGAAGTAGAATGAAGAAGAAGCTAGTTTCTGAGAGTGGCTTCACTGGGGAATTTGTAGTAGGGAAAAAAAGAATGTCTCCACAGCATATATACAAATAAAACTCTGGCCACAACCCTTCAGTGAAGCTTCCCCATAACTTCTATAGCTACTAGCTCAAATAGTTGGTTTGAAAATAATGGAAGAATGCTAGAACACTTATATTTGTACGTAACATGTGAGTAGTGTTGATATAATTATTGCTTAGTACCTGTAATATGTACGCACTTGGATGCATGATTTACACGCAAACACATATATTTCAGTGAAGCTATAAAGGAGGGAAAATGTCACTATTTCCATTTTATACAAGAAAATACTAAGGTATTAAATATTTTGTATAAAGTCTAGTGCTTAGAAAGCTAAAGTGAATCTAAAATATAACTTCTGATTTTGGAATCCTTAGATTCAGCAATAGGGTTATGGAAGTGTATTCTTTTAAAACCTTGGGCATTCTGACAGAGACTCTAGAAAATCTTCAGGTTTTGAAGAGTTTGTCAGACTGCCTATTGTGGTACTCTGCTTTGGAGTATTTGTACCTGAGGCTACTGTACCACAAAACACAGGATTTATTAAACTTTGAAGTAAAAGGTCAATTGTCATTAGTCTTGAAACTCTGTTTCCACTTGTTGAACGCATAACTCATGGTGCTGCTCACTTTTTGAAGCAGTTGCTGAAGATCTCGTTCATAGATCATTAGTTATGCTACAGTGTCCACCCTGATGGCCTGAATTGACTCAAATTGTTTGCCTTCCATGGAAATTTGAGTTGTGGAAAGAGCCACAAGTTGTATATGCCAGATTTAGTGAATTAGGTGGATAAGGACACATTGTACTATTTTCAGAGGCTGGTTTTCTACTCTGTGCCACTTCGTACCCACATTTTTTTGTGTTTTAGATACACTTCATGAAAACACTCAAAAAATAGGACTTTATCAACTGCTTCAGAATGATAAGCATGTTTAAATGAAAGGGCATCATGTTGATGTTGATGTTGAATTAGTTGAAATTTGTTGTATTCTTTACTATAATTAAAAAATAATTAAAGACACACTATATTTTTAATGATTATTGTCGGCTATTTCACTCTGAAGAGGATCTAAGTATATCGTAATGTCACTACGACAACTCTGTGCTATTTGTAAAACATAAATGCTGAAAACAGGTCTTGCTAAAATGACTTGTCAGAAAAAGAACTGAGAAGAAGTTGAAGAAATAGAATCTGATGGAAAAATGTTACTTAAATTCAGAATTTTATGTTTACCATCCCTGTAAACATTTAACATCTTTGAAAAGAGAGTCTGTTCATTACTGTCATTTATAATACATGTATTACAGACATATAAATATCTTTGGTGAAATGTACCAGCTGTAATATCCTGTATTTTGCAAGCCCACACCCTTCTCTTAAAAAATATATGGTGATATCATAAAATATTTCATCATGTTATATATTGACCATATTCTACCATTAACTTCCCAAGACATTTATATTAAAAAATTATTATTTTCCACAGTGGACAAAACACTTTTGAAACATCTAAAGATTATATAGTACTTTATTAACAAGTATAAAAAGTAATTGGTATAGCAGGATTTCTGTACTTTAAGCATTTACCTGGACACATTTACAGGCTAATTTGTTTCCAAATGTAAGAACTTTCAGACTGTGTATTTTTCAACTTGCTTATTGTTACATTAAATCCTCATATGAAGGGTTTCAGTCATATACAGGAGGAGTGTAGACTCCACTTACCTGAACTTAGTAACCCCAATAAAATCTTTTCTAAAATCAAGAAGAAAATGATAGGAAAGGAATTTTTTTCTCTAATGTCAAAACATACTGGAATATACTAGAAAAGTGTAAATCTCTACAAAAGGGCAAAATAAATTCAGTAAAATTTGGATCTAATTTGGCACAGAAGATGATCATATTTAAAGAAAGAATCATCAGTTATTAGAGTAACTGGTAGAAAGCAGAAGAAAATAAGGCAAATACACTGTATCCAGACAAGCACTATTGAGAAAAGACCATCCTAGTCCAATTATACTACAGAGATGTGATAGAAAACTAGGGCCAATTTCTAATTGTTTTAAATATTTCTAAAAATGTTCAAGGGAGAAGAGGAACAAGAAGGGAGAGCGAGAGAGAAAGGAAGTGACAAGAAGAAGAAGAAAAGAAAACTTGGAAATAAAACATTTGTGAGTAAGAAGGACAAGAGGAGTTGAAGGGAGACGAGAATGAAAAAAAAATAATTAAAAAGAAATTTAAATTTAAGGAAAGCATAAAATAATATAGAAAGGACAAATTGTTATCAATCTTCCACAAAGTGTTCTCCATCATTCTGAACATATTTCACTAGTATATACTACATTTTCCTTCACAATTTGTCTACTGATGGTCATATAGGTTGATTCCATTTTTTAGGTATTGTGACTAACTCTACAATGGACATAGGCTTGCAGATATTGCTTTAACATGCTGATTTCATTTTGCTTGGTTTTATACCCAGAATTAAATTTCTACGTCATACGGTACTCATATTTTTAATTAAAAGATCTCTCTGTACTATTTTCCATAGGGAAATACTAATTGACATTTCTGCCAGAAGTGCTTTAAAGTTCCCTTTCATCCATGTCTTTACCTTCATTTGTTACCCTTGAATTTCCAAAAATAACTTTATTAATGGGTTTTATGTGATATCCCATTGGGATTTTAATTTTTTAGTTCCCTGATTGGTATCGATGAACCTTTTCTCCATATTCTTATGAGATGCTTGTACATCTTCATTAGAGAAGTATCTTATTTTCAGACCTTTTGCCATTTTTAATTGAATTACTTGTTTTCTTGTTTTCGAGTCATTTGTATTCTTAATAGTTTTACTCATTTTGATATGGCCTTCAAAAAATTTTAGACTGCACATGAATCTCTATGTGGCTTTGGTTACATTTGCTTTATGCAGCATGATCCATAGCAATGGTGAATACTTTACAGCTGCACCTCACCCTATTTGTAATCTTATTGCCCATTTGAAAAGTTCACATAATGGGCTGGCGAGATAGCTCAGTGGTCTAAAGCACCTGCTTAGGCAAGTTTAGGCCACCAGAGTGAACATGGTTTGATCCCTGGCACCATATGCTGTGCCAGCCCTCACCCCCCTCCCAGGGCAGGCTGTAACATAAAAGTTTAAAAATTTAAATAAAATAAAAATTGTACAGACTGCGATTGAGACTGGGCATGGTGGCACATGCCTGTAGTCACAGCTCTTGGGAGGCTGGAAACAGGAGAATTACTGTGAGTCCAGTCTACATAGTGAGACCCTGTAGACCCTGTACCAAATATAAACACATACAAACACATGCACGAATAATAATAATAATAATAATAATAATAATAATAATAATAATAAGCTCTTAGACAAGATGAGCTAGTAATTTAGGAATGATGACAGTTTTGTATGATTTTAAATCTAGCAGAGCAAAAGTCTGGAACATTATTAATGGTAAATGAGAATTTAGAGATAAAAAGAAAAATCTTCACTCACAAGTTACCTTTTAGGTACCATGTGCAGAATGTTTTTTCTCAATCCTTTTCCTTCTTCATATCTCTGAGGGGTTTTTAGATGTTTAATCTGCCTGTAACTTTTCCTTATTTTAAGAAATTTCTGTTTTCTATTATGTTTCTTTATGGTGACTTTCTTTAAGGCTTATGGGTAGTTAGCTAATTTCAGTCCAGCTCTATCCATTTGGCTTTATATCTTTCTAGTATGCCAGTATTACAATATATATTTACTAATAGTATTTTTTCTGTAAGTCAATGTGCTGAATATATATAGACACACACATATATATAGAACATGTGTTTATAGACCTAGTATATAATATACAGATATATATATATATATATATATATATACATATATATATATACACACTTATATATATTTATATATATTTTTTTCTGGCTATAGATGCAATAGAAACTTGCTGGCTAAAATGTGTTTAATCTTCCTTTTCCTACCTTAACAATCACACCTGTCTCCAAATAGGCAGATTTCAAAGGACATGTGAATTAGTTAGTTCTCAAAAACTACCATCAAGTTTAGTTTTATATCACATTTTTATCTCAGGAATTGTAGTTTCTGAATTCAAGGACTCAATTTTTTTTTTTCTTGTTTCAGAACTTTTGTTTGTTTATTTATTTTTATGGCCAGCTCAGCCTGCCCTGAGGGCAGAGCTGGCGCAGCATGTGGTGCCAGGGATCAAATCATGGTCCCTGCAGCCGCCTAAGCTTTCTTAAGCAGGCACTTTAGACCACTGAGCTATCCCTGCCGGGCCCCAAGGACTCAAATTTACTAAAACTATTTAAATATTTTTGGCAGAGCTCTTCCCTTCAGAAGTAATTATTTTAACTGTACTTCCTGAAATTTGTTGACATTCTCTTGTTGAATTATGAACATTCCCTGACAGACCACCTATGATGTTGCATAATCTATAACAATAAAATGCTGTACTTCTAATTTGCAATCAGGTGAAAAACACCTCCCTGAATGACTTAAGCTACAATGGTTAGTCAAACATCGAAGTGCCCCTATGAACTTCCACCCTGAGACCAAGGGTCAGTGCGTCTTCTTACAAACAGTAACTGTGAAGATGAAATCTGCCCTAAAAATTCTGCCACGATGCTACTATTAATATTAGGTTTCGCTTGCAGATCTTTCTCAAAAGCACAGGAGATTCAATGTGAGCCTTCAGGTGGGACAGACAGAAGTCTGAAGCTACTGCATTAATCACTGTCCTTAAAGTTCACTTTAAAATTTTATGCAAAATTTGCATCATTTTCTATAATTTATTTCTGTTGTCTGAAAATAAAGGGAGTGTTTTAAACTGCTCAACTCTGAGTGAAGTGCAGTCCATGATGCAACTGCTTTGGGACACTGTCATGTGCCACCAGAGGCATAAGCACACAACTTACAGGTCTAGGTTGACAACACTCAACGGGAAAAGCAGTAAACACAATCAGTACCAGAAGTCCACCAGAAGAAACAGGTGATAAAAGGGCATGTCATCCCCCAGTGGCACTGGGTCTACAGATGTCTCTGCTGAAATAGACCATACAGGGTGGAAGATACATTTTCAAAAGAATCGTGTGGACAATTACACATTTGATTCTTTTATAAACTAATGTTATTATTCAGGAGCATGATATACAAAATGAGCTAAGCCAGTATAAGTTGTAAGCGATCTGAAAATACCTGAAGCTATTCTCGTTAAAAACTTCAGGTCACAGATCAGACTGCAGCACTTATAGTTTAAGATAGAAAGCATTGTCTAACTTGCTTGTCCCCAGGAGCATTTTCCTCATATCAGCTACTAGTACATAATACTAACTTATATCATGGTTATATGATGGCAATATATTCCCAAGTGCTTTATTTACCTAGGAAAGAAAACATATGAAAGAATACTTTTAATTGACATAAAATTATATATAGTAAAATGTAAGTAATTTTATAAGATCCAGTAATCTTGATAAGGATATACACATACAACAGCTCAACAAAAAGTATAACTCTATTTTCCCTAATACGTAAAATGAATATAAAAAAAATCAAAGTGCAAAACCATCTACAGTGAGCCCGGATAGCTCAGTCGGTAGATCATCAGACTTTTAATATGAGCCGGATGTGGTGGCTCACGCCTATAATCCCAGCACTGGGGAGGCTGAGGCAGGAGGATCAGTGCGAGTTCTAGACTAGCCTGGGCTCAAGGTCAGCCTGAACTGCATAGCGAGACCCTGTCTTAAAAAGACAAAAAACAAAACAAAAAACCATCTACATATTCACTCCCAGGTTACAATTGTAAATTTTTACTAGATTTAATTTTTCCTACATCTAGCTATTTGATGTTCTTTGAATATATTCCCCTGTCTAATATTTTAATATAGTCTGTCACATTTCAAAATAAATTGCAGACATCAGTATACTTTATTATAAAGTTCAGTGTAGGTTTAAAAAAATAAAATTCAAAACTTCCTTAAGTTTTATTACTTTCATTGTAAAATTTACATGCAGTACACACTTAGTAAATATATCTTCCCTGGGTTTTCACAAATACATACACACTTTGCTCAAAACAAATGCTATCAAAATATAACAATAGCATTCCAAGATTATTTTCTCATACCCCTTTCTTATCAGTTCAAATCACAATCCCCATTCCTCAAAGCAATGCCTCAGTACTTTGTCGAGCATAGTTTATTTGTCTATTTGTTTTCCTTTAATGGCTTGTGATTGAAGAAATTTATGACATCCTGTAGACTATTTAATTCCTAAGCATCTATAAGTATAATAAGACATGTAACAAAGACATCATAAAACCTCTAACTTTTTGACAGGCTATCTCATATTGACTTGAAGTATACTTCTTATTATGAGTAGTTGGAGTCCAAGGGATAGTCAGATTTCTGAATCTAGAAAAAAAAGCTTATCATTATAAACAATCCCAGTCTTACATATTAGAAGAGCTGTATATCTGGAAGGCATGAATACACTTAGTACACCATAAGATTAATGCATTGTCATGACCATATGAGAACTTTTATTTAACTAATTTTGTACCAAAAGCATCCTTTAGTGAGAAAACATGTGTTTTTTTAATTTATAGAAAACCATTTAACAATGATCAGTGTAAACATATCACAATAATATATTTAGCAATGATGATTGTGGTTTCTCCCAGAGACTGTGGGAACCCCGGGGGGCACTTTTATGAACAAAGTTCAGAACAAAAGTTTTCTACACAGTTGCTTTTTTATTCACCAAGTGGAGTCACTCCCAATCGTTCTCCCACCCTTAGGAATCTCTATTTAACTATTTAGAATATTTTATAACCTATGAGAAACAGAACAATTAACATGTTATTTTGATAAATAATGGTTCTCAAATTATTGTAAATAAACATTATGATGCTATATATTAAATTAATAAAATAAATTTTGACATCGTTTTGACCAGCTGGCAACAAAGATTAAAGTATATTTTCAATCTTGATGGCATTTACCTATAAACCAACTTAAATTACAGATAAATTTTGTAAAAATACAAAAAAGAAAAAAAAATTAAACTCAGATATCAAATGAAACAGCTTTTCATAGACTGGATATACAGACAAATACACAAAAGACAATTTGTTATCAAAATAGTAGTGTACTCAAATTGAATTATAGTAACTATTTTATAGTTTTTAAGTTTTTAAACTGTAAATAGACTAGTCAGAACATTTTGTAGGTGGATTAATGAATTTTTTGGTAATAAGTATCAGAAGGAATAACAACTTTTACTACTTTGAAAGCAAAGACACTTTTTAAGATGGTTCTAGCCTGATGGTGTATCTGACTGTAATATCGAGCTATACAGTCTATTTATTCTTGCTTTCATAACCATAGATGTTGGATAGTCACAGAAGATGGTCAAAGCTGCTATCTTGATACTCACACGTAACTGTTCCTCATAAAGTGACACACTGTTAAAGGTAACGTTAACTATAACTGGGGAAGGGGAGGGGAATGTGAGCAGGTCACGCTTGAATGTAGGAAGAGAATATATCTGAGAGAAGAGGCAAGCCCACAAGATGTTCTTGCAGAGAAATTACGATGAGAGAGAGAATCCTATGGGACTGAAGTTTTTCCACTTTTTTTCATAGTTTTTCCTGTTTAAAACTTATTAAACTAGGGGCTGGGGAGATAGCTCCGAGGCACAAGTGCCTGCTGGGCAAGTGCAAGATCATGAGTTCGAACCCTGGTCCCACAAAAAAAAAAATAAATAAATAAATAAAAATAAAATAAAACTTATTAAACTCATAAGGTCTCCTAAGAATGTTTTCTATTATTAGTGAACTTATCTATGCTATAAAAATCAGTCTGCATTGTTCCTGAGGGGAGATAGAAGCATTCAGCTCAGGTCACACCTGTGGACTAAAAGGCAGACAAACTTGGACTAAATTTTGCATATTTATTCTCTGAGAGCAGCAGGATTAACTCTGGACCACTTTGATAGGTGAAGGTCAGTATTACTAGGCAAGTGTTCTAGGGAGAGCAAACTCACCATCCTGCAGACATGGTCCTAAAATTCAGCAGTCAGAGAGGAGACAATCGCCTTGGACCAAACACCATTGTGAACTGTGTTGTTTCTCAGGGACAGGGCAGGGGAGAAGTTTCAGAGGAGAGATTCCAAGAATGGCACAAGAAGTGCATCAAATCCATCTCAAATGCAGGAAAACAATTAAGATTAGGAGATTTCCCAGGGTGGATCTCTAAGCCTTAGCAAAACATGCTTCTAGAGACAAAAGTTATGGCTGAATCCAGCCTTGTTGTTTTATCTTATTTTGTTTTGTTTTGTTTTGTTTTTGCGGGACCAGGGTTCAAACTCATGACCTTGCACTTGCCAGGCAGACACCTGTGCCATGGCGCTATCTCCCCAGCCCCAAAATCCAGCCATATTGCAAAATAGAAGGCAAAACCAAGAATAACAGGGCCTAAATATTTGCTTTTTCAGCTGTTGAAAGAGAGAGAGAAAATGAAAATATTTCCATTATTTTGTTCAGGTTTTACTTTCTAATTTGTGATTCTGAAGTAAAAGTCCTTAATCCTAGCCTGCAAAAGAAGTTTCTTGGCTATAGCGATAGCCAGAAGCAGGCAAATGTGCAGAAAAAAAAAAAAATCAGCCATAAGATAGAGATCTTCAAGAAATTTGAGGTTCCCTATCCAGTAACCCCTACAGTATTTTTAACTAGGATCTATTTGAGAAGGATTTTTTTATTGGGGGGGGGGGCGTCTGGCTCAGGCTGCTTTAAGGGCAGGTGTGGAGGAAGGGATCGAACCGTGTTCCCAGGTGCCTCAGTGGCTTTTCTAAAGCATGGGCTTGAATCAACTGAGCCACCCGGCAAGCCCCCTAACTAAGATCTACGTAAATATACTCTGAATGTATGTAACACTGAGTATCTGTAATATGCACGAGAACCTCATAGATTGAAGTCTTCATACTTTCTTCTCATTAGATGCCAGTGTTTAATTTATGCATAACATTACATCTCAATCTCATTAACAGTTTGTAGATTTTAGTAATTACTCTGAAAGGCTTCAGTGTACTTATACGATCATCCGAAAACTCCTAGATTTTACATTATGTGTTTTAAGCCACAGAGAAAATGATATGTGATGTGCATGGCTTTAAAACTCCCCGTTTGTTTCCTGTAAGAGATATCATCCATAAGGAGCCCTGAGAAAAACAGCTAAAGGTGGACTTCACCTCACGGAGTCTTTAAATATTGCCGGCCCAGAAACTCCACTCTCAGGACCTAAAGAGAAGAAGCAGAAGCCTCAAATTGAGCAATAGTGGCTGAAGCTTTGATAAAAATTTTCTTGGAACCCTCACCCTCGAGTTTGAAACGCTGAGTAATAATAGCACCAGGCTTAGTAGTAGTGGATGTCTCATGGGCCAGGGGTATCTGCTTTTCCTGAGATTCACTTTTATATTTAAGTACAGGTAAAGAAGACTTTTATAATACAAAAAAATGTTTGACCTTAAGGCAGTTCTGACCATTTTTTTCCTCCTTGTTACAGTACAATTCTCATTGTGAAATAGCATCATGATCAATATTTCTCTTTCCCTTAATAGCCATGTTTAAGGGAGGAAGCATTGCTTAGCACTAAGCCACTGGTTTCTAGTTCTATGAAACAGGGCTTCAAGTGTCCTTTTCTTATTTGTTCCAATATCAGTGATTTTATTGTTTGCAACTGCTCCTCATTGAGTGTCCAAAGATTATACAGGATCATTACCTTCCATTGGGTTTTATTTTTCTTGTTATTTCCTGATTTCTGTAACAAATACTACAATACTGAAATCACCTTTTCAGTATGAGCTGTGTTGTTTTGCTTTTGCAATACATTATCTTTGTCAGCATTTATTTTATCTTAAGAGTTGTGAGGCATCTCTGTGGCCTCTTCCTTCGCTTGCCTCTGGCTATTCTGTGTCACCTAATCATAGCCTAGCTTCTGTGAGATCCCTCTCTGCAAACTGTAACATAGTTTGGATTAACATGGACTCCAAGAATCCTGGTATAAAGAGTCTCTGAACTTAAACATTCCTCCCATCTCAGCCTCTTGTGCGCTTGTTACTACAGGTTACTCCATCATGTCTAGCTCGGGCCATGGAGCCTGTTTTTCCTCTTCTATGGCTCTGTTCTTTGCCTACTGTGGACACATTATTTCTTTGGCAATGGCCCTGTCCTCCCATCACCACCTCTGCTGCTCTCACCTGGTTAGCTTTTACATCTATTCATATTGCTCAGTGCCACTGATTCACATCTACTCCATCTTCAGCGTTACAAGAACACCCATTCGTTGTCTTCACAGATGCAGTAGGATAGGGACAGTGAACTATTTGGGCGCTGAAATCTATCATCTTACGAATATGGCATCTTATGTGAAATTAAGATGAAGCAACAAACTTTCAAAAGACCCCTGCCAAAAGTCCTTCAGCCTTTATAAAAGACAATAAGTTCATAGACTTTATTTTTTTTAAAGAATTTTATTTTATTTTATTTTATTTTCTTGTTTCAGAACTTTTGTTTGTTTATTTATTAATTTTGATGGCCGGCTCAGCCTGCCCTGAGGGCAGGGCCGGCACAGCATGTGGTGCCGGGGATCGAACCGCGGTCCCTGCAGTCGCCTAAGCTTTCCCAAGCAGGCGCTTTAGACCACTGAGCCATCCCGCCTGGCCCCCATAAGTTCATAGACTTTATTATCAGCCTGACATCCCCAGGTTTGTGACCCAAGAGTACTAAAAAAAAAAAAAAACAGAACCCTTTACTGCTTCTTCCATGAATAAATGTCAGATATCAACAAAAGGGTTTCAATGTGTCTTTGGTGTCAATCCTAATAAATTTATAAAACTAATATAAATAATCTCAATTTGATGGCTAATGAAAACTAAAACATAGTATTTCCAGGTTCTGACAAGGAATGCTATATTTGGAACTCAAACATGTACCGACTTGATTTTCCAGTCTATCACCTTAAATTCTCCTATTTACTATGTCTTGAGGAGGCTAAAAAGCCTTTTGCTGGCCTTTTCTCCATGGACTTTCTCTTCTCCTGTCATAGTGTGGTGTGATAGACTAATCATATGCTCACTTTGTTCAAGAAATCTTATCAGACAATACCACATAGAGAATAGTTCCATAACTCATGCTAGAATTTGTATTCAATCAAAACCACTTATTGATTTTCTACTATGTAAGAGTTACTGTGTTTTGCACTTATGAATCAGCATGAACTTGATAACAAAAATAATGCAGAAAAGAAATATTACACGATGGCTTCTGGCCTAACTTCACATGCTGGCAGTCAATTGTAATGTTTCACCGGACATCTAATTAAAAAAGGAGAGGAAGGCTTCTAAATTAGGTGAGACAAGTCAATAAAATATTTTCAAAGTATATGGCCTTATGGCCTCCATCTTTTCATTACTTCTTTATTTTTCCCCATTGTAGAGGGCAATCCTACTGAGAAAACTGTTAAATAATTGTTAAAATAATTTCTTTTTCATACATTTTGAAGCTGATTTTCGCAGATCAGCACTCTATTTGCAGTTATATTTGTCTTTTATTTTCCTCATCAAAATCATGCTAACCAAGGTGTGCATCAAAGCTTTTTACTACTAAGTAAAGCCTGTATTCAGTAATTGCTTACTTAGTCTATGCAATTCCTATCACTAACATCTTTCTCTTAAACAATAGCTCTATCTTGGTTCTCCCACTAGATAGGCTGGTAATTGTTTATTAATACATCTCTTTCTAAATAAGAACCGCTGTTGAAAATTATATCTCAGTGATTAGATGATTTCATCTACCTGAGAGAGACATAGTTAATAAAGACGGAAACTAAGTTATAAACCTAATGTCATTGTGTAGATTGTATAAGGAATAATATATTTTACTTTGCAAGCCCCAAAATATTATTTTTTTCTGAACTTTAACTATTAATTCTGGCTAAAATAGCTTTTACTGTATAGAATTCTTTTTATAAAGACTGAACAAATTGCGATGTTTGGAAAGCACACTCAAATCTTAGATACTTTTATACTTTGAATTTTAAATGCCCCAGGAACATCAAAGGCTTAGTCAGAAGATGGCATTATCTGGTGGTAGAGGGACCTTTGAGAGATGAAGCTTAGCGCAAGGAATTCAAGTCACTGGGAGGAAGACCTTGAAGTGAGACCCTCATCCTTCTCTGCTTCTCTCTTCTCCCCTCTCCTCCTTTCTTCCACTCTCTTCTCCTCCTGCTTCCTTTTAGTCTCCGTTTCTGTCTTTGCTTCTTGACAAAGAGGGAGCGGTTTCACTCTGCCAGATGTTCCCAGCAGGATGGGTTGAACCACTACCTACCCAAAGCAATATAAGAACTCCATCATGAATTGGAAACTGTGAGACTGAGAACCCCAAGAAACACTATATCTTTTCCTGCTATGTTGGATATTTGCTATAGTAATCATCTCCATTGCTTTCCTCTCATTTCTGGGACCAAATACCTGACACTCAAAATTAAGCAAGGAAAGCTTCATTTAACTCACAGTCTGTGGAGGTTGCAGTCATCGCTAGGCTAGTTCCAAGACAGAGTGTCAAATGACAGTGGGCAGCAGTTCCTGGTGGCAGAAAAAAAGCAAAAGGAGGAGTAGCCACTGAGGCAGCTGGCAAGCCTCTCTCCATTACTTAAACTTCCTTGAAGCTGTTTGCCACAGGCTGGGTGTAGCGTTCATACCCATAATCCCAGCTGCACTCACACCTATAATCCCAGCATTGGATCATGACTTAATCACAAAGTCTGCAAGCCTGGCCCGTTGAGTACATGAGATTTGGGGGGACACCTAGATACAAACCATAAACATAATGGAGGACTGACAGACAGAGCTAGTATTATTTCTGTTTTATTGTATTTGGTTGTTAGGAGAATCAAAAAGATGAATTATCCCCATGCAAGTCGAGTTTCCTGACTGACATGACTGACAACTTTCTCTCACCATTTCATCCCAACAAATGTCATAAAATTACAGGTAGAATTTTAAGAGTAGACTCTTGAGCTTTTATATTTTAAGATGATAGAATAAGGATATGTCTTCCCTTTACTTTCCTGAAATTGGAGAGAAAACGTGTAATAGGCATATAAACCCTTCAGCAGAAATAGGACATGCTATAGCAACAGACTCAATCTATGAAGAGTATCATTACATCAAGTGAAGATTGGACCAGGAAAGCCTGCTGCTACCAATACAGCCAGCAGTCTAAAATAATCTAGAGAAGTTCAGGACAGTGCCTCACCCTTAAGGACAGTGCTAACCCTGTCAGGAAAGTGGCACCAAGGGGTGTGGGTTGCCTGTTAAATACTATAGGTTATTGCATATGGAATAAGTAAAAGTTCACAGACATCTTATGAGAAGTGGATTTAGCCAAAGCTGAAGTATAGTGGAGGTCAAAATGGGTTGCAAGCTAGCCAGTGTCTCTAATTATAAGGATGATTTGAGATTGAGCAGAATCATACCAAAGAATTCATTCTTTCTGTTTCTGTCTTTTTGTATTGTCTGTTCCAGGTCTAATAATTTTCTGATAAGTATGTTTACCATTTTTATACAGAGACTACTTTGAAATAATTTCTCAGAGAAGTTAAAATCACTCAAATATCAGAAATAATCAGTGTTTAAAACAGTACTGTAGCACTTGGGAGGCTGAGGCAGGAGGATCGGTGTGAGTTCGAGACCAGCCTGGGCTACAAAAGTGAGCTCAAGGCTAGCCTGAACTGCATAGCGAGACCCTGTCTCATAAAGACAATAAATCAATAAATCAATAAATCAGTACCATAGATGATAAACAGCTACACAAACAAAAGAAAGCAAACCACCAAAGCAGAGCAAAAACACCCAAAAAAGATGACATTAACTAAGAAGGAGATTGAGAAAACATACAGGGTGAGGTGAGTCTCTTCCATCATGTTCCTCTGTTGTGATCTTTCTTCCCTGGAGATAGCCAGCTCTGGCATGAAACTGTGCCACAATAAACATGCCTCATTTCATTTTAGCATTAGCATTTTGTTCCTGAAGCAGAACACATAGAGCCCTACCCCAAAACAAAGGAAAATGAAAGATAAAATAAAACAACACATATGATAATGTGTCATTATCATGATGCATAGCCACATAGACTTGTCATCTTCATGCAGTCATAGGTGGGGCTTTGGGGAAGAGGCTGGATCTCAGGCATGTGACACTGGATTTGTTTATTGATTTGTCTATTCTAGTTGTATATGATAGGGTTGCTGAAGAGGGGAGCTTCAACTCCAGCGTGGCTGGCACCATTGGCAGGCCTGTAGTCTGTATGAACTTTGAAGTGAATGAAGGAAGATAGGCTCACTGATCACTGCTGGATGTCTCCTACCTGTTATGCTATGGACTGTTTCTTCTCACCCCCCCCCATCATAGAGCAAGCCAACTGCAGTCTGAGACCTCTAAACACTGTGGGCTAATATAAACTTCTCCTCCTTTAATTTATATAAAATGACCAAGACTATAAAGGAGAAGTCAATTCAGAAGTAAAAGGAAATTTTAATCCAAGTTTGGGTGGGACGATACAATGCCCATAGAATCATTGCTACAAAAAGATAGATTACATTGAAGACACTTCCTAGTAAACTGTTATTACTACAAAAACAAGAGAGACAAAGGAGAAACAGAGTGAGTAGGAGAGACAGAGAAAAGGAGCGAGAAGAGAGAGAGGGAGAGGGAAGGGAGAGAGATAAAGAGAAAAAGAAGGGAGAGAGAGAAAGAGAAAAAAAGAGGGAGAGGGAGAAAGAGAAAAAGACAGGGAGAGACAGAGAGAGATATTTTTTTAAAGAATTTTTTATTTTTTTTTTTTTTTTTTTTTCTTGTTTCAGAACCTTTATTTGTTCATTCACTCATTTTTATGGGTGGCCCTGCCGGCCCTGAGGGCAGGGCTGGCGCAGCATGTCGTGCTGGGGATTGAACCGCGGTCCCTAAAGCCGCCCAAGCTTTCCCGAGCAGGCGCTTTAGACCACTGAGCCATCCCGCCAGGCCCCTAGACAGAAATATTCTTGAATGCTAAGAAATAAATTTTAAATATTAAAACTGGGCTAGTATCAGATAAGTATACAAAAATTTCCCTGTACTAGAAGATGAGGAGCTAGAAACCTAAGGGAGATAGTGTTGTCTTTTAGTCTACCAGAGAGTTTTGTAATCTCTGTAGCAATAAGGCATTGCCTTGCGGCCACAGTTATGTGTGTCTTTCGTTTCCCTTCTGTGTCAGTTAGGGTTCTACTAGAGGACTGGATATCACAGAAAATGTACAAATGTATACGAAATTACCAATTTGGCTTACAGTGGTGAACCACAGAGTCAGATGAGGAAGCATGCAGAGGGCATCTGCATACTGGAGACTGAAGGATTTAGTCCAGGGTCCAGAGCTTACTGCAGAGTTCTGTGCAAGTTGATATCAAGAGACTGATGGATCTGTGATGGGAGGTTGATGGAACTACACCAGAAGACTGAAAGATCCAAGGTGGAAGACCAAGAATCTATAGAGGAACCCAGGAGATAGCATGCAAGCTGATTGCAAAGATTGGACTTTCTATGAGGAAACAAAATGCTCCATCTTTCCTCAATTCCCTTTTATATTCTTTAAGTGATGAGCCATTCTATTTTTTATTTTTTAATGTATTTGGGTGTTGCTGGGTCTCACTATGCAGCTTAGATACCGTTGATCCTCCTGTTTTTATCCTCCCCAGCACTGGGATTACAACCATGCAGCACCACACCCCAACTCTGTCCTGCTCAGCCTGGCACATGGTGCCAGGGATTGAACTGTGGTCCCTGCACTCGCCTAAGCTCGCCAGTGCAGACACTGTGGTCTACTGAGTTGATGAGTCACTCTAGGGTGTGGAATTGCTGAGCCAATTCAGACAAGCTTTTAACTTCTCACGTTGACACAATTTACCAACCACTACACCTTCCCTGCCTGAGTACCTCATGGACAGCCCCTCTTCACTGCACATAAACTGGGCTCAGCATGGTCTGTTGATCTTATTTTCTGTGTGACTGTGAGTTTTTGGGCCTCCAACAAAATTGCTGGTGATTCCAAAGAACTTTATCCAAAACAGGCTTCCAATGATAATAAAAATTCAAAATCAATATTAAGTTATTATTTTTCAAGGAAATGTATTGTTATTAGTGAACGTTTTCTTTCATTTGGGGTTTGTTTGTTCACCACCCAAATATTTCTGCAGTATTATCTGTAATTCTTGGATTTGCCTTTGAGCAAAGCTATTTCATGAAATAAAACTCCTGGGACAAAGACTTATAGATGCTTTTTTGATCACAGTTTTCTCTGTGTGCGAGCCTAGTGATGTGTGCAGTGCAACAGTCAAGGAGGGAATTCATTGCAGCAGTGGCATACAAAGCAATAAAAGGAGGTTCCAAGGAGGAAGACCGCGTGTTTCTAAGTGAAGATATGAATGCATCTCTGGATTGTTTTGTTCCTGGCTACAGGTGCGTGGGCAGTGGAAGTGTCCACCAATCCTGACAGCCACACAATCCATATCCAGAGGACTTCATCAAGAGAACTTCAGAGTCTTTTGTTTCTGCAAATGGTGATGGCAACATGATCATGTGAGTTTAGTGATCCATCTTTTTTGGTCTTTGAAACCTGTCAAGCAAGGCATTTTAAAGGCTAGCTTTACACAAAGGAACATCATTTAAACCTTATGTATGTTCTATTTTCTCACTTAACTTGCTTAAATTTTAAATTAGCAGTGTACATTAAAAATTGCCTGTGAACAAAATAGAACAAATAAAGCCAGAGGGAGGAAGAAAGGGAGATAAGGAAGAAGAGAAGGAGAGAAAGAATGTGTGAGAGACAGCAGCTCAAGATCTAAGTCAAACACATTTACTATTTTGACATGATCTTACAAACAGAATTAAACAAAAAATGCTGGAAACTTCCACTCATTTTGCTATAGCTGCCTAAGGCAGGCTTCTTATGTATCAATTTCACGAAGCATTGTCCTTAAAATATCATGTTCATCAATTAATATTTATTGAGCAGTGTCTAAGGTACATGACACATGAACAGATATGATTAACTTCCTGTGCTTTTCCTTTCTCTTTAGAAAATGAAGCCAGCACAACATCAAAATATCTGCCTGAAGGGGTAAAATAGACTTGTCCTAACAACCTGGACAAACATTATTTCAAGAACTAATTTTCCACTTATCTGGCTCACATCACTCTCAGGTTTAACATCCTGCAATGTCTCCAAGCCATTTAAAATCACAAGTCACTAAGTATGAAGCAGTAGAGTTGCCTTAGTTACTTTTCCTATTGTTGAGACAAAATATCTGACAGCAAAAATAAAATGAGGGGTGGTATCTTATACATCACAGTCTGCAGAGATTTCGGTTCAAGGAAGAATAGCATGGCTGGGGGCATCATAGGAAAACGTAAATAAAACTTGCCATGGCAAAGCATGGTAGGCAGAAACACCAAGCTAGAGTAGTAGCTGTCTTTCTGTCCATTATCTTCCTTCCAGACTGCCCAACCTTAGCATGCGTAGCACTTATATGTTGGGAGCCTGCCGTGATGTGCAGGATGACGCCTACGCCCTGCCGCCTCTGCTGCTCCCCCGCCCATCGTGTGCCCAACATGGCGCCTATATCCTGCTTCCTGAACCCTGCTTAGTCTCTTCTCCTCTCCAAATATGGTAATTGATAAATGCTTCCTCATTGTTGCCCAATCGCCAATCCCCACGTGTAACCTTATTGTTGGCTAAAATGTTGCTTATAAGCCCGAGCACGGGAAGTGATAAGCGCGCGACACGTAGGAAGCCGTCTCGGACGGACATGTATTGAAGTCGCTGCCCAGCCAATAAAGGAGTTAGCAGAGATAAGGTGTTCGTGTGCTTTCTTCCGCGGGACGGAGACGGCGACGGACAGCTTATATCCAGGGTGGAATACTATTAACCCTGGTATCACAGTTCTAAAATCAGAATCATATACTCTAGATCCAGCCACCTCCAACTGTTCCCACCTATGACCTCATGAGGCTTTCTGGGACATCTAAACGCTAGCCATAAGATTCAACCCCTGGCACCCAAAAAGACTCACATGTATCTTTGATGAATAAGGAATTTATTCCATCTTTAAGAGTTGCCAAGTTCCCAACAGTTTCAACATTGTTGAAAAGTTCAAATCCAAAATTTCCTCTGAAATTTAAGTCAACCATTTAGCTGCCAGACCTTGTACAAATGAAAAGACACTTAAACACATCCGACATACGATGGCACAAGACAAATATTCCCACTTCAAGTAGGGGATACAAAGGAAAAGATGCACAGCAAGTCCAAAATCCAACAGGGTCAACATGAAGATGCATAATTCCATGTCCAGTATCTGGTGTATTCTGTGGCAAGATGAGAACTACAAAGGGCTTGTGTGGCTCTGTCCCACCAGCACTGCAAATGCTTTGAACTTTCCAGCAATACTGAAACTGTTCAGGACCTTGGCCTCTTTCTTGGGACCACTTTGCTTACTTCTGGCAGTTTCTTTGGATGATCCATGTTTTCAGTTTCTCCAAACTTTTGGGGCTGCTTCACCTTCAGCCTGACATTCTCAGCTTCACGAACTGCTCACTGCCTAGACTTCAAGTTTTTGAAATACGGTTGGAAGCCTTCCTGACTCCACAATTCTTGGACTTCACATTCACCAGCAATCAGCACCCTTTAGATCATGTCAAGGTCTGTCTCCAGCTGGAGCAGTACCAGGTTTACTTCTCTACTAGGTTTAGGCATTCAGTACCTGGATAGTTCCATACTTGAAAAACCAATCCTAAGGGAATTCTGTAGAACACTGCCACCCCTGGAACATAGTGCTTTTGGGTTCTTTGCTCAAAATCTTTTAACTTGGCAACTTAGAGACTGCAAAATGTGGAGTTCTGCTCTTTCCTGTGATGGCCTCATGCCACCTATTCCATTGGCACATTCCTTCTCATCGCCAACCAAGCTTGGCTCTGTTCTATTTTTGCAGTCCTCAGCTCTGTAGTAGCTGCATTTCTGGCCAAATGGAAAATGTTTTAAATCATTCTTCTGGCCTTTGTAATATTGGTTCCTAACATCAATCTATCTAAAATACCAATAGATGCCATGACATGACCACACCTCGACATAAGACTATCTTAAGATTTTTTTTGTGCAACATCCTTAATATGCCCCCCTTAAGCTCCATTTTCAGATAAAGTGTGAATATGAGCCAAAAAGGAGGCCAAAGTTTTTGACAAAACATCAAACGTATGATCTGGATTACAGGAAAAATAATCAAAGAAATTCCATCCAGCAGAGAACTCCTGCACCTGGTTTTTACTATCAATATTTCTATTTATGTATTTTTTTTTCTTCTTTCAGAACCTTTGTTTATTCACTCATTTTTATGGCTGGCTCAGCCCACCCCGAGGGCAGGGCTGGCACAGCATGTGGTGCCGGGGATCGAACCGAGGTCCCTGAAGCCACCCAAGCTTTCTCAAGCAGGCGCTTTAGATGACTGAGCCATCCTGCCGGGCCCACACTATCAATATTTCTACCAGCATCATCCTGGTCTTCTGAGCTCTGACTAGAATCTCCCATCGAATACAGTTTAAAGCGTTGTAGGCTGCTTCTTCAGTGAAAAGCTACAAACATTTCCAAACTTTTCCTGCAAGTCACTTCCAATGTCTCCTTAACCACTTAGTGGTCCCACCGCAGATGCCAAACCTGTCTTAGTTACCGTTGTTCTTGCTGAGAAAACACAGTCAGCACTCAAGCTTAACAGAGGTTAAGGTTTGTTGTTGCTCACAGATTGTAATGTTTTCAGTCTACAGTTGGTTGGCTCCCAAGGGGGGTGGCAATACAGGTGAATGTCACAGAGGAAAAACAGTCCATGGCCAAGTAGGGCAGGCAGCAAGCAGCAAGTGAGGGTAGCAGCTTCCTTTCTGGTTCTTATATTCTTTCCAGGCTACTTGCGGCCAGGACTACTCTGCCACTCACACACAGTATGGCAGCCTTACTTCCAGCATCAAACACCCTACATCCAACCACCTCTGCAAAACCCCACCTAAGACCACAAAAAGCTTTGTCGCTACAACCAGACATAAACCATAACAAGAATCAGGAGTATACTGTGGTTGCATCTGTTTGATATACTATTTTTAAAATTTCCATTACTAGCAATTATTTACATCAGACAAAATGGCCTTTGCTTTCCATGATTTTATAACTAGAAATCTATAAAATTTAAATGATTTATTCCATGTCTCCTTTTTGCGTGTCCTTTAGGCCTTCTGATATTAATACCTATTGTAAATAAGATACTTGCTCACTCAAAATTGTATTTATGCTACTCTATAATTGTATGCTTTTGTCAACAGTTTCCACTAATGAAGAAAAAGATAGAAATGTCATTCATCGACTATTATTTTATGAGCCTCACATCATTAAATAAATATTTGTATTTATCACTATAAATGTTCAGAAAAAAACTGTAACTTGGATATTGAAACGATTTTCATTTTCAGAGAGCTTTTAAATGCTGTGGAAAATAAAGCTATATAATAAGTAGTAACGTTGAAATTAGAATCCAGGCCATCAAACCACAATGTTCATGTTCTACATAATGTCAGTATATTTGTTTTGTCTACACCATGGCAGCAACTGAACCAGAAACTTGGATCCTCTATGCCTGGGCTTTGTGTCAAAGGACACTTTCCTATTTTGACAGATGGGTAGTATAAATCTTATAGGTCACAGGGCATATTGTCTAAATATGTTGGTAAATACACTTTCAAAAGACTTTGACTCACTGCGGAATGGTTATTACTTATTTTATGTACTTCCTAAGTATTCTGCTCTCACTTTAATTCAATAAATATAGAGCATTACACATTATGTAAAAATAAATTATGCATGGAATTATGATATTTAAAAGGTAAACATAATAAGTTTTTAAGTCTCCAGGATAAGAGGCTTAACACTGGAAAATTCCAGTAAGCAAATCTAGCAGGAAACTGAATGTGCTCTGTTCTAGTTATTTGTTATATTTATGTATGCTTTAGCTGAAATAGAATCAAACAAATATCATAACAACAATAAGACTACCTTCTTTCCTTTCCACAGCACAATGCATTTTATAAAGCACTCCCAGTATGTAGCATTATGAAGTTCTGAGAATTCCTTGAACCATTTTATAACCCAGAACTCTAAAATATTGGACAATATCATTTTGTCACCTTTTTATCATTATGCTATGTTATTTCTTTCATGATCTAGCAAGAAAGGTTGAAGAAGAAATTTTTTACAGGCAGTTTTCATGGAAATTGTAGATTAATAATTTCATTTTTAAGATCATTGGTGTTTGTTTATTTCTTGATTTAATTAATTGATAATAATGAGAATTCTTTAGTATCTAGTTATATGATTTTAAGCATTAGTTTTCATTTTTCATGCTGCATAAAACTAAAACAGTAAACTGTATGTTATAGAACATAGAGTTATGTGGTTGCTTTGGAGATTAGAGGAAGAGTTACCAAAAAAACTGATAGAAATTTGAATTTTACCCTGTATTCACACACAATGGAACCTCACTCTTTTATTCTGGCAATCTTTTCTCTTTTTAAACCTCTAAGAAAACAAAACAATTGCTTTGTATCCTTATTGTGATTATAAGCACTACCTTATGTAGAAACGATACCTGCTTAAGAGTGCATTCATTTAGTTATGCACTCAAAAGGCAACTATTTTACTATCTACTGAATACCATGTTACAAACATTACGTGTAGTGATGGACAGCATCCAAACTATGCATGCTACATTTCATTCTGTCTAATGGAGGACCCCGATGAGTCAGCAGGAAATATGATGTACAAGAGTGAGGTCTCTAGGGACTGGGGAGATAGCTCTGTGGCACAAGTGCCAGCCTGGCAAGCGCAAGGTCATGAGTTCCAACCCCAGTCTAGCAAAAACAACAAAAAAAGAGTGAGGTGTCTTGGAGAGTTAGTAGGGTAATGTGAGACCACCAGACGCAGGAGAGAAACGCTGTATGTCTGTGGTTGAGTATGTGGAGGGCCAATGGCTAGTGAAGGTTGTCCATACAAGCTGAGATGGCAAGGATGGATCTGTTCAGCCAGGCAGATATTAGTGGTGCGAGGAGGTGAAAACGCTTTACTCAGAAACTGCCTCGGGCAAGGCTTCAGGCTGTGGGAATCTCTAGTGGTTAGGACATTGGTTATAACTAAACTGAGTGGTGCAGAGAGCACAGTGAGGAGTTGGTGCAAGCTTCCCAGAATGACAAGGTGGGAGAGGTCATGGAATGAGGTGTCTTTGTGTTCAGCTTCTTTCTGTGCTGCTATTGAGAAGAGGGAAAGGAGAAGAGAAAGGGGAAACAAGGAAGGGGTAAAAAAAATACATAAGTATGTACCCAGGGCAGCAGAGATGATTGCACTTCTGTTGGTTTTTAGAAAGTAGCAGTTAATGTCTAAATTATTTTCCTTGACCATCTCTATATGCCAATATCTAATATGAGAAACCTCACTGAGAACAGCAATGGGCAATGCCACAACCATGGCTGAATACCTTTCATCTAGTTCTTTTAAATGTGTACCATCTCTAATGCTGGATCATTCTAATTTTTATACTCTCTTCAAAATAAATTTTAAAAAGTAAAAATTTAGGAAGAAAGAAAAAAACCTAACGTTTAGTGAAAGGGAGAGTGAATATTCAATTTCTTGATCAGGCTTGCTTGCCTGTATCTGGTGACCTGAGCAATGCATTTGATGATAATAATGCCTAATATAACAATCATCACTAATTTTTTACTCTTTTCCAATTCTGTACCATATTTATTGTTCTGTGTTGCTTTGTTTTTGTCTTTCTTCTTGCTGTTTGTGTTTGGGTTCTTTTCCTATTAAAAAAAAAAAAAATGAGGCATCTTATAACCCTAGTGAATACAGATGCACCATGCCTTTGGAGCAATAGAGATGCATTAACTTCCATGGCTAGAAGAGTTGACATTTGTGTTTTGGAAAGACTGTTTTAACTATAGTACAGAAAATTAAATATGACTGTAGGCAGAGACAAGAGAGGACTGAGAAAAGTCCCCAGGAAGCTGTGAGAAGAATCACACAAAGATTTGGACTAATGCATGACTGTGATAGGGGAAGGCTATTCTCCCGGGATATGTTTTGTGTTTGTGTTTGTGGGCTGCGCATACATGTCACTAACAATTATACACAGCTATATGTAGTTTTTAATTATACATATGTTTTTTGCCTCATATCATATGCTTCCATGATTAAATATTGTATGCAGCTACAATATTAAATTATATCCTATTAGTAACTGGATTAATTCAAATAATAATTGAAATACTAAATTAGTCCATATTAGTATTTTATGAATGTCAGTTATAGGAAATTCTACAGAAAAGGTCGAAGAATGATCACTTAGAAATAAGAGTCAGTGGCAGGAAATGCGTGGGATCAGCCAAGGGTCGCTCCTGAGCGTGAGCCAGCCTCAGGCAGTGCTCAGGTCTGGGCTGAGTCCTGAACCAGCAAGGAGTCATCCACAGAGCCTACATAGTGACAATTTTAATATATACTTGGGTCACAGCACCCAAATATGGGTCTGGAATGCTTTAGCAGGAATCCTGCTTGCTCGTCTGAAATAATGTTATGCTACTAGATTGCTCAAGAGTATATAATTCGTGAGCTGGAGATTAGCCTCACAGTTTAGTACTTTGTTGCGTGCTTAAAACCCAGAAATGCAGAAACAGAATGGATGGTTTAGCTCATTGGTGCAAAAGGAAACATCTCACAGAACTGATTAGAATATTGACAGCTTCCTGTGGCAGAAAACATAAAACTCTGTAGTCAAGAGAAGTGTTATGGAAAACAAATGTCAAGTACCATGCAATACTTAGTCCAATCTTGAATAAAAAGGAATTCACATTGCTCACTTATCTAGGAAATTAGCTGCTTCATCTCCTAATGAAAATATGTTCCAAGCAGACTGAATAGAAACAACTGAATCTAAATCTTGAGCCATTCCAGCTAAGTCATATCAACAATTATAACCTCACTGGTTATACTTGACAGAACCCATTGAACTGCAATGTCAGTCATCCCTAAGAACAAATATGCAATTCTTAAAAACAAAATTAAAATATATATTTTTTGAGACAGGGTCTCGCTTTGCAGTTCAGGCTGGCCTTGAGCTCACTTTTGTAGCCCAGGCTGGTCTCAAACTCGCACCCGATCCTCCTGCCTCAGCCTCCCAAGTGCTGGGATTACAGACATGGGCCACCACACCCAGCTAAAATAAAATATTTAATACAGAAAGAGGATTTAATTGAAAAATTGACAAACGATACACTAATTCAAATCTTACAGTACTTTGACCTGTTTCATTTTTTGTTCGTATTTCAATTTATTCCTTAGGTAAGAAGATATTACATCATGAGAAAGAAATTAAAGGTTAGCAAAAGAAGCTCAATGCATGTAGTGAGTTGATCATGTATAAGCATAGTTACAGTTATGCAAAATTATAGGGTGATGGCATCTTCATAAAAGTAATTTGCCTTGATTGAGTTTTGTAACAAGTATGGCTGAAAAAACTTAGTAGGAGTCGTTGGTCATGACATGCCACCATCACTAATTCAGTGAACTTGTGCATCTCTAAAACTACAGTGAGATTATGATATCTCACTCAATGACATATAACAAAGGAAGTATGAAGAAATAGCGAGGAGTAGGCAGAAAAAGTCACCGGAGAGAGGAAAGAAGGTGGGGAGTATCTCGTGAAGTAACTACAGCATAGAAGTCACTTAGTAGATGAGAAAAAGTGAGAATAACTAATGGTTTGGAAGAAAATATGTGACGGGTGAAACCTTAGCATGGAAAGCACCCCCTCCACTGGCAACTTACTCCCGCTTTTCTGCCTCTTCTAAGGCAAAACTTTCATGCAGCCATCCAAGGAAGGGACATATTAATTACCTCAAAACTTCCTAAGTTGGCACAAATATTATCTGTTTTAAAAGTCTATGCTTCTTGAGATTCAGTCCTAGTATTTTAGTATTTAAGAATGAATTTACTTCTTTTTCAAAGTAAGTGTTAACATTTTGTGTTTTTTGTCATGGTGAAAAATACGCATCAGCTCCCTTCTGTAGAAGACTTGGATTAATTGTAAATATTGGCTTCCTCCGGAGAATCTTCTTTCTTGCCGAAGAAAACTGCCAACTGTAGCACTTTAATAGTTGCTTACACGAGAGCAAAACTGTCTTGCCAATGCAATAAGCAACATGAAGCAGATACAGAAGCAGATGCAAAGACCAAAACATAGATTTCCTCCTAGAAGAAGAAAAATAAAATGAAAAAGGGCTAAAATTTCATCTCTCTGATAAATCATAATGATACAAAATATTTTTTCTATTTATTTTCCAGACAAAGGTCAAAAGCCTGCTATTTTTCAAAGAAAAATGTACTACAGTTTTATATCAATTAACCTTATAAAGGAGTCAATACATATTTTTGAAAAATATTTCTGGCAGCAGAAATACAGAAATTATTTTAAAGGAAGTGTTTTATTAGGACAAATGGAGGTCTGAATTAAGTCTAATCTTCAAATTTCTAAGTTAATCATGTGAAACATGAGATCTGAAAAGATATCACGTGGTCTAATATGCAAATCCTGGCTGTGTCCTACAAGACGACACTGCACGAAGTGTGTCTGGATATACTGGAAAGACCGAGGTTACTGTCTGGAGATGGTGGCCACATTTTCTTTCTTTCTCTCAAGACAGGATGAAAAACAGCTATTTTATTTAGCTTTTCATGTGCTGTAAGTTTTGTATGTCTCCTGTGTAACTTACCTCGAAGAAGAACTGTTTGCAGAATGCTATGATAAATATAGCCAATTAGAATCTTTTTTATTTGAAAGAAAATTCTAAAAAGCAGTAATAAAGAAACAAAAGGGCCGGCTAGAGAGCTCAGTGCATTAAAGTGCTTCCTAGGCAGACACTGGGACTGGGGTTCATCCCTGGCTTACCTTTCTGTGCCAGCCCCGCCGCCAGGGTGCGCTGAGTGGAAAATGAAGACTGAGCATGGTGGCACGTGCGTCTGTAATCCTAGCACTTGGGAAGCTGATAGCAGGAGGATCATTCCGAGTCTGATCTGTGTGGTGAGAACCTATAGACCCTGTGCTAAATACATAAAGAAGCAATAAAAATTACAAAGTTTCAAAGCAAGATGACAACATTCTAACAATGGCTGTTGTATAGCTCTTTGTTATCTTACAAAGTAGTTGCTCAGCTCTCCAGATATGGGCAGGCCAAATTGATCAAACGATTAAGCATTAACTGTTCCTTTCAATAAACCAATAGAAATTAGTAGTGCAATTGTCTTAGCTTTTTAAGATGATTTGTTGTTTGTTTTTACCTTCCTTCCATTCTCCTTTTCTCAGTCCTAGTTGTTCTTCCTTTTTGAGCGTTTTATTTCCCTTTCTCAATATCTGTTGTACATTTGGGACTTTGTTAACTTTCAGTCTCTGTGCGCCCCGGAGGGCAGGGCCAGCGCACACTGTTTCTAGTGTTTTTATTGTTATTTTTGTTCTCTTCAAAAAATGAAAAAAAAAAAAAAACACAAAGGAAATCTTGGGAAAAGGAAATAAAATATATTATTCAAATTAAAATGAAGAAAGTTCTTTAAAGACAAAGACTAAAACAAACTGAAGTCCTCTCAACGATCTTGTTTCATGCTAACAAAACATGTAGCTGTTGCTAGAGAAACAGGACATGAGAAAAAGTAGCCTAGAATTTTATTTGAAGTTTTTACAGGGAGAAGATACAGTAGAAATTCACATGAAACATACTGAAAGCAAGACCACTTGTTTGACCAAAGCTAATTTGATACTGCTCATCTTAAAGGTACATTATATGACTTTTCCAGGCTAGAAAAAATTTTTTCCGTAAACATTTTAACAGTAAAGTCATCAATTTGAACTCTTTTAAAAAAATGTATTTGGTGCAGGGTTTCACTGTGTAGCTCACACACATAGCGATCCTTCTGTTTTCCACCTCCCCAAAACTGGGATTATTCGCACGCTCCGCCATGCCTGGTCTCAGCAGCCTGCTCAGCCCCCTGGGGATGGGGCCACCATGGCATGTGGTGCCAGGAATTGAACCTGGGTTCCCGCACTTTCCTAAACAACTGCTTAGTCCGAGAAACTATCTTGTCCATCGTTTAACTACATTTTAACAGTAAAAATCATGTTAGCTCTCCATAATAACCAGGATATACATATATATATATATATATATACATATATATATATATAATATATATACATATATTTATATATACATATATATACATATATATATATAATATTCATGTATTTCCATCTTTATAGGAAAACAAAGAAAGAGACAGAGAGAGGACTGGTAAGATAGCTCAGTGGATTAAGTAAGGGCACAGAGGGAGATCAAGTGTGGTGGTGCACAACTGTCATACCGGAGCTGGGGAAGCTTAAACACTCTGAGCTGTGTAGTAAGACCCTATACCAAATTTGAGAGAGAGAGAATGAGAGAGAGAGAGAATGTTGAAAGGTTACCCTATAATCACTTGATATAATCTTGAAATTGAGATGTCCAACGATTTATGATATTCCAGTTGCGGACTGAATTGGGGGGGGCAGTGGATGTCACAATGACATAGTCATACATGGTACAAGTATGTACTCAAAATACTGACATAAAAAACAGTGAATGAAAACAACTCAGAAAAGTATTTCTCAAATTTTATCAAAGACTATGAAAAAATAGAAACATTTTCACTATCAGTAATTAAAACCAAACTGCATCAATGGATACATGATCACTTCATAATTACTAGAATTCAGAGTCAGCTGCTGTACAGAATTCACAACAGACAATCCTACCAACATTTCTTGGCTTTCTAAGCGTCAGTTGTAAAATGCTGCAGTAGGGATCCATTCTTTTCTTCACTTAATAATTATTTAAAAGGCTAGGCCGGGCGTGGTGGCACAGGCCTGTAATCCCAGCACTCGGGAGGCTGAGGCAGGAGGATCGGTGCGAGTTCGAGACCAGCCTGGGCTACGAAAGTGAGCTCAAGGCCAGCCTGAACTGCATAGCGAGACCCTGTCTCAAAAAGACAAAAAAAAAAAAAAAAAAAGGCTAACTTCATGTGAGGCACACAACTAGAAGACACTGGATTGAAACACACACACAGCAATCGCGTCTGGTCCTCACGGAGCATAGAGACTGCTGGTGACAGAGGGAAGAAGGCTGTGCATACAGCAGCGGAAGTGCGGCTAGTCAGACAGCAGCGGTCGTGGGAGTGCGACTAAAATGTTACGCGGCTGAAAGAAAGATGTGATCAAGATAAGGATGCCCTCAGCATAAAGGGGTGTTTCAGCTGGGCTTTCTTTAAATGATAAGTTTGTAGTACTGGTTTGTTGGAGTGGTTTCTAGCAACTACTTGGAAAGCAGAGAGGCAGTAGGGACAGAAAACCACAAAAACTAGAATGGGAAAAGGCCATGAGGGAGATAAGTTAAGTTTACTTGTGCATGTGCACTAGCTCACTAATTCCTCGGCTTGGGCGCTATCCCAAGAAACACTCGAGTATGTGTAGAAAGCAGCAAGTGCTAGGATTCTAGAGATTCTTGTAAAAAGAGAAAAACATAGAGAGCCCGGCTAAAGTACGACATCATTTGTTCTAATGATAACAGAAGAAAACTACAGATATGCACAGGATTAGACATGTTATACACGTTTTTGAGAGGAAACAAATAAAATTAATAATATTTTCCTCTGAGGATTTTAGTAGGATGACAGTAATAATGCTAGTTTTATGAGAATTGATTTTTACATTTTTGTGTAATCAAAAACTAATTAAAATGTAATGGATAGTAAAGGATACAATTAGATGAATAATTCATTTCCCTCCATATAACTGAAAGCAGATGTCTATTTTATAGTATCCTGAATGATACCTTTTAAACAAAAGTTTTATTTCCTTAAACAATACTTCTTTAAACTTTTAAAAGTTTATTTTCTTAAATCTTTATTCATTATTCATTTATTTTGAGGATAAATATACTTACTTCATATTACACTTTCCTGGTAAACCTTGGCTACTTGTCCCTTTTCTCTTAATTCAAATATAGATTTCTTACAAGAACTTAACAAAAAGTGTATAATAAATACAAAAGAGAACAAAAATGTTTTTATTATTATTAATTTTCTTCTCTATAATTCTATAGTGCACTCTTCTGTAGATATGTTGGCTAAATACTTTTAGGTGCTCTTTTATAAGGTATTAGAAGAATTCTCATTAATACTAAAAACTATTTTTAGAGTGTGCTAGCTGAGCAGAAATGCAATTACCATGCTGGACTCCGGCCAAGATGCTGGAATATTTCTTTGTCAAAACGTGCTAAGAATCTGCTTGAAGTGTGCAAGGTCGGGCCCTGAGTTTTACATCTCATTGGAAACCATGGCCCCTGTCAGCATGGCTGGCCTGAGCAAGGCGTTCTGTGGCTGACTGGCTGGATCTGCTCAGAGGGGGCCGTGCTGCTCCTCCCTGCCACTAGCTCTCATCCTTTAGTGATGATCCTTTACTCTCCCTAAAGTACAGAGTGTGACAAGTGCACGCAAAAGAGTTGGGGCCCCAAGCTGCTGGGAAGAGAGAGGCTCAATGTCCGTTATTAATGGAGTATGCACAAAAAGAGGAGAGAGAGAGGGAGGGAGAGACAGGGCCACATAGAGACAGAGGTAGGAACCAACACAGAGACAATGACGGGGACAGAGATGGAGACAGAGATAGGAAAGAGACAGAGAGATAGAGACAGACAGAGACAGAGATAGGAACAAAGAGAGATATATTCAGATACAATGACAGAGATGAAAACAGAGACAGAGACAGAGACTGATAGGAACAGAGACAGAGACAGGAGCAGAGAGGGAAACAGAAATAGGAAGAGTCAATGACAGAGACAGTGACAGAGACTGAGACCAAGACTGAGAACAAGGTCAAGACCAAGATCCAGACCCAGACCCAACCCAAACAGAGACAGAGACAGAGACAGAGACAGAGACAAAGAATCTTTATACAGAGACCATGGGATTCTATTCAAATAGTAGCTATGTTCCTTTAATATTTGGAGAACTTTAGCAATTACCTTTGTAATGGAAAGAAATTAGCATATCCTTGAATTTTATTTCAACCAGTAAACATCTGAAAGTCCTCATATAGCTTTCTAAATCGTGTTACTTGGGTATATTAGGCATCTTTCCTTTATTTCAAATTTTGCTACTTTAACTTCCTTTTAACTTTTACTTAATTGTATATTTAAAAAAAAAAAGATTCATGGTCTCTATATAGTATATTTCCTATATCTTTAATACTGTACTTTATTCAAAGAGAGTCCCAGAAAGGTACATAATTACAGTAAGAAGTCTTGCTGTTTTGTTTTTTTCCAAGAGATATACGTAAAGGTATCAGTATTAACGTAAATCTTTGTGTGGCCCTGTGGACTAGCATTGTCCAATTTCCCACATGCCCTAGAAGAATAACCTACAAGACACTTCAAGCTGGTATTGCTCCTCTGTGAACTAAGGGAGAAGTCTGAGCATTAGAACAGGGTAGAATTCTGCTGCCCAGAAGTCAAAGAAACACTTAGACCTGAACATTTGCTGATCCATTTGCTTTTATGTTATTTTTCATTTTTCACGAAGGTAGGAAATCTGCTGTGGAAGGAATGATTTTGAAATTATTTGTGCCTTGTTTAGGGTTCACTTGTGGATATAAGAGAAATACTCAGAAAAATCTCTTGCAGTAAAGGAACACTGATTATCTGGGAGTTTGCACTCATAGTATTTTGTAGTCAGAACATAGCGTCATAATGTGTAAATCTGTTTCTCTGGCTTTGATGCTGACTGCGTGCATCCAATTGGTGAGAGTGCAAAAGGGACTGGATTCCACTTGGCTCTATATTGAAAAACAGGACTATATGAGAGTCACAGAAGGTTATAATAGAGCTTGAACAAGAGGAAAAGGCCACAGACATCAATGCACAGATGAAGAAAGAAATAAACAGGCTGGGAATTCTCTGGGAAATGTTGCCCTAGAGAAACTATTGCTCTTCTAGAGCTTTGCTTATATATTTATACATAAATAATTGTAAATTAAAATTATTTAAGGTAAAAGAGGGCTTAATATGCCAAAAACAATGTCAAATACCTGCTTTCCACATCTACATGTACACTTATCAAGATATCAACCTAACTGAAGCAGTGAAAATATATCAGAACTTTTTGTGCCAGCCAAGTGGAGATGTGGACTATTCATGGTTGGAAACATGATTATGCAAATGTAAGGCTTTGTCTCTTACTAGCCTAATAGTGAAGGGCATGTTGAATACTTGCTAGGTAACTGTAATACTATCTTGATCTTCAAATGAACATTTAAAACCAATGGTAATTGTCTCAGAGTCAACTAATAGGTTATTGAAGAATCTGGCTTATTCTTGTCACTTTATACATAGAGAATAAAGGTAGTCCATTTTACTGTTAAATAGATCACCTTTATAATTTAAATTAAAAATAGTCTTACATTACTATGTCATTATGTGGAAAAAATATCTGTTTTCTATCAGATCTCACATCTGACACAAACATCTTTTCAGTTGTGAACATTTTTGGCTAAGCAGCTGTAAAGATGCTAATAAATTTCTATCTGCAATGAAAAACTAACAGATTATTATATCAAATTTTATCCTGAAGTGTTGACTCATACTAATTTGATTAGAATAAATAGTTTTATTTTATGGATTATGTATATGGACATGCAAGAATAGGTATAAATACTAATTTCATATTAAAAACTGAAACTTTGTTTATTTTATTGATTTTATAAATAAAAAATCAGATATTTATGGTTTTATGTCCTGTGCAAATCATTGCCTATTCCAAATTCCTTGAGCTATGTCTCCCATGATTTCATCCGGCAATGTAGTAATTTCAAGTGTTTTAATGAAGTTTTCAGTCTTTAGGTTTCTAAGTAGTGAAAGACAATGGTAGCAGTCAGGAAGAATGAGGAGAGTTTGAACAATATGTAATAAGTCATATTGGCTAGAAATAAGAGCTTCTAATCTGCTTCTTTACCATACAATGAGAATAGAGAACAATTCATATGATCGATATTTTGAAAGCAAGAAGAAAAGATTTTAAATTATTTCATCAGGATTAACAATTATTTGACTATATATATATATCCTAAATTAAAAAATTGCCTAGTAACCCATTAACACTTAAATTTTTGTATCAATCATTTTATGTATAATTACATTATTTAATTAATTATAAAAATGAATGGAAAAGAACAATTGTTTGATTAAAATTTGGAATAGGAAGTGTGCTCTATTCGTAGTTTGATCATTTTTATTTTTAAATACCTATCGCCAGGATTATGCTTTCCATAGATTCATTAAGTTTTTGGCAAATACCTATTGATATTGTCATAACTATGAAGCCATTGGCTTAACTACAGCAGACGGTTATCTACTGTAGCCAATTATGAACTCATTGAACACCCAACACTTAAAATAGCGTATCAAATGTAGAACCAAATATCTCCTTGTCATACTCAGAAAATGTTCCTGAAAATTCTTTTGGTGTGAAAACCTCTAAGTAGAACAACGTGTTCAAAGTAGCATTCTTAGCCGGGCGTGGTGGCTCATGCCTGTAATCCCAGCACTTGGGAGGCTGAGGCAGGAGGATTGGTACGAGTTCGAGACCAGCCTGGGCTACAAAAGTGAGCGCAGGACCAGCCTCAACTGCATAGCGAGACCCTGTCTCAAAAAGACAAAAAAAAAAAAAAAAAAACAAAGTAGCATTCTTTGAACACTGGAACACAACCTGTATATAAATTAGTAAATGTGGATCCTAACTGAAGGGAAACAAATGAGGTGATACCAATTTCTTCCTTGAAGAATTATTTGCTAAAGAAATGTAATGAAGTGAAGTCTACACAAGATATACAGAGTCAATCTTGCTGAACAGGAAACTGAAGTTTATAAGCTGAGGCCTATGGGGATGCTGTCAGCACTAAGTTGCCCAGATAGGTATGAAGAGTCAAAGTAAATACTTTGTGCCTAAGATTCTGTGAGAAGGCTTGTACATATCAAATGTCATTACACTTTTAATTAGTGTATTCTAATTATAAATATGATGGGTTCATGAAGATAATGGCATATATATATATATATATATACATATATATATATATATATATATATATATATATATATATATCCACATAAGTGGCATTTCTCCATCACCTTTTTGTTCACTGCCTACACTCTGATCTCCTACTTGTCTTTAATATTCCTCCTTCTACTTTTATGTCATTCATTTTTCTTTGTTTTACATAGAAAGGAAAACATAAGTCTCATTTGTATGAATCTAGCTTATGTTGCATAACGCTATGATCTGT
>PVJA010000172.1:0-60794 GCA_004027025.1 Myocastor coypus
AAAAAAAAAAAAAAAAAAAAAAAAAAAAGATACCACATTTGTATCTCATTTTGGAAATGCTACCCAAGACTGGTCTGCTCCCCTGGAGACAAAAGTAGGGGGGCATATATGCACTGGTGCCCACCCGACATGAATTCAGCTCCTGCACACCCTTGCCACTGACTACCTTTTGAACTCGGCCAGACCTGGAACTTCAGTTTCTGTATCTAATGAAGCTAATGAGAACGTCCTCCTTGTCAAGCTGCCATGCTGACACATGGGAGGAAGTCCAAGGTAAACTCGGCAATGGGCGGCTCTTAACATTCTGTGCTCTTGCAGAAGGAAAACAAGCCCAGCAGGAGATAAGGGAAAAGTGGAAGTCCTTGCTGGCCTGTAAGCAGTGGTCAGGCCTTTGGCTGATTGCCCCCCGACTGAGTCAGATTTTAGGTTGTTCATCAGGCTCGAGTCTGCTTGGCTACACCCTGAGCTCAGCTCAAGCTGGACTCCAAGTTAAGGCCCCAGCCTACACCAATTCAGTAGTATTCAGTAGCACAGAGCAGGCGAGACGAGGCCATGTGGGCCAGCGGTATGTGGCCACTGACCTCCCGTGGGTCTTCCTGAACTATGCAAGACAAATCCACTTGGTCTGGTGGTGGTTCTACATGGGATCCCCAAGAAGCTGACAGACCTCAGCTTTACTTAAGAGTGGCAAAATGAGGCCCTCTGCCTCTACTAAAAATCAAAATCAAGAGCTGGAGAGTTAGCTCAGTGGTGTAAGCGCCTGCCTGGCAAGCTCAAGGACCTGAGTTCAATTCCTGGTACCACATGCCATGCTGGCCCCAAAATTGGGAGTGGTGGTACATGCCTATAATCTCAGCACTGGGGAGACTTTGACAGGAGGACCGCTACAAGTCTGAACTACATACTGAGATCCTATATCAAATAAACAAATAAATAAATACTTTTTTAAAAAAAATCAAAATATATTTTACAACTGCATTGCTATAAAAACAAATAGGCTCCAAATTGGACACATTATTATATATTTATTATTTCATTCATTATTATTCTGATTTGAAAAGAAATTAACATGAAGGCAGTGTCATGTACTCCCACATTGTTCAGTCCCTCCTGAAGAATGGGAAGGGTGGAGGCTGGGTGGGCAGCAAAAATGCATCTGATTGCTGCGGAGTCCAGCAGGGAGTAGCGGGCAGAGCCATTATGGCACGGCTTCCCTCACTATTGCTCCTTGCACCCTCTCCCCCGGAGGATGGGATTTATGCAGTCGCCATTCCTAAGGTCTTGATCACACACACAGCGAAGACCAGGCCACACTTAGCACCGGGCTTCAGGACCACAGTGCGTGGCTGGACGACCTGTGCTTTCTAAGTTGAAGGCAACTGCCTGCCTGACACCTCTTCACCGTGGATCCCTCAGCCAGGGCTGAGTGGGCCTCCGACACAGGCGGGATATGGCTCTTCCTAGCTGAGAGCTTGGGGCTGGGCAGTAGCTGAGTCTCCAAGCCAAGAAAAGTTGCAGCCGACATACCAACATCCCAGACACTGAGCAGATGCGGCTGTTCCTCTGTCCTCTCTCCCCGGGAGTCTGCCAAGTCCCCAGTGCTGACATTTAAAGCAAACTGAGTGTCAACCATATTAAACAATACACCAAACTGTGGGTTATTAAGCACAGAGAAAATTGACCACATCAATTAAACTGAGATTAGGGAGTGATAAAGCTGGGGTCTTGGGCTGTGGACACTGTAATATACAGGCTCCAACCATTACAAAGTGTGAATGTCTCATCCCAAAAGTTGTGACAACTTCCAGTCCCCCCAAGTTCCCAGTTCCCCACCTTGATTGTACTCCTTTTTTTGGACAATATAACATTTTCTTTCTTTCTTTCTTTCTTTTTATTATGGCCAGTTCAGCCTGCTTGGTGGTGGGGCTGGCACAGCGTGTAGTGCCAGGGATTGAGCTGCGGTCCCTGCAGTTGCCTAAGCTTGCCTAAACAGGCACTTTAGACTGCTGAGCCATCTCGCTCTCCTGACATTTTCAAGAAGAGCAGGATTGTACTTAAAAATTATTGAACACTGAATCAGGGGACATGTCCTTAAAGTAATAGCTGATCTGGGTGGCTGAGTGTTCTCCACTTCTTTCCAGGTATTGAACCTGATAAGGTGGTGTCACCCAGAGTTCCAGAAATAGGGACAGTAACTACTTTTAGCCTATAAATGACAGGTACTCTGTAGGCACCAGGCAACTCCAGGGCACCAGCTGAAGGCTCCTGTGGGCACAGGCCACTGAGCAAGATCCCAGGCAGATCAGCCTCATCCAACTCAATTGGCCAGAGCCTGAGGGCAGAGGGAGCAAGTCCAGGCACTGGGGACGTCCACTACACATCTCGGAACAAGCACTCACTGCCCTTCGAGTGTCTGGCATAAGGCTCCCTTGGCAACAGGATTGTGGTCTTGCCAACAGACTGCTGGCCTGTCCCTCAGGCCTCTCGCCAGCCAGAGAAGTTCAGATGTTACTGGTGTACGGAAAGGGTGTCCAAGGAGGTTCTGATCCCTTAGTAGCCAAAACTGCCTTTCCTCCCAAAGAGTCCCACAACAGGGGCTGACTTAGCGCAAGAGGTCAGTGTCCTAGAAGCCTCAGGATTCAGCAGTTGAGATTATAGAATATGGAGCCCCACAACTGTGTTCTGACACAATCCTACTCCTCTATGACCTTGACCTTTTCTCAGCCTTGGCATCCTCACATATAACATGCTCCAGCTTTAGAGTCTTCCGGAGTGCACACACATCCATATGCTCAGCTGGGGAAATAGTGCATTCAGCAGAGGAGAAGCAGTGGTAATAGTCATCATTATCACCACCACCACCACCTTCATCCCAAAAGAACTCACCATTGAATTTTGTAATGCCTTTGAGCATTATGGATCTAGATTCTGGGCTCTCACAGAAAGCCTTGCTCAGTGATACTTTCCATGCTCAGTGATCTGCCTGGCAAGAGCATCAATTGCTGATCCTCCTCCTGTACTCCAGCCTGGGTTGGTGGTGGAGCATGGCTCTGCCAGCTGCGTATGGCGTTTGGACTCCCACAGAAGCTGGCTTCCAAGTGGACCTGGCTAATTAGGGCCCTGTTGGGAACCTGAGAGCAAAGCCAGGACTTCTCTACCAGTCTTCTCTCAGATGATATCCAGGAGAAACCCATCTTCTCCATGGCTCAGACTCTCCCAGACCCCCCAGTTCCACACAGGGTCCACTGAAAGTCCCTGACCGCTGGACTCTAAAGATACAGACCCCTTTATCACAGCTACTTCTTCACAAGAGGCAATAATAAAAAGAGTATTTAAAGGATCATTGAGGAAGCAGATTCCATTTATTTCTCCAGAAGGCAGAAATCACCCCACGGATGAAGTGAGAGGTAGGTCACTGGCAGGGGTATTGCATAAATCAATGGACTGTCCTCTTTGGCTGCTATCCTAATCGAACTTTCTACCCCAGCCTCATTTCTAGTCCTTCCTGTGCTCCTTAAGGTGGGGGTAGGGAAGGGTAAAGAGACCAGCTTGTTTTATTTAACATGTATCATTATAAATTGCCCAAAGTCCTTCCTGGTTGGAAGCTGATCCGAACAAATGAATGCATAAATAATGTAACACAGAGATGCTGTGGGTTGGGGAAATAGTTTAACCCAGAGGATTGGACTCATTTGCAAATGGCTCTCTGAGGTTTAAGACAGCAATGACCAAGTTTTTGGAACATTTTTTGGTTCTGAGTGGTCAGGAAGGATGAGGAATTTCCACCCCAAATAGTAGATTCCAAGCTATAAAAGCCTTGGTTGACTCTAAGAGGTATATATCTGATGCTGATGGGAAAGAGGGGTGGAAGGGCCCTCTGCCTTCTCAACTTCCCTACCCCCAGTGAGGTTGGAGCTGATTTAGAAGACCACCTCTGCTCCAGATCACTTTACCTGCTCCTTGGCCTAGCCAGCAGAACTCTGCTCTCGGCTAGATAGCACACTGGAACTCTCTTGACAAAATAATTCCTATCAAATTGTAAATAGTCCTACAGGGGCAGAAGGTGTTTGTACATGAATGTGCGAGGTGTCTCATCCAAATTCTTTGTGGGGTTGTGGACACCAGCAAGGAGATAAGTCTGGCAGACCTCTTGACAGAAAGCCTTCCCCTGATGGTCTGGTAGATTCCCTTTCGGTACCCTATGGCTCTGTCCAAGAGGCTTAATCAAGCTTCTGCCCCTACTGTTTCCTTCTGACAGCTGAGCAGGTTTATGGAAACAGCTTCTTCAGCTCAGGTAACTCACAAGTTGGCTCCCTAAAGCCAAAGTTGTACATTTGACATTTAAAGCTTTCCATGATATGACCTTAAACTCAACTTATGATCCATTACACCTCCAGAAACCAGGTGGACCCTGTTAACAGTGTTAATAGTAAAATATAAAGACCAATGTTTCTTGACCACTTACCATGTGCCAAGCACTAGTTTTAAGCACTTCCTTTCACCTAATCTTCACAATTGTAATGATGTCACTCCCACTTCATGAGTGGGGAAACAAGAAATCCAGCCACTTGCTCATTTCCTGTGTAAGGTCTGGGGCTGGGGTTCAAAGCCAAGAGGTCCACACCTAAGTCACAGCCTTACCTCAGGTAGAGTGGTCCTCTGCATAAGCTACACGTCTCCAGCCCCAATGACAGAGTGCACAATTAGACTCAGAGAGCTTCATTGACTTGCTCAAGGTCAGTGACCTCCAAAGCACCTCTATTTTGGGCTGCACTATGTTCCCATTGGATCCCCAAACCCTAGACCTTGCAGGCCTCTCCCCTTACCCCTTCTTTCCACCTACACATCCATCATTTGCTTGCAAAGCAGCAGAAAGCCTGAGCAAGCAGAGGAAAAAGGGCTCAAGATGGAACAAGAGCAGCAAATCTTTTTTCTTCCATGAAAATAGAATCGAGAATGCCAAAATCTTGGAACATGACCCAGAAAATGAACTTCCTTTCTTCTGGGCTAGGGCTGTAGATGCCAAATTCTACCTCAAGTCTTTAAAAAACCAAACCAAACCAAGCACTCCTAAGCCTTTAACCCTTCTATGATTCCGTTTATAATAAAAACATAGACTTCCCCTCTCCCCTGGTGGGGTGAACTACTGTGGTTAACAGAGCTGGTTTCATAGTCAGCTAATTATCCCCTTGAACAGTGGCTGATGATCTAACTTCCCATCCTTGGCTTGGCCTACAAGTTCCCCATCTTGGCCCCAGAGGCCTGAGTGGAGGAGAGTCAGGGTGAGCAACGGCAGAAACAGAGCCCTGTGGCACCCCGCCTCTCCCAGCCGAATGCACCAGCCTTGCAGTCAGGAGCTCTGGCTGCACACCTGATTCTGCCAGCTCCTGGCTGTGCAGGAGTGATTTCTCCTCCCCAGTGCTGTTTCCTTCTCTGTAAAATGGAGGTGTCATTGGCGCTATGAAAATGTGTGGGAGACCCCACATGTGTCTGGCTCCTCAAATGCTGAATTACTCATTTCTCTCCTGCTCTGCTTTTTCTTTGCTTTCTAGGTTACCCAGCACTGAACAGCCTGAATGAACGGTAGCTAATTCCAATGTAGTCTTCCCCAGTAACAGCCCTAATAATTATAGGGAACATTTAGCAGGCACTATGAGCCAAAATGTGTATTAAAAGGTTTATAGGCATGATCTCATTTAATCCTAAGAGTTGCTCTCTGAGTGGTTATTATCTTATTATCTTCTGCACTTTAAAGAAGAAACAATTGAAGCTCCGAGAAACTGCTCAACTAGAATTAAAACTCAGCCCTTGCGCTATGATTTAATTGCTCGATAGGCATGTGTTATGATTTGATTTCCTTGTTTGTATATCTTATTTGTTTTCCTCCTGGAATAAATAAACCTAATCTTCCATTTGCTTAGTCTTCTATGTACAAAGCTAAGTATTCTTTTCTCCCTGCACTGTGCCTTCCTCGACCCCAGCAGACTCTGAATAGAAGTTTTCATCCTTAAGCTTGTATTTTTCAAGGAAACCTCCCTCCTGGATCCTGTGCTCTCGGGATCTAGATGGCCAGGCTCTCTCTGGCCCAGCGGATCCTCTGTGTTGCTGGGCTTCCCTTTGCCTGCCCAGGGTTTTGGCTTCTTTGGGTTCCTCTGTTTTGGTTCACCTTCTTATGGAGTGAAAGTTGTGTCCCATCAGAACACAAATGCTTCCATGTGACTATTCTGCAGACAGAGGTGGGAAGAGGTGACAGTGATCCAACTGGATTGCCAGGGACCCTAATGCACTGACTCAGCAGGAGGAAGAGATGCAAAGCTTGCTCCTCCATCACGTGAGGATGTAGGGAGAAGCAGTATCTCAAGTTCAGGAGGAGAACTCTTACCAGGAACCGTCCTCACAGACCTTGATGTAGGGCTCCTGTCTTTCAGAGAAGAGGGGAGATAAAAGTATAGTCCATGATGCTGTGTTATGAAAGCCCTCATTGTCCGACACAACCCTCATTTTGCTAAACTAAAAATTTTAGTAGCTTTCTGGGAGTTAATCTCTTTTGAATTCTTCAATTCTTTTTAAATATTATGGTAAAAGTTGCTGGATGTACAATTCTACAATCAAAAGGCTTTCCTTCTCCGTTTCCTCAGGGTGCACCATCATAGTCTAACTCCCACTGCTGTCTTCAGAAGGTCCCTGTCATCCTGAGCTTCAGCCTTGAGGTCTAACACACTGCTCTTTTTGATGGCTTTAGCATCTTCTCTGTATCTGTGCCATTCTGAAATTTTAACTTGGTGAGTCTAGAGTCATTTTTTCCCCATTCATTTGACTAAAAATTCAATCATTTAATTGAGACATGTTAAGGCCATTTTTAAAAAATGTTTTCTTTGTTAGTAAATTTTATTTCATTTTTTGCTTGACTTCTCCCTAGGATTTCTGAGAGGTAAATGCTACATGAATTAGCCTTTTTAATATAAAAAAAAATAAAAGCTCTTTTTTCCTTTTAGTAGCACCACTTTTTGCTATTTGATCTTCTGAAAGATGTCCTCAATGTTTATCATTCAACTCTTGTGTTAAATATTTTATTGTTGCATTCACATTTTCAGCTTCCAAGCATTCCTTCATTAAACATTTGTTTTCACCCTGAAGATTTACTGTTTAAAAATTTTGCTGTCTCATATATTATCTTTATTTCCCACATTTTTTAGGAGGGGGAGGATGTCACTTTCAGAATGTCTGAAGACCTTGAGCTGTCTGTGTTTAATAGAGAAGCTCCCATAAAGGGAGCAGGAAGATTTTTGGAATGATTATTGTTTTGGAGATTCCTGTAGATCACAGCTACCAGTATTCCTTTAGGGAATGTCCCTATATTCCAGAGGAGAATCTTTAATCTTTTAACATGTGGGATTTGGGGAGACAGAGGGGTGTTCTCAAGACAATCTGTTGGAATTTCAGGGACAGGAGAGCGTCTCAGCCATTAACACTCCGGTGACATTGTCCTTGCCTGTGCAGGTTGCTATAACAAAATAACACACTTTGGTGACTCGAACAACAAATATTCATTTCTCACAGTGCTGGAGGCAAGGAAGTTTGTTATCCAGGAAGCAGGTTAGCTAGGAAGGACCTTCTTTCTGATCCACAGATGTCTGCCTTGATGCTGTCTGTGTTCTCATGGGGCAGAAGGACTGAGGGAAATTTCTAGAGCCTCATTTATAAGGTCGCTGGTTCCATTCATATGAACTTCATTCTCATGACATCATCACCTCCAAACACCCCCACCTCCAAATACCATCAAATTGGGAAATAGGGCTTGCAGTATGAAATCTGAAGTGTAAACATTTAGGCTATAGCAGATATTATTATTTTTTGGAAGTCGTTGAGAACAAGGGAAGAAAAAAAATAGGTAGTGAAGAAGATACTTTGTTAAAACTATTTTTTAAAGATTTATTTATTTATTTATTTGGTGCAGGGCCTCACTATGCAGTTCAGACTTATAGTGATCCTCCCAACTCAGCCTACCCAGAGTAGGGACTTACCACCACACCTGGTTCTGGGGCTGGTACAGCAGGCAGTACTGGAATCGAACCCAGGTCCTTGTGCTTGTCAGGCAGGAGCTTAGCCTATAGAGCTATCTCCACGGCCCTAAAACTTATTTTTTTCTAAAACTTTCAATGCTTTTATCTATAAACCCTACGTTGTGATTTTCATCTCAAGCGGTGTCTAGCAGGCTGCTAGGTTTCTGTCACTCCTTCCCATGAAACGTTCCCTACAGGCATGAATGTTTGAAATAATTACTAAACGTTTGAAGATTATCTCTTTATATTTTTATCTTTAAAAGGGGAAGATTTTGATCCTGAAATCCCATAGTTCATTATTTCCTGTTAGTGTTAAGCTTTTTATTATACAAGTAAAAGTTCTTTGAGATATATATATATATATATATATATATATATATATATATATATATAGTGTAGACCAATCTGCAATTTCTTTTTCTGAAAAGAACTAGTACATACTTTAAGTTTTGCTCACTTTTCAGTCTCTTTTAGAGACTGCTGTGGTAGGGCAAACATAGAGGCAACACATGGCCTAAATGAATAGGCCTGGTGGGTTCTAATAAAACTTTATAAAAGTAGATGTTTAAGTTTCCTTAAAACTCATAGTACAGAAAGAAAGAAAAAGAAAGAACGAAAGAAACAAAGAAAGAAAGAAACTAAATGGCTTGGAATTCTACCCCCAATGTTAATTGCTGTGTATCTTCTCAGCCTTTTTTTCCATGCAGTCTTTTCAAAATCACAACTGGACAATGCAGTAAACACCTATAACCCCAGCATTCTGGGAGGCTGAGGCAAGGATCATCACAAGTTCAAGTCCAGACTGGGCAGCTTAGCAGTTTAGAGTGACTTTATTTCAAATTTTTTTTAAAAAAGAGGTGGGGGACTGAGGATTTGGTTCTGTACATAGGCCTTGGGTTTCATTTCCAGTACAAATAGTAATAATCACAGAACCATTATACATGTAGTTTAAACTTCACTTTCCCACATAGTATCTCAAGAATAGTTATACTATTGAATAGTCTTTGACAACACTAGGTGTAATAGACATGAAACATTTTATCATATGGATATATATTTCAGCTTACATTCCTAGTCCTTTATTGTGGAAATGTGTGGGTATGTTTTAATTTTATATAAAATCAGCACTGAAGTTTCTTGTGTGTGAGAGCAGCTACATCTGTGGCCACTCAGAGGCATGTGTTCTGATTAGTTGGCAGTCATTAAATATTTTGAATATCAGTCCATAAAATATTACACTAAGTATCATCAGGACTAAGTCTTGGGGAACTGTACTAGCCTTTTACTTAGAAAAGTTTCTAGAAAACAAATTGCTATTTACTATGAGTTTGCTTTCTTTCTTTTTTTTTTTTTTACATTTTCCACAAGCATTGTGAAATTAACTTTCAGAAAGACTGCGCTAACGTTTCATCTCATCTGTAGAATGTATTTCTTTTCTGAAAAGGATCATATGCAAATCTTTTCAATAAATGTCACAAGTTATCCTGAGTTGTTAAACTCATAAGTAATATCCAAGGCTAATTGTAATCTATTGCCTCTCACAATCTCTTGTGACCTTCCACTTAGTCTTTCCTCAACATGTGCTCTGGGGTACTTGTCCCAGAAGTTGTGTGCAGCAAAAAGGATTCTGCGTGCAAATAAAAGTGGGAGACGATTACCACGGTCATCTCCATCTCTGAGAGTTATGGAGCCCACTGGAGCATTGAAAAGACCAGCAACCTGCTAAGCACCATTGAGCTCTTTGCCCTAGAATTTCCCAAATAAGAACCTTTCTTCCAGTAATGTCTATTAGAAGAAGCTCAAGGGACTATTTTAGGAGAACAAGTTTGGAGAACCAAGTCTGCTAAGAGGCCAAAAAAGCATGTTCTTTGTGCCCAGCCAATCATGCTGCCTCTGAACAGTATGGCAAACAACAAACTCAGAAGAGGTCATTAGTAATTAAGAAAACAATTTTATCTGAGAAAAAGCTTAAAAAATAAATTTTAGAAAAGCTAATTCTAAAAAGAGCGAGTTCCAAAGAAGTATAACCAAATAGGGAAGGTGATTACCACATCATGCAATATAAAGCAGACACCCCGTGGAGTTTAAGATGCGCCATTTAATCTTCACAAGAGAATAACAAAATTGGGGAACTCATTACCCCATAAAGTCCAAGGAACATTTAGTCTAATTTGTGGATGTCAGATTCTAATGGATTATTTAAAGAAAGTGAGGGATTTGGGGGAAGAAAACATCTGTGACCTTTTGGAAGCTGACACCAGAGAAGGAAAGGACCTTGTTCCTTCTTTACAGGGGATCATCACTTAGTCTTGCTCCTAAAGGTCTCTGACAGGAGACCGCCTGTCCTCCCGTAGCAGCTCGCCTCATGCAATTGCATCACTAATTGCCAAGACTGGCCTTCTCTGGCTAGCTGAAACTACTTCATCTCCCTTTCCTACCTGGAGCTGAAAATAACAATTTAGAACTTTTCCATTCCCTGATTTAAAAGAAAGGGAGGGTAGCTAGAGTGTGAGAGGACCCTAGAGCTCACCTTTACTGTTCATTTGCAGTAATCTTCCAGGATAACACAATTTTGAAAATTTTACCAAAATGTGCCTAGCATTCATATTTGAAAAAAAGAACAGGAGTCCAAGTTGTGCTTCTTCCTTCAGTGATTCCTGAGTAACACGAATTCTATTGAAATAGACTGCAGTAAAGGATGTATGCCTTTTTTCCAGAGGCCTCTTTTATCATGAGGCATCTTACAAGATCGCCTCCACCATACCTCCCTAGATTTCTGGGGAAACACAGGCGGAGGACTCCCCTGAAGATCAGCACCCCAGATCTCTGCAGCATTTGTTAACTCTCTTAACTGTGGCAAAGAGGGTCATGAAAGAAGGCCTGTCACTCTATCCTGGAGAAGAGAGCATCAGAAGAAACCCACTATGCATCCTAGATGCAAGAAATGAGCCAAAGATGGGGAGAGATCTGCCTAAACGTGTGAGAGACTGAGCTGTGTGGCTGGGAGTAGGACCTGTATCTCCTATGGCAGAGCTCTGTCCCTTTCCTCCTGTTCTTTCCTATAGTAAGCATCTTCACCAACTATTTGGGAACATTGATGTAGGAGAAGGCTCTAGAAAAGTTTCTCTTCTAAAGGTAAAAACTCCTGGACTTAAAATCTTCAGGAACCCTATACATCCATGCTGGGTATCTTAGTTACTCTTTACTCATTGCTGGGACAAATACCCAACACTCAAAATGAAGGAAGAAAAGGTTTATTTAGCTCACAGTTCATGGAGGTTTCAGTCCATATTCGGCTGGCCCAAGGCTGAGTGGAGCAGGGCAGAGCATCCAGTTCATGGCCTCGGAACAGCAACAAAATGGTGGCAGAGGCAGCCAACCAAACAGGACAGCAGAGAGCAACAGCTCCAGTCTGTCTCTCTGTCTCTCTTTATATTCCTATCAGGCTCTGTGCCTTAGGATATCCACCCTAGACCACACCCATAGTCCCAGCCCTACTCAGACTGATAATCCTATCAGTACTAAAACACATAATCCCAGTAACTCATGAGTCAAGTCTCAAACTATAGAAGTCCCCACCCAATGACTACATGAGGCTTTGTGGTGACAACTAGACATAAACCATAACACTGGGATTTCAGACTTTTGTCTTGTCTGCATTAAGAGTTAAACCTCTGGCCTTCCAGAATACTCTTTCCTAAAGCCTACCAAAACTCTTCTAAAAATGTTCTCCTTAATTGTATAAAAAGCATCTTTCTTGCTAAGGTTGCCAAATAATATTATAAAAACTAAAGCAAAACTGGAGCTTGTTTTCCTCTCTCCATCAACTGTACATGTTCAGTTTGGTATTAAATTTATCTGTTCTCCATGGGTATTGGCAACACTGGATTAGTAATGCTAAAAAATTTATCTTTACAACCTATTGTCTTAGGTAAGATTGTATCAATAGCTCCAGATGGACCAATCTCTAAGAATAATTTCACTTCCCCTTATCACTGACAGGAATCACATTTACATATTCCGCTGGTGGGTGAGATAATGCAGAAATGATTAATGTCCCTCGATGTACAGATACCTGTAGACTGTTTGATCAATGTCTCCCTGAGAAAATGTCTTTCATTCTGGATGCCCAAAATCCAAAAATGCTCTGTGATTAATGTAACTAAATGTTTGGGGTCGGCAGGACCTGCAGGCTCTGTTCCTACATCCCTGCCACACTAAAGAGAGGTCACAGGAGACCGGATTAATCATGTGGAGAAAAAGTCTATGGGATGCATGTGTGAGAGGGATTTCCGATGCCTCTTTAGAGAAAGAGGCCGTCTGCCTTGGAATCTCTCTTCCAGAGGTTCTGTAGAGAGAACAACAGGCTCTGTTGCTGTAAATAGAATTCCCATTTAGCAAGCCATGTGGCTCTGTGTCTGTGTGTCATATTGAATTTGGGATAAATTCTGATTTATTTCACACAATGTATTAAACAGAATTTTCTGGCCTCTTCCAGCTACCCTTGAGAGAAGCAATGGAACAGAGGTAGGAGGAGCACTAGGCATTGTGTATTGTTTTCTTAATCCTCTACCTCTGCTTAGGCACTTCCTGAGCTCTCTTTGAAGACAACTCAAATGCTAATACCTGCAGCCAGGATGGTAGAGAGGTTAGACAGGGACTCTGGGATTACACTGGAACTGTATTAGAACTTAGCACTGCCTCAAGCAGGCATGTTGGGACATAACCCAAACCATCTCTGTGCATCAGTTCATGCACCTACAGCCTGCAAGTAGTCGTTGTAAGGACTCAGGGTTGCAAGAAACTTAAAGGAAGAGAAAAAAAATTTTTTTTGGTTCTGGGAATTGAACTCAGGACCTTGTGATTACTAGGCAGACACTGTGCTTCTAAGCAAGCTCTCCTGCCCAAGAAGGGAATATTTTTAATGGGCTTAACCTGGTGTTTGGCACTTAGCAAATGCTCACTGAATTTTGGCTATCATTATCATTACTGGTTCTGAAATAGTCTGTTGAAATGACTTACGTCTGCTTGGTGCAGGCAACACAGCTTTCTTCAGATAATGCCTCGCTAGGTTTCCCCCTGCAAGATCTACTTTCCAGCGGAAAATATTTTTAAGGAAATTATATTCAATTCAAATACATTTACATAATAATATGCATATCTAAAACCTGACTAAGCCAGGCTGCCCCTAGCTGTGGGAGCTGAAGAGGCTATATTTAGGAATATAAATTACTTCAGGAATATGTCTCGGTGCCCTGAACTGCTCCAAAGGAAGACGTGTGGGTCATAATTAAGTAGCAAAGCTGGAAGACACTAGATTAGTTGAGAAATACAATCCAGAACCTAACTCCACTCCGATAGTGGTCAAATCTAAGAAATAGAGTTTGGGAAGGATGAGCCTGAGAAGAATAGTGGGACTTCCTCAAAAGAGACCATTAGTCCTGGGAAAAGCACCAGAGCCATTCAATCATGCATTCATTCAACATTAGCAGACGCCAGGTGCAGTCCTAAAGGTTGGGATTACCTTGTAAAGAGGTCAGACCAAGTTGCTGCTGTCCTGAGTTCTTACCCACAAGTAAGAAGAGGCAAAACCGAGAAGGATGTTGTAATCAGGCATCCATGCTGCAAGAAAATGGCATTAGCCTTGTCTCCCAGGGTAATAAGCAATGAAAAGCAACTCAAAAACATTTGAGGAGCTTGTGTTCTACTCTCTTCTTTTCAGTTCCTCTATGGGTTAAGCAAAAAGCCACACTTTTGCTGAACCTTTTTTTTTTTTTTTTTTTTTTTTTTTTTTTTTTTTTTTTTTTTTTTTTTTTTTTTTTTTTTTTTTTTTTTTTTTTTTTTTTTTTTTTTTTTTTTTTTTTTTTTTTTTTTTTTTTTTTTTTTTTTTTTTTTTTTTTTTTTTTTTTTTTTTTTTTTTTTTTTTTTTTTTAGGATGTAATAACCCAGAATTCCAAGTTCTTGACCTAGAATTCTTTGCAGGGCAGGCTTTCAACAGTTACATTATCTAGCCCACTGTGGCTCGGTATGCTTGATGCCAACCCTCTCTTTCAGGCACATGGGTGCCTTGTGATAAGAGGCATTGATTGTCCTCAGGGTGTTGGTAGCAGCTGTCTAGGGGGAGGTCATTAGATCACTGAGAGTGTGCTAGATGGAGAGTTCTGCCAGACCCTCAGTTTTTGTCCTAAAAGAAGCACACGTGGCCCCACCAAGCTCCTTATTTCCTACTCAAGACATAATGTTCCTCCTGAATCCCCTCCTACAATAATGATGCAGCCAACTGTTGGATCTCACTGCCTAGCCTGTGATTTGCCATTTAGACTTTGGGCTGTCAAACTATGAGCTGAGTAAGCCTCTTTTCTTTCTATATAGTCTGTTTCAGATATTTTTCCATGGTAATTAAAAGTTGACTAACTCAGAAGACATCACTAATCCATGCTGACATTGCCTCAAACAGATCCTATGAATGGATCAGACTAGGTATGCATGGATTAGTCCCTGGCCTCTACACAGGATGGAAAGATGAAAGTTACAAGACTTCTTTCCCTGTTGGCACAATAAGAATAGCTAATTACTCAACTGCTATAGATGATGTTGTGCACCATATCCAAGCCTGTCCTTCCCATAGCGATATCCTCCTCCCAAGGACGTCTTGCCCATCAGTGGCAGCACAGGGCTCCTCGATGGACTACTCAGGGGTCTACAGGGCAGGTTGATGAAGGGCCTCAGCACTTATCATATCACACAGTCATCCATCTTTGCGCTTCCAGCTCAGAGGCACAGTGCATGGGCTTTGGAGTCAGACCAACCTGAGGGTGTGCTCTGGCCAGACCCTTGGTCTGCTTGGTGTCTCCTTGACTCCATGTGACCAGAACTTCTCTGGGACTTAACTTCATTGTATGTGAAGGGAGTAGAGCAGCAGTGTTCAACTTGGCAGTGTGAGTGCAAAGTGTGTTAACAGCTTCAAAACCTCACACACAGCTCTCAATAAATATTATCTACTATTTCAGGCTGAGCATCCCTAATCTAAAAATTCAAAATGTTCCAAAATCTAAGCCTTTTTGAGCATTGACATGATACCTTCAATAGAAAATTTCACATCATGAAACTTGGTTTTGTTCACAAATTTAATAATAATATTCTGGGCCAGCAAGATAGCTGAGTGGACTGGGTTCCAGCGTAAGCAAGCTCAGGGACTGGGGTTCGATCCCCAGTACTACATGCCACGCTGACCCTACCCCCAGGCACACTGAGCAGGCCACCTATTCTGGGTGTGATGGCACATGCCTGTAATCGCAGTGCTGGGGAGGCTGAAACAGGAGGATCACAATGAGTTTGAGAAGCACAGTAAGGAAGGCCTTGTGCCAAATACATAAATTAAAATCAAAACTAAAAAAACTATTCTGTCAAATTAATTCTGGCTATGTATATAAGGTATATATAAAACAAATTAATTTTGTGTTTAGATTCAGGTTCCATCCCTAAAATATCTCAAAATCTGAAGAAAAAACACAAAAAACCCAAAATGCTTGTGATCCCAAACATCTCAAATTAGGCATACTCAACTTGTCTTGCTGTTATTATCTATTTAAATAAAGATGGAACTGCCAACTTTGAAGATCAGACATGAAATCACATACTAGATACGTGTCATTTTTTTTTTTCCTTTTGCTACCATCTCTAGTCCTAAGTAAGCAAATGAATAGGGACCTGGGAATAGATGTGCTCAGTTTAAGAAAGAGGAAGGGTCAGATCCAAAAGATAAGAACCTGCCCATAGCAGACTGTGGTGGTGGTGCATTTCTATAATCCCAGCACTAGGGTCAGCCTGACAGCTCAGCAGACTAAAGCACTCGCTTAGGCAGAGTGCAGAGGCTGGGGTTTGATCCCCGATGTGCCATGCTGGCCCCACCCACAGGGCACACTGAGACAGCAATTGAGACTGGGCATGGTGGTACGTGCCTGCAATCCCAGCACTTGGGAGGCTGAAAACAGGAGGATCACTAGTGCAATCTGTGTAGTGAGACTGTAGACACTGTTTACCCTGTCCTAAATACACACAAAGAACAACAACAAAAAACTATAATCCCATCACTCTGGGAGCCTGAATTAGGAGGAAGCAAAGTTTGAACACAGCCTGGGCAATTTAGCAACTTAGTGACAACTTGTGTCAACATTTAAAAATGAAATCAAAAGTTCTGGAAATATAGCTTGGCACAAATGCCCTGGGTTAAATTTCCCCATAGCCACTCATCCTCCCAAAAAAACACACACACAAACATGCACACACACACACAATCTTGCTAGTGTGTCTTATTCTCACCAGTGACCTCTTCCAGGCACGTTCCATAGGCTGCAAACATGTCTGCTGACGTGACCACTACACCAAAATGCCTGCTGCCCCTAAGTAATGCAGGGTGTTTGTCCTTTCCAAGTGAGGCGCAGAAGGCTTAGGTGTTTTTTTTTTCATTTTCCTCCAACAGAGAGGTAGAGAGAGAGCCAGAAGGGAGGCTGGAAGCAGCGGTGCTTATCTCTAGTTTTTTTAAAAAATACACATTCAACAAAGGGAAAATTATTTAAATCAGCAATCCAGAAGAAAATATGTAGAAGCCAATTTTATTCATAAAACAACTGATTTACAGTGTTCTAGCTAAGCTCAGCTTTTAACTCAAGCCTCTGAGATCCTATTTATTATTCAGCAAAATTTCAAGATTAATAAAGGTAACTTTAATACTAATATAACAGCAAGAGCTAATATATGTAAAATAATTATTATAAAAGCATATTATCAATATTTGGGAAAATAACGTACATACATAATGAATGAATTTTGCCCCTGGGTTTTGGCTTATATCTTGGGCTGAATTTTCATGAAGATATTCTGCATTATAATGAAAGGCAAAATGATCACACATTATAACTTCAGGGTTTTTTGTCACTGCTTAGAATGATCTTAACTACCACTTAACCAGGGTACCATACAAGCATGTGTGTGGAGACTGTTCATTGAGTGATAGGAAACACCCAAACCACCATCTTATATGGATGCTGCTGTCAAAATAGTAATGACTGGCCCAAGGAGTACATTGTAAAGTTTTGCTAGCTAAATATTGCAAAAAAAAATAATAATAAATAAAATAAAAGATACCACATTTAGCCGGGCCTGGTGGCACACGCCTGTAATCGCAGCACTCGGGAGGCTGAGGCAGGAGGATCGTTACGAGTTCGAGACCAGCCTAGGCTACAAAAGTGAGCTCAAGGCCAGCCTGAACTGCATAGCAAGACCCTGTCTCAAAAAGACAAAAAAAAAAAAAGAAAAAAAGAAAAAGATACCACATTTTACGCAAAAGAAGAGGAAGTTGCTCTGACTTACTTTTTAATTTAAGCCTTCCTGAGTCTGAGGTGCACTAGCATTTCTCAAAGGGCATGTACAAAGCAAGCCTCACAGAGAACCATTTTCACTGCTGTGAACCACTGAGAAACTGTCCAGGCTTAAAGGGTACACTTCCCCCAGATCCACACTGCCAGTTCAAATTTCCGGGAGGGAAAAAAATAAAGTCAAATTCTCTTCAAACAACATGTGGGTTCCTTGTACCAAATCTTGTGAAAATAGAAAGATTGGAAAATGTGTCTTCCCTTCTAGAGCACAGAATCCTAAATGCAATGTGAAAGATGACCTCTGACATCATAATCCAGTCACATGTTTTATAGATACAGAAGCTGAGATTTAAAGATGGCAAAACACACTCAGAACTGCATCTCCCTGTATCTAAGGTAGGAAACTCTCTGGCACCCCACCTCCAACCTGCCCCCCCCACCACTTTACCAAGGCCAGCAGTGCAGATGCAGTGATCTCTGACAATGTCATCCAATACCACCTAAAATCTCACCCTCTCCACTGAACAAAGCTGAGAACCCTGGGGACCAAACCAAAAGGACTCTCAACCTGGACCCCACTTTGAACAATGAATCAACTTCATGCCTACTAGGTACAGAGCGCAACGCTCATGAAACTCAAGAGCCTCCGCACTTCGCTGTGGACTGGCACAAGTGAAGCCTCCCACTCCAGTGATCCCTAGGACGAGGCAGCCATGTTCAATGTCATCTAAAGAAAATACAAGTTTCAAAACATTTGCTACCCCTGGAATTTATGTGTAAGAACTCATGTTTGAAAGGTCTTATTTCTTATGTTAAATGACTACAGTATAAATCTCACAAAGTGCATAAATCAGACATCACTCCAGCCCCATGAGTGAGGCTGAGACCGATTTATGGCCAGGCGTGGAAGAGGAACAGTGGGTTTTATTTGTTTTACCACCTGGCATTTACACACTGAAGAGCCTTGGGGGAGTCAGTCTGTAAGGGCCAGGAAGCAACCCACAAGGCTACAATAAATCCACTGGTGAATGGCAACTCACCTAGGGTTTAGAACTGGGACTGAGCCACAAAGACACGCTGTCTGGTGGAAGATACTTAATGCTATGCGAGGATGGTGTCAAAGTGGATACCAGCTCGAGGTCTGCAGCATCTTGCTTAGCTTCAAACACTGCTAATTAGTAAGAGAAAATCCTTCTGGGATGTTCTCCTCCTTTGCTGTTGGTAGTTAGAGATAGGAGGCTGTTATGAAACATTTTAAGGATAATTTTATTAATTTAAAATTCCAATAACTTGCCTTCAAGGGTCCCAACCCATGAGGAGCTTTTCAGTGACTCTTGTCACAGATAGAGAAATCACTGATAATGCAAAGATTTAGTAAACATGTACTGGAGGGAGCAAGTGCAACCCTTCATGGAGTTTGCAATCTGACAGAGGCAAAGAGCAAATAAACAAATAATAGATCAGGTGACAATAGGTGCTAAGATGAACATTAAGTAGAGTGCTGAAGGTGATTTTTTAGACAGAGTGGTCAGGAAATGTCTGTGACAAGGTGGCCATTAATTAGAGACCCCTGTGAAGAAAAGAGTCACGCAGACCAGACAGGCAAGAATATTGCAGGCAGCACGTAGCCATCGCAATGCTGCAGGGACAAGCAAGGATGATGTCTCTAAGTGGAATGAGTGAGAGAGAATGTTATGAGAGGAAATCAGAGAGGTAACGGGACCAGGAGGAGCAGGCCACAGGGAGGATGTGAGTCTACTTCTCTGTGAGATGGGCAGCTTAAGAATGTTTGAGCAGAGAAACAACATGCAATGCTTTGCAACCTCAGTCTCTTCATAGAGGACAGTGTTGGGAGCTGGATACTCTCACAGGTATACTACTCTGGTTGTCTGAGCCAAAGCTACTCTGAGCTTAGCTCTGGCTTATTGCACCCCACATATATTTCTCATTACCTATGACCTACTTTCAGAAAGGCAAAAGTCACAGTGAAATCTATAGCATGAAAGCCCCAGCTAATTTGAAATGGACATGCTTTCTGAAACATCTTAATTCCAAGAAGTATAAACAAGTCATCTTCCTCTGGATACTGCAGCTCCTTTCCTTCTACGATCCACTTGCTAGGGTCAGGATGCAGCCTACACTGAATTCTTTCTAATAATTTACCTAAGGCCAATTTGTTACCCAGTTACCCAGGGGTTCCAGTTCCTGGGGAAAGTCTGCTGGAAACCTGGTTTCCAATGAATCAAGCAAGTAATGCTGAAGACCTCACTGGACTTAATGAAAAGCAAACTAAACCTCAGAGAGAGAGAGAGAGAGAGAGAGAGACAGAGAGAGAGACAGAGAGAGAGACAGAGAGACAGAGACACAGACACAGACACAGACACAGACACAGACACAGAGAGAAGAGAGACAGAGAGACAAAGAGAAGCTTCTCTTACTGTCCCATGTCCTTTTCCAGCAAATTAGTTTCTGGCCATAGATGTGTATTGGGAAGAACACTTAGGAGTGATTACTAGGAGAGGAAGGTTGGGGTGAGGGGACCAGAAAGACAGTGAAGAATGGGGCCAAATGGGAGGGAACAGACAAATTAATGATTAAGGAAGATTTTTTTTTTCTTCTAGGAGTCATGTCCAGCCTGGCCTCCCTGATTTGAGCAATCTTTCACTGTCAAGAGAGGCTGGGAGATTGATTCAATTAAGATTAGCAGAGTGGGGAAATAGCCTGGGTTCGTTTTGATGAGTATTGTCTTCCCTCTTCTCTCTTGGTGCTGGTGGCCTGAACACAGGTGTGGTGTAGCTCTGTCAGGTTATAGCGGGATGATGCAGGCTTCCAGAGTGGGGTTTGTGAGCCAAGGACCAGACTCCAAAGGTGACCTGTCTTTGTTATCTTTCCCTGAGTTCTCTCTGTTTGTCTTTCTTGGATATGATTTCCTTATAATTAGCTAGTTCTTCTAAGGAAATGTGGACCTCTGTTATGTGGGGGTCAATGCTGGTTACAATTCCTCCAAGCAAATACATGTAATTGGAGTCTCATTAATTCTGAAGCAGCACCCAGGTGCCCTCTCTGATCCATTGGAGGGATGGTAGAACTCTCTGGGAGATGGAAGCGTGCCTAAAACAAAGAAGGGCAGGCAGCTCACCTCGGCTGGCAGAGAATCTCGCAAGGCTCGAGGTCCTGGGGTGCAGAAGAGGGAGGGGGAATTCACTCTTACCACATCTCATTGGCTACACAGAAAAACCAAAAATGACCCAATCTAGTGGATTTCTGCCCAATGGACCTGTGCAGGTAGAAGCTACTGGCAAACGCCACAAATCAACGTACATTGTGAATTGCCACCTCCTCTAAATTTGTATTCAGATCTTGCTGCTGGATAAGTTTAATGAAAGTAATACTTTCTGTGAGGTCCCTGGTGGCATTAGTTCACATTACGGAATCATTATACATAATTTGACACTATTGTGCACCGTTAGCTTAGGGGAAAAAAAGCTTGTTTTACAGCTCTGGGGACAGAGGTCCCTCCAGATAAGGTTGGGCTTATGATTGAGGGACAGAAGAGGAAAGTTCCTCCCTCTGGTTAATAATGAGGACTTTGATGTGTGATGTAGCTACTCCCTTCCCACTCGTCAAGACGGATATTTAGTCCAAGGGGAAAAAAATTAATTGAGTTACTGTCTTAAAAAGCAACCACAGAGCATTTGCTGAGCTCCAGTACTCTTAAAAGCAAATATTTAATCTGCATTTAAAAGGTATTTTCAACACTACCAAACTCCAATTAATGCCCCCCCCCCAAAAAAAAAACAACCCTGCTACTTAAGTGACCTGATGCAATACACCTGTTCTGTTCCACACTATTCCAGGAAGCTCACAGAAGTCTGCTGTTCCAGTGGCCTGTGCGGAGGAAGCCTTACCCATTCTTAAAAATTAAAATGTTTACATACCACTTGCTAAGTAGTATGGGCCTCTGAGTCGTTGGCCCGCTGCCTAGCACCCTGACTTTTCTCCAGCATTGGCCAGTGACTCTGTGACTCTTATCTAGGAGGTTATACCCAGCAGTCTAGAGGCAGGCAGGCTGTTGTGGACCGAGTCATATTTCCTAAGTTGAAACCCTAACCTCTAATTTGACTATATCCAAAGACCAGTCCTTTGGTGAAGTATAGTTAAATGAGATCATAAATTTGTTTGTTTGTTTATTTGTTTTTGCCAGTAATGGGGATTGAACTAAGACCCTGCACTTGCCAGGCAGGCACTTATTCTAATGAGCTATCTCCCCAGCCCAAGGTCATAAGTCATAAAGGGAGGCCATAAACAAGTGAGTCCTACTGTAGGGACTCTCATCCAACTGTGTGCTTAGACTGTGACAAAGAAACACCAGAGATCTTAGTCTGCACTTCAGACACAACAAGGAAACACCACCTGCAAGCTGAGGAGAGGGGCCTCACCTGAAACCCAACTGGACCTTGATCTTGAACTTCTGACCTTCAGAACCATGAGCATAATTTGTGTTCCTCAAGTTGCCCAGTCTATAGCGCTTTGTGATGGTGACCCAGGCATGCTGATGCACTGGATACTCTGATGTGTTGCTTCTCTTGCTCCATGCCATTGGTAGATGATACAGTCATTTCTCACTATTCATTGGGCAATGGTTCCAGGACCCTCTACAGATACCAAATTTCACAAATGTCAAAGTCTTTTACATAAAATAGTATAGTATTTGCATATGAGTTCTGTATATCCTCTGGCATACTTTAAGTCTTCTCTAGATTACTTATAACACAATATAAGATGTCATTATGTAAATAGCTACTACTGTGCTGCATGGTGAATAACATATTGCAGAGAAAAAGGTCTGTATGTGTTCTATGTGGTCGCAACTGTTTTTTAGTATTTTCAAACAGCAGTGTGTTAAATCTGCTCATGTGGGTATAGAGGCTTCATTTCCACCTTTCATTTCCACCTGTTTAGCTCCCTTTCCAGCAAAAAGAACTCATTCTCTTCCTCCAGCTGACTTCCAAAGATGTCTGGTACTGGATCAAAATGCAGCTCATGAGATCTGTTTCAAGCCCTCTGGAGACCAGCTTCTTATATTGTCTAGAACCTGCCATTTTCTCCACAAGCATAGATGTTCCTTTGGCTTGGAAATAACACCTCTCACCTTGACAGCTCTGGAAGCCTCCTGAAGACCTCCTCATTCTCCAAGCCTTAGACTGTGACAAAGAAACACCAGAGATCTTAGTCTGCACTTCAGACACAACAAGGAAACACCACCTGCAAGCTCGCCCCTTACTTACTCGCCTCTTTGCATTCAACACAGCTTTCCTAGAGCTCTGGTCATGGTACCACCCTGCTTGAAATTCCTCAGTAGGTTTCCATTGCCTATAGGATGAAACCTGACCCCACGAAGTCAAGCTTTGACCTTCCAGCTTTCACATAGACTGCTCCTCGTACCTAAAACCACCCTTCCAAGCCTTTCCCTGAGTCATTTCTCTCTCAGTGATGAAACTCCTTGCACAAGACAGGAGGTTGTCACTCTGATCTCCTTGAATACTTTCAAGGAGGAAAAACTCAGTCCTTCAGGTTGAATCTCATCTGGTTGGGATAACTTTTTCCTTGTCTTCCTACTTCCCTTCCAGACACTCAGATTTTCTTCACTCTGTGGAAGTTAAGATGGCATTATTCTTACTCACTGCTGAATTCAGTGCCTCCAGTGCCTGGCACACAGTAGGTGCTATTTGAGGTATACGTGTATGCTGGAAGTGTATATTGGACAACTAAAGGAAGTAATTTTTGAAGTAGCAACTTAGAGCTAGAAGAAACTTCAAGGGTCATCACTTTATAGATGAACCAATGAGGCTCAGTAAAATCAGGATATATCCCACAGTCATGCAGCAGGAGTGGCTAAGACACAACCTATACATCTTCATCATGTCAAAAGGATGAGAAGCAAACTGGCAACCTCAGTCCATTTTCAGATTCTCTGAGTAGGAAGTCAATAGGCCCTTTTCCCAAAGGCATTGTTGGGATAATGCAAACTTCAGCAAATGTCCATGCCAGAACCTGTTCCCATTTATTCAAGGCAGTAGGATACAAGATTGATGAGATTTTAAATGGTGTCATGTTCTGGGCATTTGTAACTTGGACTGGAGTGCAGGAAATCCTGCTTGTCTCCAAGAAGCAGACAAATGTGCTTGGAAAATTCCCGGAGGGAAGGAGGACATCATGGGGAAGCTCCATCCATATAGGCAAGTCTGCCCTGAATCACATGGAAGAATGGAATCCGGGATGGTTCCTTCATGTTCCAGAAGAGTCTTAGGGATAAGTCATTATCAGGTAGAATGGGTATTTTGAATATGGTTGAGGCCCCAGGCTCTAACCAGTCAGGAAATATCCCAACCCCCAAATTCTTCCTCATTCTCGGAGCCCTATCCTCTCCTACAAAGAACAACTGATGCTTCCATCATCTCAAAGGAAATCACTCTCACTCCCCAGCCAAGACAGAAAGAGGAGGGAGTTTCATAGAGGCTAAGGGAGGGAAAGCTGGAGTCTGAGAGGTAGGTGACAAAGAAAATCTAAATGATCCAAACCACAAACAGACAATGAGACAGAATCCCAAAGGCTTTCAGTGTGAAGTAGAAGAGAAAAATCTCATCGCAAGAAAAACTTTGAATGAAGAAAAGACAACATAAAAACATACATTACTTCTCTCTCTTTCTTCTTTACTCTTCTGTGTCCTGGCAGCATAGCAGAGGTGATGCACTCAGCTCTACCAAGAAGCAGCTTTTATTCCTCGAGCATAAGCACAACAAGGATCACAGTGACTTTGCATTTTATTTGCTGAGAGTTGGCTGCACAAGCTCTGCACTGAGCGCCTGGTATGAATTTTTTCAATAAATCTTTTCACCTCTAGGCCCAAAATGCTCTCAATGTTTCTTTTTAGAGGTTCAGAGAGCAATCTAGAATCACAATCCTGTGTGGAGCCAGAATCTATACTGATGTCCCTGACCCAGGCTCTCTCAATCTCAGTACCTTAGCACTTCCATTAGATGGAACTTGGAGCTACAGCCTTGGGAATTCCCAGACACCTCGGCGTGGGCCACCTGCCCCTGCACTCACATGGGCCACTAACACTCCTTTTACTCACCGGTGCTCTCAGCTGATCTCCCCAACAGGGTTCAGCAGGGCTGTGCAGACCAGAAGTACTCATATACCAACAAAATGATGACACCAAAAGGTTTCACACTCCCCCTGTACCAGGTGACCTAATGGAACCATGTCTTCCAAAGCTCCTATGAAGGCAGAGGACAGAGAACAGCAGAGCCAGGCCTAGTGTGCAGAGTCCAAAGGCAAAAAGAGCAAACTTCAGACTGCCACACAAGCTCATATTTTGTCTGAAAACTTCAGCAAGGTTTTGTATTCCACTACAGAATTTATCTGTTTCCAAGAGAATTGAAAGTAGTATATTAATGATATGTCCTGAAATGAAACAGATGGTCTCAAAAGATGACCCATGTGTATCTTGGAGCTACATTCCACATCAGAGAAGGAGAGCAGTTTGAGAAGCTCAGAAAAAAAACTCCAGATCCCACCTAGCCATACCGTGTATCAGCTAAGAAGGCTGAGGCACAGAGAGGTGGAGTCATTTGCTGGAGGTTACATAGCAAGGCAGCCTGGTAGTTACATCTTTTGAAGAGTAACCTCCGATCCCTATGCCACTTCTGACAGGTAACAGCCCAGGCAGCAGAGGCAGCAGAGCTGCAGATGTCACTGACAATGCCATAGGTGAGGTGGGCAGCTTGGAGTTGGGCAATGCCATCCACACACCTGTGCTTTAAGCTTTAGCCTCCAGATTATAAAATGGGAGTAGTTACAGCACAGACTCCACAGTTTGACATTGGATTAAGTGAGATACTGCCTGGAACACAGTATTTACCCAGTAATACATAGCATTCAGTGTTATCATCCTCTTTATTCGAGAAAAAGGGCTCCATGTCTCTATTCAGGGTTCCTCTCCAAGGCCAGCATGCTGAAAATGTGTTCCAAGAGCAGCTATTAGAGCTTTGATTGCATCAGCTGTCTCTGCAGGCTGGCATGAAGTTCCACTAGGTTAATGCACACGCACACACACACACACATGCACCACACACACACCCATGCATGCATGCATGCATGCACACGCATGTGCACACTGATCACCCGGAACTAGCCTGATAGAAAGTGAGCGCTCAGGAGGCCTGCCTCCTGCGTCACATGCGTACAGGTGGAGGTACCTGCTTGGCCTGTCAGTCATCTCCACCCTGCAGATAACTCCCAGCTCTCCACAGAGGAAGGCTTTCACTTTCTGCAGCTCAGTTTGGGCAGTTGCTCCAAGTACACTCATAACAGGAGCAACCAGCACGAGGCAGGAGACATGGGGTCTTTAGGTTTTTCTGATGTCACAGAGGAGAAACTTCTTAATCCAAATGGAGCTGACTTTTCCCCTCCTGGAGCAGCTTAGACCCTTGTCCTTGCAGGCCAGCAAGGCCTGGCTCCCAGAGTCCCCTGGCTCCATTCAAAATCTCCTTTTCAGAGCTGTGGCAGTTTTATGGCCTTTAATGACCTCCCATTGTACCCTGATTGCCAAGCGGGGCACACGTGATGACCAAGCAGCATCACTTAGCCCTTATTCCAGTGACAATGGCCAGAGCGGCCAGCTCGCTGTTTTGACATGAGCGGGGTCACAGGGAAAGTCTTCGGGCGGGTGACTTAAAGAGCCCTGATCAGCCAGCACCCTGGACTCCTCAGTTGCTGGGGCTTGGACAAAAGAATGAACTCTGAACTTTTCTTCTGACGGATGGAGGTCATTAAAACCATGGTGGGGCTCCTTCAAAGGCAGGTGTAGACCAGGCTGTCCCTCAAAGCGCCTAATAAAGAGAGAACAGGCGATTGTGTGGAATTCTGAGGAGGAGGCCTCTGGGAGATTCACTCAAGTGGTTCAAAGAGATCAATGAGCTGCTCCAGCCGACTGACAGGGGCCAGAGTGCCCTGGCCGTCCCTCCAGCACCCTCTGAATGGGTGGCTGCCCCAATTGTTTCCAAGTAGAGGCTGCCACAATAAATGCTTTGGGTCCTTTCATGGGTACCGGGGGCTCTGGGGCCTTTGCCAGCAAGTGAATCCCGAGAAGGCATCACCAGCAAGTTACGTTTTCAATTCCAGCCATTTTAATAAAGCGCCAAGAGACCTCCAAGCAGCTTAAAATATTAAAGGTTCCTTTTAAACATCTGGACGATAACATCTAATTACTAGATAGTGCTCTGGGTTATTAATGTGTAATCACATTAATCCTACCCGACACAAACAAACAGCAAACAAAAGCTCTTCCCAAGGAGTATCATCTTGCCAGAACACAGGGCACCAGTTGGAAAGAAGAGCCCCCAAAGTAGCTTCCAAACAGCCCCCACCCTTCCACCCCCATTCCCACCGCAGCACAACCAGCTGGGGCCACATGCTGCCCCTGGAGGGGCAGACTCAGAAGGGCTGACCTCCAGGCAGTCGGCAGGACCATCAGCTAAATAGATCGGCTGCAAATGACTTGAGTCATCGAAGTTCAACCATGAAGGGAAATGAAAGCTTGGGGAATTTCACCTCCCTCTTCTAGTTTTTTCAAAAGGTGTTTTTGCTTTTCTCAAAAGGGTCAGGAATTTTGATCCCAAATGTCTGAGTGGGAAAATAAATGGCTTTGGATAAGCTGGAAGCTGGGTCTTGGGGGACTGATGTGCTGAACGCACCATTAGGATCATTCGCTCGGTGCATTACACACACACGCACACAGGACACACAGTTCGGCATCCTGGCTTCTCCTGCCAGAGCAGTGCTATTAAGGGTAATGCAATCAGTTGAGAAGATGGTGAACAGGCAACCACAAAGCCCAGAGGAAGCTCTACAGAGACAAATAAGTCAAGGCCCCACCTCCCTAAAATGTGCCCACAAGGCAGAGCCACATCCTTCACATTGTCCAAGGACAAATCACTGTGGGTTCATGAGCAGTCAGTGGTGTCAGCAAGGCTGAAGAAAGTGATGATTCACAGGTGCCAGAGGGGACACTCAGCTGTATCTGATGGAAGTCCACTGACTCTTCCTTCTCTACTGGGAAACCCAAACAAAGGAGCAACAGCACTTTGGCCACTGAGCTACATAAAGGAAAAGCTAATGAGGCTGTAGCAATCAGGAGGACTTTGCCTCTAGCCAGATCCCCAAAGATAATAGTCTGACTCATTCAGGTAGTGAGTCACTACAGAATTAGAAACATCTCTGGAGCGTCTACAAGCGGTGTGTTAGAATCACATCAGCAGAAGGGAAAGAGCTTATCGTGTGAAAGGTCATGACTGAGTCTATAAAATAGACAGTAGGCAGATTAGCCAGGGAAGCCCATTTTAATTACATACACAAGCAAGGGAGTCCCATAAAATATGAGACCCCAAGAAGTGCAGGAGTACTGAGGCAAACATGCTTGTCTCTCCTTGTCTATGAAGGAACTCATTCCAAGACCTCAGTAGATGTCTAGGCCCATGACTATGACTTTTCCTATGCACATATCCAGGTGCAGTAAGTGATTAAAAATAATCATAAAATTGGGTGATTATAATGATGCATTATAATAAACATTACTTAAAGTTTATTAGTTGTTGATTTCTGGAATTTTCCATGTAATCTTTTTGGAGAGTGGCAGGCAAGTGAAAACACTGAAAGCAAAACTGTGCATGGAAGAAACCTGTCATAGAACTTCCTGAGTTCCTCAGCTTTGAAGAGGAGGAAGGGCTTCCGGGCTGGGAGGAACAGGTTGGCAGTGAGACAGTGAATAAGGGAAAACAACTGTCCAGCTGGGCAGACACAGGGCTCAGGTATTAGAATCATTCTCAGGACAGCCTTCTTCTGGGTGTTCTGACCCACTAACATACATTTCCTTCACAGATGTAAATTTCTCTTACAGAAAAGACAGCATTTCAGAACTAACTTAAAACTTCCTCAGAATATGCCAAAGTAGTATATTTTAAGGTAGCATATTCTGGACTCTTATAATAATCATAGTTTGTAGTGCCATGCCTTGAGCCTCAATAGATAAAAAAAAAAAAAAAAGAGACAACCTCATCATCCTTGGGAACATGGAAATTAAACAGCTCATTACTCAAATAATATGTTCAAAGATGCTAAATGGGGTAGAAACAGTGTTCTTAGGCCCTAAAACAGAGACATCACCAAGTGAGAGGAGCTACCTGGTCTGGGACACCGGGAGGGCCACTGATCTGGGCAGAGGAAAGAGCATGGGTAAAGATCCCATGTCAAGGAGCGTGATGATCTTGGAGTCACCCATCGAGGACAAAACAACCAGCCAGAAATGCAGAGAGCTTCCATCTTGGCTGCTCACATTCGCTGCTTAGTTTGAAATTGAGGAGCTGGACTGAATCAGGAGATTGGTCATGGTGGGCCATGGCAGGTTAGACTATTGTTGGATTTGGGACTTTGCCAAAGGAATACGGGAAGAAGACAGAGGAGAAGGGGGTGGAGAGATGAAGGAAGAGGGGAGAGGAAGAGGATGGAAAGGGAGTGGAGGAAGGAGGAGGTGGGGAGGGAGAAAAAGGGGGAGAAGGAAGGAAGAGACACTCAGGAAGCAAATTAAATCTTTTGACAGATTAAATCCTATCAGGGTTGAGGCAGAAATATCTGACCACATTTAGAAGGTGAGACTCTGTCCAATTCTGGGGTCTGCTGGATCCTCCCTGGGTGCAGACTTCCACCAGCAACTCTGGGCTTGGCTTACCTGATGCCCCTTCATGGGTTCCTTGTGGGAGAGAAACATTGCAAGCTAGCCTAGAGCCCCGTTACTTAGCTTAGGGGTAAACCTGCACCTCTTTCTTCTAGCCATTTTCTTCTAAACAAACTTGTTAATTAAAAGGTAAAGATGCAATCTGCTAATGACTGTATTTAGCAGTAACTCGTGCTGTACTTTATAGGTCAGCTGCAGTGTCACCAACGTGAGGCTCAAGTTTATCCTCTAAGACAAGACATGTAATAGTATCACTTGTGTAACTATTTGAGAGAGGAGAAAACAGAGGCTCGAAGGGCTATTTGTCCAAAGACAGATAATCCAAAAAGGTGGATCCATGCCAAGTATGGTAACATAGGACTGTGATTTCATATTTAGGAGTCTGAGATAGGAAGATTTCAAGGCCAGCTTGAGCAACTTAGTGGAATGCTGTCTCAAAAATATAAAGACATGGGGTATATCCCTGTGGTCCGCTGCCTCCGGATTTTATCTCCAAAATCGTGGGAAAAAAGTGAAAGGAAAAGAAAAGAAGAAGGGATGATCTGTCTGTAAATTGTACCAGATTATCTGGTTCCAGAATCCCTTATCACCAATGTATCATTTCACCTCTTTCCTAGGAAGTAAAAAAAAAGAAAGTCTTCTCTTTCCACATTGCACTGAATTTTGGTGTCTGTTTGGTCAGGATGGAGAGCACAGTTTACCAAGACTGCAATCCTGGCATCCACGCACTCCTGAGCCACATAGGGCAGGTGGCCTTTCGGCCACAGAAGGCCGCTGTGGCACTTGGAAGAGCCACGTGTGCACTGTGTGGTCTGGGTGGCTCTGCTCTTTTCCAGGAAACATCTCAGTTAAATATGCGAACATGTTTAATTGCAGGGGCTCAGGCAACTTGTTTATCTTCCTTAAACACTGCCGGGTGGCTTGCGTTTGTTATCTGGGGTGTGAAATGGAGGGTGACAACAATTAATACCTCCTCCCCGGGCAGCGGCCCTGCCGAGGCTGGATACTTCCAAGCAGACAGCTGAGGAGGTGGCAGGTCTGCCTGTCACTCAGGATCCGAGGGGCAGAAGAGTGACAGCAGCAGCTGACGGCCCCTCCCGCTGCCTCCAAAGAGGCCCCCATGATAAAGCATCCTGCATTGTGTTGTAATCAACTTGCTATACATGCATTACCTCCTAATGAGCGCCGTGTTTAAACAAGTGTATAGAACACATCTGTCCGGGCCTTGGGACTCGAGGCTGTGTGACCAATTTTACCATCTGAAAGTTAAATTAATGGTAAAGGGTTTAATTGTGAGTAAACAATACCACATTAAGGAGCAGTAAACACAGCAGTGGGGACCCACCGACTGGCTCTGGCATCACAGATGTGACTGCCTCCATGTGACCGTTAATAGTCCTCCCCGCCTGGACTTCCTGACAGTGTCTGGAAGCCATTTGTCATCTAAATGGTCCATCCCCTTCTCAAACATGATTTTGGCTCAAGATCCATGCATGGGACCATCAGGGTCTCGACTCTTTGGAAGATGGGCAAAAACTCCCAGGCCAAGTGGAAAGGTCTGGGAAAGTTCCAGCTTCTGCATTGTGTGAGGATGGGGGAAACACCCCTCTGTCCAGGCAGCCAGCGTCAGGCCTGAGGAGGGAGCCCGCTCTTGACAGTAGGCTTCAATGGCAATGATTCCAAAACCTGTTTTTAAAACACCCTGGGGTGTCACCAATGAACAAAGGATGCCTCAAAACCAAATTAAGTTCCCTTTAATTAAAGATCATAACATACGCCACAGAACATTCTGTCACGGTAGGGGGAAGGAAGAGACTGTCACATAAAATAAATAGGACTCTGCAGCTCAAAAAGAAAAAGGCATTCCACAGCGAGGGTTCTGCATTGTCTGGATTTCCTAGAGGCTCTCACCATTGCTACCTGAGAAACAGTTCAGCCATCAATGCCAGGGGTAGAGTGGGGCCAGGAGAGAGGATGGAGTTTCCTCCCGAATGTGCCTGTTGTGAGCAAGGCCTTTGAGCCGTGGGGAAGGAGAGAGGCACAGGTTGTCCTTGTCTTCTTCACCATCACCCATTAGGAGGTCATAGGACATCTCAAGGGACATGGCCCTCTGAGGGGGAGTTTTTGGTGGGTCCCAGGAGCACAGGACACACTGGGAGAGAAGCTGGCATCTCCACCTCCTGTCTTTCATTTGCCTTTGCTATTACTTGGGCAAAAGAGAGGTGCAGTGCAGCCCATCCTACCTCAGCTGAATGCAGAACTGGGATCTGCTGGGGCCCAGGCCTCCCCTCTGAACAGAGAAGCTTTGCCCACAGTGTGTATTTCTCGTCCCAGTGAAAAGGAAAGGCTGATGATGGCCAAGATCAGGCATGGAGGCCCTAGGCTGCTTTCTTCCTTTCAATGTAGAAATCCATGGTTTCCAATACTAATAGTCTCCTGGTTCCTTGCCTAGATTCAGGGTCATGTCTCAGCTCTATCTCTCTCGCTTCTATGAGGCTCAGCATTTTCATCTGTGAAATGGGACTATTGGGCAGATCAACACCAACAGGGCTTGGAACAGTGTGTGGCATGGGGAGAGCTTTCAGGGAAAGCGACAAACATCGACTTGAGACCACCGCTGTGTCTAGGTCGCCCCAAATCACCATATTACTACCTGAGGCCAGCATGCAGCATTTCACACCCCAGCTCAAGCCCTCTGGGAGCCAAGCACATGTAGCCACCTCCTACCTTTTGGGCAGCAGCTGCTAGGCTCCAAGGTAGATTCAATAGCCGTCCTGAGGGGCACAGGAAATCTGTGCTCTGCTCCCAGATCCAGGGCTCATTTCCCACCCACAGGAAAGTCAACTCTAGCCTCAGAAAATCAACTCCAAGTCAAAGCCAGCTTTCTTGCTACTCTTCAAGTTTTTGCACTAAACGTTTTAGAAAGTTTCGACAAAACATTGACTCATTGTATGTGTTACAAATACAAGTAACCCTTAATGATTTCCTGGATGTGGCCTGAGTGAATCCATGTGCTTCTCAGAGATGCCAGAATTTCTAAGGAGAAGGATGGCAGATGTAAAGGACATTGTCAAGGGCCTGACGGGATCTGTGTGACAGTGGCTAGGATTGGGATTAATGATGGTGCCCCTTCCTCTTGCCTTCTCCTTGTTGGAGCCAATGTACAGAAAATCTGGTTCCTCCAAAAGACCCATGGGGGATTTTTTACTAGCTTTGGCATACACAGTGAGTCCTGGAGTTTTACCACCACCCAGTCAGTGCTGCTGCGTATTTGTGGGCATTGCCTCTTGCTGTGCAATTATTCCTGGACTGACTTGTGGCTCCTCTTGCTCCATCTCTGGCCCTGAGCCTCTGAGAGTGACCTGGCTGAGCTATCCCCAAGAGACCATCAGGATGTCCAGGAATAGCTGGGAGCAGCCCCTCCTCACCCACTCAGGCCTGGTATCCTTCCCACTCCTGTCAGTCCCATGCTGGACTGGGAGGAAGGCAGAGCCAGTCCAAACTGGGTTTTCAGCAGTAAGTAGTAGACTTGCAGCAGCTGTTTAGAACCCCTCAGAAACAGAAGGAAAACTTGGAAATCTTCTCCTTTGGTGATTTGTTTCCAAATGTTTGTCTCTGCTGTGAAATTTTTACTTCAAATGAAATCTTTGGCAGAAGCCCAGAGCCCTGAACTTCTCTGTCGAGGCTGGCCTCCAGAGCCTGAACCCCACCACCTGATCTCCACTCCTTCCAGGGGCTCCCCACGATGCCTCCGCTGTGTTTCTCCCCTGAGAACTGTCTGAAAATCACCTGCTCTGTTCTCCATCTCAGAAATCTGTGGCCCAAGTAATGGTCACATTTGCAGAAAGTAACACAGCAGTGAGCAGGAAGATGCCCCAATAAACCTATCATCCCCGTCCTTCTCCGTGGTCCAATCAAAGGACAGCCTGGCCCTAAGACCTTGTCCACTGGACACAGGATATCTTCAAAAGTGAAATCCACTTGTTTTCTCTTCCTTCCCTTTCTAGACACAGCTTCCAGACCCACCCACTGGAAATATCTAGGAAAAGCATAACCCTCAGAGAGAACAAATGTCATGTCCCTTGCTCTTCTGTGTCTTTAGTTTGCCTCTAAAGCCCATTTCCACCATTTATTGATTTTGGTTTTCTGCTGGTCTATGAATGACAACTTGAATTAAGAGCCACAGGCTGAGGAGCTAGCAGGCAGAGCTAAATGGACACCCTGTGCCTAGAGGCAGAGTGCTCCTGACTGTACGGCCTCCTGTATTTCTCCACCCTCCCAAGGAGCTGGGGGCAGACATGCCCCTGCCTGGGGGCTGGGCACAGGGTCTCCAGGAGTCCAAGAAGGGCCCCAAGCCCAGACATGCTCAGGACAGCAGCCAGCCTCTAGCCTTCTAGTTGAGGTGAAGGAGAGTGGTTTGTTGAAGAGGCTGTGTGTTTAAAGGGTGGTTCTGGGAAAGGCAGATTTGCCTCTACCTGGGCCTCCACCGGGCAGGAAACTGAACCTAATTCTAATCTAGTCCCTTGAGAGTCATACTTGCAAGAAGAAGATCTACTAAATGTGCCCCTAAGTCATTCAGCACTCCTTCCACCCAGAGCTCCTTACTTTGGACAAATCTTTGACAGAAAATTCCCTTAATGACAGCTTCAGAGTTGCATTAATGATATATCTTATCTCTTAATCTGCACCATAAATTTAAAAAATTAACACGAACCTCTTAACCTAGAAATTCTGCTCCTACAAATCCATCTTAAGAACATAATCGGGTAAGTGCATAATGTTTATACAAGGACAGTTATTATAGGCCTGTTTATAATAGAAAAAAGTGGAAACAACCAGAATACCCAACAAGAAGGAACTGGCAAATACTTTACAGGTGAACTCCTCCATTAGACATGATGCAATCATTTAAAAATGAAGTGATGAATAATATTATTCACATGGAAGAATGCTTACAGTACATATGCTAAATAAACAAGAAAAGTCAAAGAAAACAGTATACATGGGCTTATTCTTTAAGACATTTAATTTATAGAGCATTTTCTTATCATTACTTGAATAGAAGAGAGAAAAAGACAGAGGAGAAGAGAGGGAGCAAAAGAAAAAGGGAGTAGCATAAGTCAATAGGGTAAGAATTGCAGAATTTTAATTTATCATTAATTTCTGAATGTATTCATTTATAATCAGGAAAAAAAAAAAAGCTATTTTGTGAAGGGGAGGTAGAGTTGCCTTAAGTAAAAGATATGGCTTTGTACAATGTTCCAAATTTTCAAAGCCATTTGAAGAAATGCTCTGTCATGTCATATTCCTACTGCTTCTCAATAATAGTTATACAACCAATTGTAAGTACTGTTTTCTAGTTGCTTCTAGCATCCAGTGGAAGATTTTACAGCATAATTTAGAAAGCCCATCTCTCGGGCATTTTGAGGTCTATGAAAGTTTTCCTTTGACCTCATGGGCAGAAAAGACAAAAGCAGGAGCGTAGGAAAGAAGGTATTCCACCCCCATCAGACAGAACACCCAGGACAAAGCTCATCTTTGATCCAAAGCCACGCTCCAAGATCCTGATTGTGGATCAGACAAACAAAAGACTTGCTCTATTTAAGAAGATAATTCTAACCTTCTTTGGGCTTATCAACAATTTTGGGGATCTGAGAAGCTCTAATTCTGAGAAAAATACCTGAAGCACAATTCTGTGATCATTTATAGGGGGCTGTGAGGAAAGAGGTGATAAGAAGTCTTTGTTTTAGTAAGGACTTTCCTCCCCTCTCCCTATACCCTCAGGCCCAGCACCGAAGTCCCATCTCCTCTAAAACAAGATACTGGGAGTGCCTGGATGGAGGGTAAGGGAAGAAAGGGATGATGAGTAGAAAGGGTAGAGGCAGCCAAAGACCCACAGTAGCATTCCTCTGCTCCAGATAAGGAGGGTGCCATCTTGTTACTCAAGACCCGGCAGGACTTCCTCAAAAACAAGAATATCTATGTGTTTTTGCAAGGCTGTTAAATAGGGTAATTAAAGGGTAACACAAGTCAGACCTCACACACACACTCACACACACACACAGCATCCTATCAGATTGGAGGCCCTGCCACTCCAGTCCTCTCAGCTGTTACAGAACCTGGGGCCAGCAACAAAAGGTGTTAACAGCCTGATCAGGAGGCCATGCTGATAGATGACCCATTATGGTGATCGCTCTTGTGCGAATGGCAACTAGTTTTGATCAATTAGATTTTAATGTAAAGCGGAGCCTGGGGGGGAAAAACAGCAAGCAGGAGAGGGAAGACCCTTTGTTACTAATGTGTCTGAAAAAAGCACTTAATTGAGGTCATAATAATATTAGCAGTTCTCATTATCAATAATTCAGCCTTATTTATTACTACCCGATAAAGTCCTGTCGGGCGGGAAGTGTAGAGGGCTTTGTTGGAGACTGAATACACAGATCTGTCTCTCCTCCCCTCTCCCCCCTCTCTCTTTCAGCTGAGCCACAAAATATCAAGATACCTTAATATTTCAAAAAGCCTTTTAGGTCCTCTTTATCCATACAAATTGAGTACCGTGAAGACAGAAGTTTGCAAAATGCTATCATTCAACCCTCTCCCCTCCTTTCCCACTCATTCAGTACTTTAAAAATCACCTCTAGTTTGGCTTCAGAAATCTGTCAGAAGACCAGCTTCTTATTTGCACGATTTAGTATCTTACCGCATGACATAAATTCCACCTGCTCACCCACTTTTAGTCACCTGTGGTTTGTTATCTCTTAAAGCAAAGAGAGAGTGGTGGAGAGTGTGTGCTAAATGAATGTATAATTGTACAATTAAAGATGCTAGCTCTAGTGTTAGAATTTAAAATGGATTAGTCTCATAAAACCGCCTCATTAGTCTTTGTGTCTTAAAGGACATACTTGTCCATAATGAGGTGAATGCAGGAAATGGCACAGGGGCGAGCACAAGGGACAGAGGGGACGGAGGGGACATTTGAACTGGCTGCCATTTCATTTTTCAGAAAGGGGGAGGAAAAACATTTAATAAAGATAATTGGGCTGGTAGTGCTGTTCCCATCTGGAATCGAAACATAGACAGACCCCAGGGCAGACGATTGGTCATTAACCAGGAAAATAACCTATTTGGAAGGGAACTGTTTGTTTTATAAATGATGCTCCACTTCAGAACAGCTTAAGCACAATCATAATAAAAGTTCCTCAAAAACTCAGCCAGGAATGGTGCTGAAATACCGATCCAGCTTCTGCTGGTACTGCAGCTGGACTTCACCATGCCTCCTCAAGTAAGCAGCACCTTTTGAAGTTATTTTGCTTTCTTTCCTCTGCCCCCCCCCCTTTTAAGGCTAAATAGAATTTAAAGCACGCCTTGGTGATCGGTGGCTATTTGCTGGGTGGGTTAGGAGACACTGACTCAAGGGGTGAGCAGGGGAGGCCCAGGTTGAGAGCAGAAAAGGCCAAGGAGCGGCACCAAAGGAAGGAGAGAGAAGGTCGGCTCTGCGCCTGGTGCAGGGGAAACAAACTGGTGCCGTGGGGCAGCCCCAGCCTGCAAGCCGTCCCAGGGACAAGGACTTGGGCTAATTAATTTCCAGCACCCCCCACATCCAGCCTGACCATCATGCTTCCCAACACACACACACACACACACACACACACACACACACACACACACACTCCAGGGCAAGACATTAGGAAAAGTCATTCATCAATCCCAGTTGGTATTGGGTAGATTACGGCACAAGGAGCAGCTCGGTGCCTTATCCGACCGCCCTTCTGGAGAAGACAAGAGGGAGTAATTACTGTCATTAGAAATGAGAGTTCCGAGGTAAAGCTTCTCTGACCCACTGATTTCCAAGGAAGGTCGCTTAGCTGCTTAGGAGGGCATGTGAAAATGGGATCTTCTGAGACAAAAGGAGGTGGGAGGGGAGATGGAACCCACATGGTCCCTGCCTTTAAAAAAAAAAAAAAAAATGAAGACTCCAGGCTCTGGAGGATCCATGCTGGTATCTAATCAGTAGAGGCCAGGGATGGTGCTAAACCTGTCCCAGTGCACAGGCTGACCCCAAACCTTACTCTCCATTACAGGTAGAACAAAGAACCACTCTGCTTCTAAGGTCACAGTGACAGGGTCCCAAAGCATGGTCTACTGAAGTCATATGGAATGAGAGCCAGATTGGATCACTGTTTCTCCAGAGACGTGGTCTCTGTGTCACACACTCTGCCCCTGCTCCCCCTCTTGGGTACCTAATTCACATTCTTCCAGAGCATCAGCTTCCCTCAGAATGTCTGAGGAGCTGTGTTCCCAAGCAATGTCTTCCTGATGTGGTTAGTCAGGTTCCACCAGCAGCTCAAGGGAAAGAGGGTGAGGGCTGGCAGAGGCCTAAGGGACCCACTGGTTCTTCCTTTCAAGATGTAAGTATCCTGCCTGCATGACCACAAGGACATCATGAGAACCTAAACTTAGCCTCAGTGGCCATCTTTGTAAATTAAATCTAATAACTGCACTGCTTCACATGGTTGTGAGGAGGACATGAGGAAAGGTTTAGCCTGGTATCTGGGTTGTGTTAAGTGCTCCAAAAGGCAATGGGAGGGGAGGAGCAGGGGAGGGGGAGAGAGAGATGGAGACAGAGGCAGAGAGAGAGACACACACACACATAGAGAAAGAGACAGAGAGAGGCAGAGACACAGAGACAGAGAAAGAGACAGAGACACACACAGCAAGAAACAGAGACAGAGTCAGAGAGACAGAGATAGATAAGAGAGAGAGAGATTCTGGTTGGTGTCTGCCACCAGGGTAAGCCATGCAATGGTGACAGCTACCCCACACTCTGTGGTGGGAGGGAACAGCATGGTCATCATTTTCTAATCATTAAAAATGAAGGTAGTGTGGAAAGCTCTTTAGAACTGCCGTCTTCATCATCTGCAGAGCTCAGACGTCAGTCTTAGCCAAGCCCATTCACCTTTCCCTTCATTTTCTTATCTTTCTAGAACAAGAAAGGGGGGGTGCAGCCTTACCAAACTTCTGCCCGCACGCTACAGTTTCCCCCTAACAGTGTTTGACTGTGCTTATTATTTCCAGCAAAGCCCTTATCATTTTCAATGTGAATTTCAAATCACACTGATCCAGGCCTTCTTAGCTAAAGTCAGCTTTATCAACCACAAGAGATGTGGGATTTGAGAGAGATCTGAGTAAATTCACATTGTTTGGATAAACTCATTCAGGGAGCTCAACAAATCAAAGCCGAAATGGATATGTATTCCAAAGAGACTGAGAACTGCTAGGGGAAGAAGAAAAGAAAAAGTTACCATTAACATTTTTATTTCTTTTAAAAACATAACACAGAAAAACATAGCAATCCCTTTTTAATAAGCAGGTTCAGAGGCACATTCGAACCTTCAGCGGCGCTGCCCGGGAGGCACCAGGCGAAGTGACAAGGACCAAGAGGTTGTTGACAAGGGAAGCAAGTTGTTGAGAAAAAATGCCTTACCCGCCTGCCCCTACCTCGAAGCTTTGGTCAATGAGACCACTGTCAAATATGGTAATGGATGAATTTATGCATTATCCTGTAATTTAAGGAACTATGTGTATCATGTATATTTAAAACTATTTCTCTGTAGTTTTAATTATCTCAGTCTGCAGGGGCAGAAAGGAAAAAAGGCGGGCAGCTCCCTTGCCTGGGACCAAAATGAAAGCATTTGCCTGCTGACAGCTAAGTCTGTCCTAGCTGGTTGAGATTTCCTATAAAATTTGCATTGGGAAGGCAGCTTTAAGTATACTTAAAATAAAAAGGGGCATTTGCATCTAATTTGCCACACTTGCAGTGTTAGGGTTTTATCTGAATAAAGACATGCCAACTGGATTTATAGAGTTAAGCTGATAGCTGGGAAAGTCAACATCGAAAACATTAGCTAAATTCAACAAAGTTGCAGAGTAGCTAATGGTATTTACAAGTTATGTTTCTCCCCATTCACTGATGACTTTGAAACTGTACCAACTGTACCAGTTGATTTTTATGCAACTCTGGCAATTGCAAGGCCTTAATGAAAGGCATCTTTAAGTACTGCTACCTCCTTCCCTTCCCTTGAGCCTCAGCATACCCCAGTGTTTCTGTTAAATGGTGCAGCTATAACGTGTGATATCAGAGTGAATCGCACCCACTTTGCACTCAACAGGTCTTAGTTACTAGAATCCTGCCTCAGCCACTTGCTGGATGCATGAGCTCCAGCCATTACTTCCTCAGTCTCAGTTTCTTCATCTGTAAAATGGGCATCATGAAAAGTATTAACCAGAGTCACTACAGTTCTGCAGTTTGTGGACTGCCCAACTGAGAAGGCCCAGAATAGCTGGCATAAGCCCTGTCACTTGGCAAGCCAGGGAAGTGGTCTACACCTCCTCCCTGGAGGAAACACCCTGCTGTCCTTCTCACAGGAAGCACTGTACAAGAGCAACCTGCTCTAACCTCTCAGGAAGGCCCTGAGCCTCAGGAGGAGGAGGCTGGCATCGACAGCAATGAATCAGTCAAGTCATGTCACACTGCTGAGGCGTTTCCTATCCTGTAGCCCCTCTCCACTCAGGGGACCACGTTAGCAAGACATTTCCCCACAGAGTCTGGTGTTTGTAGTATGATGCGAACCCAGGTGGGTTCTCTGGGTCAGCGCACTGGCTCTGAGAACCTGACCTGCCCCCGTGCCTGTAGAGCTGGAGTGTCCTTTCCCGCCACACCCTGCTCAGCTGGCTGCAGTACAGTAAATCCCCAGCTCTAGGCACAGCCTCTCACAGCTGGGACCAGATTCCTGCTCTGCATGCTTGGAGGCCCCTTTGGGACAACCTTTCCTTTCTCCTTCTCCACAAGGAGGAAATAGCCACACAGGAAGGGGGCATAACGCCCCCCAGCGTTGGCTTCCCTGCCTCACCACTGCCACAGAAGCCCATTCATAAGGTTAAATTCCTGACAGCCCAGCTGCCTGAAGCTCCCGGGAGCTAGAGAGAGGAACCACTCCTTCCTTAGGGGAGCCCCACACTCCGTACCCTGTCCCTCGAGCTCCAGCCTGAGCCACCCATGTCCTCCCTTCCCTCTGAGTCATCTTGACTTCAAATTGGGCTCTTGATTTGCCACCAGAGTGCACTGGGCAGGTCCCTGTCCTGCCCAGAGTTCCATTTCTTCATCTGAGAGACAGGAGTGGTGAAAATACTCATTGCTTGAGGCCATGAGGCTCACAGAACACTCAGTGCAGCAGGAGAGTGCAATCTTCATGGCTAGGGGCAAATCGCTGAAAAGGGACAAGACCGCCTTGTACTGGGCCACAGCTAGACGGAACTGGTCCTTGGTGCCCGCCCGCCGGCCAAGAGCAAGAGTCCTAATCAAGGTGTGGTGATCCAGGCTACCTCCGTCTCTGTCCTGTGGGGTGGGGGTGGGGTGGGGAGGGGAGGCAGGCCCTCCAGTCTGTGCTCACCTTAGACTTCTGTGTCCATGGGAAGCAAAGGAACTCCCCCCCCCCCACCCCAGTGATGCCAGCCAAAGTCTGCCCACCGGCTCCACAGGGAAAAGCCTTCCTTTCCTGCTTCACAGAGCAAGATCTTCAGGTCAAGAAAGCTGTGTCACCCATTTGGCAGCTTCATCAAGATAAGGAGGATGCCACCAGGCAAAGCATTCTGTTGCTTAAGAACAATGAGTTGTGGGATCCCAACTTCATATCCTGGACCCCAAAAAGCCTGGAGTGTTTTTATCCCCAGGCTACAAAATGCTTCTTTGGGGGGGGGGGGGCGGGGCACCGAGGCTTGGTACCAATCTCAGGACCTTTACACAGAGTCATAGCCCAAATCCATTTTGTTTTGCTTTGTTTTTAATTTTAAGACAACATCTCATTAACTCACTGACTTATCCAGGGAGGGTTTAAAACCACAACGATCCTCCTACTTCAGCCTCCCAAGCATGCAACACCATACTTAGCCCAAGTCATACTGCAGAACGTAGTTGATGCAAAAAGAAGGAAACCAGTAAGGCAGATGTGTTGGGGGGCAGGAGGACGGATGCTGGCACGGAGCTCGGCATTACCTCAATGGGACAAGAACGGACAGAAGTCCATGCAGAAGCAGGTTACCAGAGTCGCCAGTGGGGCCTCAGTCTTGCCGGGGGCCCTCAGAGATGCCAGGGAGAACAGCCCAAAAGGGTCCCTCTGTAGGCAAAGGAGCCCCGGCCTGGCCCCTTAAGGGCTTTAACTTTCTGTATTACTCCTCTGTTCTCAGCAGAATATGAGACACAAGACACTGACAGGAATGGGAATCGCCTGCAAGCGCCAGCCCCGGCAGGCCAAGGGGATGTGGTGTCCGCAGCAGCACCGAACGCAGCTACCTGAGGCAGCTGTCATCCGTTTCCCATCTTGACACAGACTTACTGCCCCATGGGCAGAAAATAGTAACGCTGGCTCCTGAGCCTAGTTCTGACCACCAGGCTCTACTGCCTGCCCTATGTACCAGTTTCTACACACAGTGACATAGAAAAGGATGTGAGATAAAAGCCATCTTTGGTGGCATTCACACAAAAGAAAATCTCAAAGTAAGATAATTCCTGTCTCATTAGAATGAAACATGTGCATGGCACACAGCAGACGCTCAACAGGGGTTGGTTTCCATGCTTCCAGCCCTTTGAACTTCTTTTCTCACTAATATGCAAACCACCGCCCCTTGGAGGAAAAACCAGCATTTCTGAGAACTGAGGGCCTAGCAGGCTCCTGCTTGCAGCCAGGACGCACGCGGAAGTGATGAAGACACTCGGATATTGTGCTCCCCCATCCACCAGGCCTGGATAGAGCCCAGGCACCCAGCTCAAGGGACAGCAGAAGGCTGGCGCAGGCAGCACTCAGGGCCCACAGGACCCGTGAGGTTGGTGGGTTGGTAAGGTTGGGCTGAGAGCATCACTTAGCACTCAGGATGCTGTGGGGGAGGCATCCACAGGGAAGATTCCTGGGAAGTTCCAGAAGCCTGGGGCCCTGGAGTCCCACCAAAGGACCAAAGGGCTTTGCAGCCTGAAGTACTCCATCTGCCAAGTCCATGTCCCCTGAATCTTGCCAGAGTCTGACTGGGCACACTCACAGTATCTCACACACCACTTCTCCATGTGGCCATCTCGACCTCCCCAAGAAGCCTGCACTATTAATTCAATGTCCAACATGGATGCAGGGACCAAAGGCTGGCAGTCACTTGGCGTGACAGTCGTTATCCTTAGCAACTGGCTGGTTTCTCTCAACATTTGTTTACCCTATCAACCCAGAGAACTGGAGCAAACCTTGAGCCATCCTACACACCAACTTCAGCAAGTTTTACAGTTCTGCACATGAGCTCTAGGGTCAGCCAGACTTGGGTTCACACTCTGCACCTGCCATATACAAACAGAACAACTTATCTGAGTCTCAATTTCCACATCTGTAAAAGGGGAGAATCCCCTGTTACTGGCCTTAGAGGTTTATTTCAGTATTCACTGAGATATAGTATGTAAGCAGCTTGCTTACCTGGCCCAGTATCATAGCCAAATGGCTATCAGGGAAAATCTTCTTGCCATGTAATACTTGTATTTCTATATTTAGAGATATGTAGATACAGATATATAACAATATAAGATAAAATATTTGGTAGATTTTTCTAATGCATAAGTGACTGCAAGAAAAGCAATTGAAATTCTTGGAGGCCAGAAACAATGAGAAATCTCAAAAGCAGAGACTAAGAAAAAGAGTGAATTAGTGTTTGCTTGGGAGCAGCTGCTAGCACCTGGTATCCTTAAACCTTTGTTTGAAAGTCTCTGGTGTGTGGAGGGGTAAAGACAGGCATTCAGGCTTAAGTAAGGTAGCTGTTTGGCTTGGAACTCCTTGTATAAGCCAGAAAGATGACACACTTGGTGAGTGAGTTGGATTTTTTTTTAAATCCCATATCTCAATAAAGATGTTACTAGAAAAAGAATGATAACCATTACGAAAGGCCATGGTACCACACAGATAAGACTGTGGGATCTTTGTCAGTTCTTTTTGAACTCTAAGTCACCAGCCCGCCTGAGGTCTGGAGTCACTTGCATCCTTACACATATAGCTCAAAAAGTGCTATGCCAACTGTGCTGTTTAAAGGGGTCTCGTGTTGGTTACTGGGAAGTTTGGCAGAAGCAGATGCATATTTGCTCCAGAGTGCAGCTTTCAACAGATCTCTACAAATAAAAGGCCAGAAAACATGACTTCACAAGCCAGAACTTACACAATCACAAGGAAACAAGTTACCATGAATAAGACTTGCAGTCTGCAGATAGTTGGATGAAGAGGAAAAAATGCAGAGTCGAGTATGTTTGGTATGTTTTAAGAACTAAGTGGGGGGTAAAGGTGTAACTCAGCTGCAGAGTCCTTGCCTAGCATGCAAGACCCTGGTTCCATGCTTAGTGCTGAAAAATAAAAGGTAAAAGAGCTAAATGAAGCTTTTAAAAATGCCAACACACATGACATCAAAAATGATCTCAAAAATACACTAAGGAGTAAATGGAATCAAATAAAAGAGGCCCACAGCCATTCTTTAGTACCCATGATCCATGGTCTCCAGGATCTCCCATGCACACCAAATTATGTGACATTCAGCATTCATAAAAGCATCAAGAAACATGAAATACTTGAGGATTATCCTAACAGAATAAGTATCTGTTACATTTCTTTCATTGCTGGGAAAAGATACCTGGCACTCAGAATTAAGGAAAGAAAGATTTATTTATCTCACAGTTTGTGGATGTTTCAGTCCATAATCAGCTGTCTCCAAGGCAGAGGGGCACATGGTGGAGGGCAGCAGTTCGTGGTGGCGGAAAACAGCAAAACTTCAAGAGCAAAAGGGAGGAAGAGTATCTTCAGCAGAGAGCAAATCTGTCTCTCTTCTTTATATTTCATTCAAGATATCCATGGATGTAGCACTCACACTCATAATCCCAGAATTGGATCATGAGTTAATCACAAACTCTGGAATCTTCCCCATGACTGCATGAGGCTTTGGGGGCACAAGTAGGCACAAATCATAAAAGTATAGTACTCTGAAAGAGGAAGTCAAAGAAGACATCAGAAAATGGAAAGATATCTGCTGTTCTCAGATAGCAGAACACACTATGGCCAAATGGACATACTTCCAAAACTAATATACACATTCAATGCAATCCCAATCAAAGTACCAAAAGAATTTCTATAGAATTAGAGAAAATAATGCTAAAATTCATATGGAAGTAGAAGAGACCCATAAAAGCAAAAGTAGTCCTGAACAACAAGAGCAAAGAAGGACCTCTCGCAATCCCAGGCTTCAAGTTGTACTACGAAGCTACAGTAATAAAAACAGCATGGCATTGGTACACACACACACACACACACACACACACACACACACACCCCAGAAAACCAGACAATAGATCAAAGAAACAAATAAAAGTTGCAGAAACAACTCTGGGCACATGTATTTATCTATCTGATCTTTGATAAAGAAGAAGAAACATGTGCTGGAGGAAAGATAGTCTCTTTTAAAAAGGGAAAACGGGTTCTTTACATGCAGAAGATTGAGTCTAGACCCATATCGTGCATAAACTGAAGTCAAAATGGATCAAAAATCTATACGTTAAAACAGAAACCTTTAATCTTCTGGAAGATACATTAGATAAAACTCTTGAAAACATCGAAAAAAAAAAGAAAAGAAAACATCGATAAGGATTTTCTGAACAAGATCTCAATTGCACAACAAATAGCACCAGAAATCAACAAATGGAATCATATCAAACTAAAAATTTTCTACATAACAAAGGAAGTAATAATGGAGTGAAGAGACAACCTACAGAATGGGGAAAAAAGTATTGTTAGCTACTCCTCTGACAGAGAACTAACTAATATCTGGAATATAGAAAGAACTCAACAGTGCTGGATTCCCTAAAAAAACAAAACACCCAGTAAAATGCACTACTGAAATGACTAGTTACATCTCAGAAGTAGAAGTACAAATGGCCAATAAATGCATGAAAAAAATATTCAGCATCTCTGACCATTAGAGGAATGCAAATTAAAGCAAGACTGAGATTCCACTCTGCTCCAGAAAGAATGGCTAGCATCAAGAAGTCAAATAATAACAAGTGCTGGCAAGACTATGGTGAAAAAGGAATCCTTTATGTTATTGGTGAGATTGTAAACTAGTGCAACCATTGCAGAAATCAGTAAAGAGATAGCTCAAGAAACTAAAACTAGAAATTCCATTTGACCCAGAGGTTCCTCTTACAGATATCTTCCAATAAGTGTTACAGACATCATATAACAGTGTTACATGCATATTCGTGTTTATGGCAACACAACTTGCGTGAGGTCAGTCTTAGAAACAGTCCACCAACAGATGAATGGATAAGAAAAGTGTGGTTTTTGTGTATAGTAAAATAATACTCTAATATACAGAAGGATAAACCTGAGTCATTTGTAGGAAATTGGATACACCTTGAGACCATAATGTTAAGTAAAAATAAATCAGACATATGGCTTAAATGTTACATGATTTCTCTTATAGGAGAAACACAAAATATAAAGAACAAATCAAAAAATGAGAGAAACTAGAGTGATAGGTCTTTTGCATAGGAGAAGACTAAAAGATGGAGGAGAGAGGAAGGATGAGGGTGGGGATGACAAAAAGAATTCAGATGCCCTGTGCGTGCACACCAAATCCCCTCAAGGAACCCAAAACTCATGTGCTTCACATATGGAACAATTAAAAAACTTTTCAAACTCTGGAGATTCTCAGTCCCTTATACAAAATGACATTTTATTCACATGTAACACAATCTTACACATACTGTACTCTAAATAATCTCTACATTACTTATAGTATCTGACACAACGCAGTGGTATACAAGTAGTTGGCTTACCATACTGATACAGAAACAATGGCAGGAAGGATAACCTGTACATGTTCAGCACAGATGTGATTTTTTTTCCAAGTATTTTTATTCAGTAGTTGGGAGAATCCATGAATATAAAACCTGTGGTTGGGCTAGTTCTGTGGTGTTGTTCCATTTGTATAAAGTTGAAAACAGGCAAGCCCACCTATGTTAGAAGCTATAGGAGTGGTTTACATAGAAGAGCAGGAAGTGGTGACAGGAAAGGCTGAGGGAGCTTCTGAGGTGTAGGTCGTGTCCTGCATGTTCACTGTGGGAGAGCACAGCCAGCTGTAAATCCAGTATATCTCGACAGGCCTCCTGCAAATGGAAGGCCAGTTTAAAGAGGGAAAATGTTAAGTTAAATGCATTGGGCTTAACGAAATAAAAATGAGTACCTGGATGACAGGCTTGAAACTGTAGCACAGTAAGAAAAGATTGAAAAATAAAATGAAAGACTGAAAATCAGAAAAGATAGAGTGGGAAAAAAATGAGATATACATCTAATGTGAGTTCCAGAAAGAGGGACTAAGAAATCACAAGGGAAAAATATTCAATGAAAATGACTGAGAATTTCCCAAAATTAGTAGAAGTCACTATTCCTCAGATTCAAGAGGGCCAAGCTGAATACACAGAATCCACACCTAGACAGGGAAGAACACCAAAGACAAGGAGAAGACTGTAGAGTGGTTGCCTAGCATGCACAAAGCCCTAGGTTTGATGCCTAGCGCAGAAAAATAATTATCTTAAAATGAAAGAAATATTACTTACTAAGGGATAGAAAAATAGAAAAATAATTGGCAATTCAATACTAACACAGTAATGGTATACTACTTCATAAATAGAAACCATCATCATTTCTGCTTATAGCAGCAATAATAGTAGCAGAAGTGTTGAAATAACAGCACAGTCTCTGTCTCACTACGCAACCTTGACTAACACATTTAATGTTGAAAAGCCTCGGTCTCCTCATCTTTAAAAAAAAGTTTCGGTGGCCGGGCGTGGTGGCTCACGCCTGTAATCCCAGCACTTGGGAGGCTGAGGCAGGAGGATTGGTGCGAGTTCGAGACCAGCCTGGGCTACAAAAGTGAGCGCAGGACCAGCCTCAACTGCATAGTGAGACCCTGTCTCAAAAAGACAAAAAATAAAAAATAAAAAAAAGTTTCGGTAAAAATGGAATAGGACAGTGTAAGCATAGTACTTGGCACAATATATAGCACTTAGCTAATATTCAATTCAGGTTGGCTGCAAAATCAGTCCCCTCTTGGGCCAGAGTAGCAGAAGAGATGAGGGCCTAGTTCATCCCAAATTACTCCTAGAGATTATTGCCCTCACATCCCCACTTTAAAACTCAAGTCTGCTTTCTGCCAATGGGAAAATTCTGTCTGAGAAATACCACTCAGTGGCAGGCATTCAAAGCAACACCAGCAAAAACACGTTAATGGAAACTGGTTCCTCAGATTTGATCCCCTACTTCCATTTGTGGGAAGACATCTCTAACATCCACCTCATACTGATCTCGTCATCATTCTCAGTGACTGTGCTACTAAGGATACAGCTTCCTGCCTGTTCGGTGCATCTTTTTGCCCATTCCTCATCAGTGCTGAGTATGCTCCTGACATATGGTGGATGTTCCATAAACTCTGGTTGAATGGATGCATTTGAATTGAGCGCATCCATTCACTGTGCTGTCTCAAATTATGTAAGTGACTATGACATCACTCAACACTAGGTAGTCCACCTTTGCCAGCCCTTGACTACCCTACACTGAAAAATGCTTTCTACGTTAGAAAGCATTGAGCTTAAAAGGTAGTGATTAGTGACCATGACCACGCACATCTCCTGCCTGCTGTTTTCTTTCAAGCCACTCTTGCAGCAGAAGAACCAAGACCATGCAGCATTAGAATGAATCCAACCCTAGAAGTCATTTGTCACCCGATTGTATTCAACTAACACAAACTTGCTGGCTATCTATGACATGTGAAATGCTGTGCTCATCCCTAGAGAGCTTTGTTCCTAGGGGGACAAATGTGAAGTCAGCTGTGCTAATAAACTGCAATGTGGGCTACATCCAGAGGAAGTCCACAGGGCCCTGGGGAGTGAGTGAGCCATACCTGATGGCCACCATTGAAAAAGCTTTCTCCTGCCTCTTCCCTCCGTGTGCAGGCTCTCAGGCTTATTGAGTCCCATTCCATCCCCTGGAAGTCAAGGGGAGTAGAGGAGGGAGGAGAGGGGAAGGAGGTAGAAATGCATTGAAAAAAAAAAAAAAAAAAAGAAGAGGAAGAGAGAATGCAACAGAGTAAGGCTGGTCACACATTTGTCATTAAGTCAAAGCTGAATCCCAGTGTTTGTGTGCAGTGGAATTATCTGATTCTTTTAGTCTCTGGGTCTCTGTGATCCACCAGTCAAGTATGTGATTGGATTTTGGCTCAACAAAACCTTAAATTACACACCTATTGTGCTTAAGCTAAGCCTAGTTTCACAGCAGTGGAGAAAGCTTCTCCTGCTTCCTTGGCAGAGTTCGATCCAGAGCCTGTTCTCATCCCCTGGTTGATGAATGAGTAATAGGATTAGAGAGCCTTATCCCAGACCACACTGCTGTTGTCACATGGAGCATGGGGACAAAGCCTGGAGTGATGGAGAAGGGATGCCCTGGTGGAGACAACCCTGCTCCTCACCCCCACACTGTGCCACTGACAGAGTAGCAAACCGAGGGATTGCAAGAGGACATGGGCAAGTCCTGGGAAGAGGGCTGCTAGAGTTTAGTAAGCATCAAATCATAGTGTCTGTGACACATCCATACCAAAGGTGTCTACCCCATCAGTAGCCCCCTGAGATGCAAGCAAGGATACATTTTGGAGATTTTCCTGTCCAGAATGTGTTCCCAATTATGAATACAGGAGCCCACTCTTCCATAGGAAGCCAAACCATTTTTTGAGCAACCCAGGGTAGGCAGACTCACTGCTATCTACTGAATGATGACCGTCAGTACCATCAGGAACAGGCATGCTTCCCATCCAGCAGAAGAAAGGGCAGGACATGACAGGGGAGGGGTGAAAACCCTCTGGCTAGGACAATGAAGGTTAGCTGAGCAAAGTGATTTGGAGAGCCTGGGAAATGTCTTCTCTTTCTACTCATGCCTCTGTCTCTAAGCTGCACACCAGTTGCACACTTCAATTTTTAAGTAAAAATAAACAAAGAGTCAACAAATTTTCTTTTTGGTGATAATAGCTGGATATGGGTTTTCTGTCTCCTGTGCTTTACAAATGAATGATCAAGATTCACAGAGATCAGACCAAGGTCTCAAGGCTAGTATGAGGCAGAGCTGGGGCTCAAGGCCAAGCTCTTCTTCTACTTTACCCCCGTGCAGTTCCCCTTACCATGATCCTCCCTGCCACCAGACAGCTATAAGCCTGTATCACAGAAGGGTGCAGAGCTACTGATATCAGGTGGACAGAACAAACATACCAGCCTGCATGATCAAAGGCATGGTTAGGGGTTAGAAAGGCCAGTACATACTTTCTTTTTCTGACAAAACCTCTGTCAAACCTTAGATCTCATTCTTCTTCCCTCTTAGGCCAGAAGTTTGGAACAATGAAAATACCAAGAGTTTGAAGAGGGGTGGACCTGAGTTCAAATTCTGACTCACCCAATTAGATAAGCAATGTGATATTGGGCAAGTACTTTATCTTCTCTGAGTATCAATCCTCTCATCTAGTTTGGAAATAAGTACATTTCCCCCTTAGGGCAATGATAAGGATTAATCAGAAAATACATGCTTGTCAACTATGATTTTTTAACTGTAAAGAAGAGAAAATACTACACATTAAACAAAGAGGAATGTATTTTCCTCAGATAGCTAGATGTTAGGGTAAGCAATTCCAATGTTAACTCAATGAGTCTCCCATGAACTTGGCCTTGGCTTTATGGTTGTGAGGCAGCTGCAGCAACACTAAATGAAAAAGAAAATTCTTCCATATAAAGGTCTTTCATGATCATATTTCTCTTCTTTTAAAAGAGTATCCAGGGCCAGGGAGATAGCACAGTAACATAAGCACTTGCTTGGCAAGCACAAGGTCCTGAGTTCTATCCCCATACCAAAAAAAAAAGAGAAAAAGTCCAGCACCAGCACACTTCCTGTTATACATCATTGGCCAGACTGTATCATATGACTACCTCTAGATGCAAAGGATACTGGGAAAGCAAGCCAATCAATCATATTCTGTGCTTTGTTTCTCTAGCAACAGAAATTTAGAAGATAACCACCTCTGAGGAGACACCATTTGCCGTATTATACAAAACTCTTTTGGCAGACTTGGCACATTAAATTTCTGGAATAATAATCATAATAATATTTGGTGGTGGACAAAGCCTTTGAGAAGCTGTCAACCTCGGGGTGGTTTTCCAAAACTCATAGCCTGTTCATTACACCATGCAGGCCCTAGCCTTCCCACTCTGACTTCTCATCAACCTCTCTCCCTTGTTTTCAAGACAGATTGCTACATTTTCCCCTACCTGCAAAGAATAGGGCCATGGCAACAAGTGAATGCTGCTTTCCAGAAACATGCAAAACACTGGCCTCTCTCCTAATTCATCCACTTACACCAGGTCCCCATGACTATGACCTTCATTTATTAAGTCAGTGCATCATTTATTCAAAGTAAGTTTTGAGTGTCTACTTGTGCTAGGTTCTGAGACTACAAGGGGAAATGGTCAACACATGAAGCTTCCAACAAGTTTCCTAGCATTTTCCTAAGACAGGTAAATGTTACCTGGGACATTCTTAGCATCCCAATTCCTCTCCTTTGATCAGTGGTATCCCTGAGCTTCCTGTACCACCTCTGCATATCTCCTGCCTCTACTTCACTCCTACCAGCATAACTACAGTCAAATGGCAAGCAGTAAGAAGTGTTGCCCAGGATATGGAGAAATGGGAACCCTTGTCCATGGCTCATGAGAATGTGAAATGGTGTGCTTGTTTTGAAAATAGTTTGGAAGTTACTCAACAGGATTATTAAGTATAGACTCACTACATGATCCAGAAATTCTACTCCCAATGATAATCCCAAGAACATTAAAAATATTTTTTATTTTGTATTTTAGGGAAGGGTCTACAAGGTGTTCAGGGTCTCACTACTAGATCAGACTCAGAGAAATCCACCTGTCTGTAGCCTCCCAAGAGCTGGGATTACAGGTGTTGGCAGCCATGCCCAGTCTCAATTGCTTTCTCAGCATGCCCTGAGGGTGGGGCCAGCACAGCAGGCTGGGGGATCCAACTCCTGGCCCCTGTGCCTGCTTGCAGGCACTTCAATCTGCTGAGCTATTTGACCAACCCTAAAAACATATTCTAACAAAATTTTTCATACAAATGCTAATCATGACATTGTTCATAATAGCCCAAGGAGAAACAATCCTAATAACTACCCACTGATGGACAGAAAACTAACACAGATTATATGTGTGCATAGAATATTACTCATCCATAGAAAGGAATGAAAGTATCGGTGCAGGCTATAGTGTAGATAAGCTTTGGAAATATTATGCCAAAGGAGAGAAACAAAACACGGAAGACTATGTCCTGTATGATTCCATGTATTTGTGTGATGTTCAAAATAGGTACAACCAGGAGGATGGACAGAAGGTATATTAGTGGTTTCCAGAAACTAAAAGGCAGAGAAAAGGAATTAACCACTAGTGGGCATGAAACTTCTTTGGGGGGCAATGAACCTTCTTTCTGGACTGATAAGACTCACCCAGGATTATGGTCACATAATCTTAAGAACCAACTGAAAAATTATGTGTCCTACCAAGGGGTAGACTTTTTACAATACGTGAAGTATGTGTCAAAAAAAAAAAAAAAAATCCCTCCTCACCCCTGAAATCCACAAAAGAATGAACATGTTGCTGGAAAGCAGTGGTGGCCCTTTGCCGCTTCTCCCCTGCAGGGCTCCAGCCCCGGACTACAAGCTCTTCAGGAGGCAGAGCTGCATGCTAAAGCCGCAGCAGCTTCCCGTAGCCCCTGACAGCCAGGCCAGGAGCCCCCACCCTGCCAGGGCAGGCTTCTGGCAGCCAGTGCCTTTCCCTGCACTTTTCTCTGCCCTGAACTCGCTGCCTGACAGGGAGCCATGTTGGACACCGGGCATGTCCTTGGGAGGACACTGGAGAGGGGCTCAGCAGCATCCTGTCACCGACAAGCTTTGCCTGACGGTGATCCCAGGGGGTGGATGGAGCCTGAAGCAGCAGCAGGCAAAGCGAGCGCGGGAGGTGACTCTTGTCATAACCCCTGCCCCTATCACAGCTATCACACCTGCGTGGGAAGAGTTGCCAACGGGCTGAGCATCAGCTACTTTTCTTTTTCTTTTTAAAAATTACCCTAGTGGCTCACACTGTAATTAAGAAGCAACCCAGTGGACTTGTCTTTCCTACAGAAAAGCAGGGACATGATACCAAGGAGTCCTTGGCCAGGTCCCTTCCCTAGGTGTTCAATTAACAAGATAATCCTTTTTGGAAGCCATTAATACTGCTTTTTTCTTCCATTTCCCTTTTCTTTCCTACTTTCTTCCTTTTCTGTAGTGCTAGTGATAGAACCCAGGATCTCACGCAAGCTAGGTAAAAGCTCTGCCACTGAGCTACACCCCAATGCTTCTAAGTAACCTTTTCCCCTCACTCTCGGATACATCTTTATTTCTTATCCCAGAAGAATCCATGCTCCCACAGACACAAGTTTAAGAACCCCGCGAGCCTGCAGCTCTTTGTCCGTACCCTGCTCCTCACTTCCCAATTATCAGGCTTGCACACGATCTCCCCGCCTGCCCAAGGCTGTGAAATTCAGGAGTTGTGAGGATGGCTAGGGCAGGATGGATAATTCTAATCAGCACCCAGCTCCCCTGGCTACAATAAAACCCTGGACTCTAATGGGACCAGTCTTGAGATAATTAGAAGCCATATTGCCCTTAGTCGTTGCTGTGCTTAGGATGCAGTGGTGTTAAGAAGGGTCAATGGGAATTCTCCAAAGGCTGCTTAGTTCCAAATGGGAATCAGCCTAATCAGGAGAAAGACTACAGTGTGTGAGGCAAGACTGCAGCTCTTTATAGAGCGCAGTCTCACCCTTGGACTCTTCGATCCTCCCCAGAACACCAGAGACATCCCACAGAGAGAGCTGATCGACACCAGAGGCACCTCTAGCACCCAGAGAATGGGCCAGATTGGAGGATCAGGAAGCCTAGACTCTTCCCCACTCTGTGAGCTCCTGTGAGACCTTGGGCTTCAAAAGAAATCTCCTCCCACCATCAAGGGAGCTCATCTATAAATCAGACTACTTGTATACCTCCTATGCTTATCTTGCAGGGTGGGAGTGAAGATCAAGAAATATCACACATAAGAAACATGTCTCTATTCCAGAAATTCACAAAAATCAAAAGGAGGACCATCAAGTAAGAAAAGGGCATTTATCAGAAAAAATGTAAGAGAACCACTAGTGTTGATTTAGTCTCTCTGGAGAGTTTGTGTATCCCTTGAACTTTCTGTATTTTCTGAATGTTCCAGAACAAGCTTCTAGAAGCTAAGGCCAACCAGTATGCAAAAGTCCCACTGAGTTATTGTAATTTTTAGTCTATTTATTAAACACCTACCATATGCCAGTCCTGAGCCAGATGTCGGGCTGTAAGTATGAGTCACACAGCCCTGACCCCAAGGAGCTTCTCCTTCTAGCAGGACAAATAAACAGACATCACAGAGTAAGAGCAATTATAGGTCAGCAGTGGAGGTTTAGGGAGGTTATAACTCTCTGCTAGGAGATGTGAGCAAGAAGCTTAAACCTTTAACTGTCAAGAGCCTGAAGTCTGGGATCCTACAACCTAGGACTAAGCAAGTTATATCTTTGGGTGACTTGGGACAAAGACAAACTCATCTAGCCTGGGTTTACCTATCTGTTCTCTAGATGTGTAGCAGGGTCTACCTTGCAGAATGAGTAGGGGATGAAATATACACCATATGCTGGGTGTTTATCATGGTATCTGATATAGTAAGTGCTTAATAAATAGCTCCTAAGACTTAGTGTTATATTGCTCCTTGCAAAATGACCTGTTCCCCACTTGGGGAAATAGCTCAGTAGCATAAGTGTGGCCCAGAAAGCATAAGGTCCTGAGTTGAATCCACAGAAGAAAAAAAAAAAAGACCTGTTCCCATGGGGTTGTGTAAGGAGACTTATGTCCTGGTCCCCCACATGCTGCCATCCACCAAACTTAGGCTTGTAGCTCTCACATACAGAGGCCAGTAGGGTTGACCCATCATGTTGACCTCAGCCTGACAAAATTTCTTCTGGGGTTGGAGAGAAAGATGTAAAAAAACCACCCTGTCATAGGCAAGGGCTGTCTTCTCCTCCCTACTTACCCATCTGCACAGACACTGAGCTGTACAACTCACCCAACCACTGGATTAAGTGCTGACTGGTCCCTCCCCGGCTCAGCTGGTGCGATGGCCCCTCCAGCCAGCTCCTCAAGAAGGTGCCTCGGAAGCCATGTAATGTGGACTAGCAAGTGATGGCCCAAGAATGTGGCCAGATGGGTAAGGGGTCCCATGGGGACAGCAGGAGGCAGGCTGTCCTTCACATGGAGAAAATCTCCCTCCTGACAATCGTGGAATGAGAGCCTGTTGGGCTGGTAAATATCTTCCCAGAAGAAATTCTTCTGGTGAATTTCACCATCCCAGCTGGTATTCTTTGGCAGCCAGAGCAAGATAATAACCATGTTGAAATGACACCCACGGCCTTGTCAGAACAGGGCATGACTTGTTACCTCCTCCTGCACAGCCTCCGCCTCCATTGCCCCATATACCTTCACCCAGCAGCCCTACAGCTCGCCCTGGGACAGTGAAGTCATCAGAAGGGCTGTGGGACTCAGGCTCTGAGCCATACCCTTGACAGATGCTAGCTAGGACCCCAGGACAAATGACTCCGTGCTGCCCAGGAACCCTCCAAACGCCACACCCCACTTCTTGTCCCAGAGCCTCCCCACTTCTTCAACCCACCCAAGTAGTCAGACACATTTCAGAGATCTGTTTAATAAATTACCACCTCTACATGACCTGACAATAGCCACAGATAATCTGGGGCTATTAGGAACCGTGTTTACAACTCCTATAATTCTAGGTTACGCAAAGCCCAACAAGTTGGGAAAGGTGTCAACCTTCTCCCTGTGAATGACATAACTTGTATTTGCAAATTATATGTAATTGATCCAAAGATGTTACAGACGTTTCAACAACAAAGGGCATGCTTCCTACCTCTCAGCCTCTCCTTCTGGGAATTCACCCTGAAGGAAATTACAGTGAATGTGGGCAAAAGAAAATTAGCACAAGTCTATTCAAAGTGGTGTTGTTTATAATAACAAAAACTCTAGAAGCAACCTACCTGAGCAACAATAGGGTATTAGTTAGACAAACCTTGGAACAAGTATACAAGGAGATTCCAAGCAGCCATTTAAAATAACATTATGCAGACTAGATCATGTCATGGGAAAAATGACAATCACCTATTGTTCAGCAAGGGAGTATGTGCAGGATACAAAGCAGCAGTTACGGTTATTGCCACTCAAATATTCTATATAAAGATATTTGTTTGAACAGTCCTTGGGAGGTAAGGTGTGCTCTGCAGGTGGGCAGGCAGGTTTCAGGCTTGAATCTTATGAGATAGACGTCCTTGGACAACTTCTATAACTGTGCTGTGCTTCAGTCTCTTTATCCTTACCATACAGAGAACATCTGCTTTCTAGGGTTATCATAAATATGAAATAAAATTTCCCACGCAAAGGTCTTAACCCTGAACTTGGCAAAAAGTAAATATTCGATAAATGGCTATTGTTCTGATGATGGCGATGGTGATGATGATGATGATGATGAAGATGATCATGAAAAATAACTAATGCTGGAGGATAAGGAAGGCTTAGATGCCCTTCTCTATTTCTCCACCTTACTGTCTTCTGCTTGCATATTTTCTAGGAGGCACCACTAGTGTAATAACCAAAATGGTTTTTTTTTTAAAGATAACATGTTTATTATGGTGTGGGAAAGAAGTTGCTGCTTTTAAAGAGGGTAATGGAGATGAAGAATATTTTAGGACCTCCTCAGGTGGGGCCTAGGAACTCCTCAGAAGTCTGCTAGATGTGCCGCCCTGAAGAAAGCCAGCTAAAGGGCAGCCCTGCTCCCCAGGATCTGGATTGGCAGGAAGGGACCAGGAGAAAGCAGGGGGAGGTGGTTGTGGATATTGCAAAAGGAGAGTGGTTGTGCCACGCCCCTCCTTCCCTTTGTCCCACCCACCTCACCTCTCACGGGAATTTAGGTGTCAGAGCCTTGGGTGGGGCGAGAAGGCAGGCAGGGACGGGAAGTGTTATTCATAAATCGGGAAGAGCTGAATTTAGAAAGAGGCACAGATCTGTGGGATCCTGAGATGAGGAGAGCGAGGCACCGAAGCACATCCCAGCCCAGGGGACTGTGGGGTTAGGAACTACTAGAAGCTCTCAAGGCTCAGCACATTCCAGAACACTCCGATTTGACAGCCATTGCCTTGCTGAAAGTACCCACAAAGCCACAGGCGCAGTGTCAGAGCTTCCACTTGGACCCGTTGGCTGAAGTGCTAGGGGCCTGTCACACAGGCCACTGGCTCCAAATGTCCCGTGTCAGGGGAGGTGCATGAGGCTCTGCTGAGTCTCTTTAATTGTACTTCATCTTCTAGGTCCCACCCGGGGTGTGGCAACAGTTACCAGCAGCTGGGGATGAACCAGGGCCTTTGAAATCCCAAGCCAGCCTCCACCCTGAATGGGGTCGGGTGTGATGGTAGGGAAGGGGGTTCCCTCTGACACAGACAGCAAAGCAGCCTGCAGACCAGAGACCAGAGACTGGGACCACCCCAGCCCCATGTTGGTGCTGAGTGCAGATGGCTTGATGCTCAGGAGAGAAGTCCAGGAGACAGAGAGAACCCTGAGGAGGTCATGCCCCTCACTTCCGGGTGCTTCAAAGGAGGCCTTGAAGGAGAGGCCCAGAGATGAGTTCAGGCCTTTCTAGGTAACTGCAGGAGATATCCCACACCAAGCGTGGACTGAGTCTCTTCATCCTCCGAAGCAGGAACTCATCACCAGCCCAGAAGAGAGGAGAGACCCAAAGCATTTGCTCCACGCAAATCCCTGCAGTTGTACCTCTTTGCCTTCTCAAGGACAGCAACAAGGTGGAGCAAATGCAGAATGCAAAGCAGGCATCCTAGCATCTTCAAGAAGCATCTTGAAAGTTGGCTCTTCCTCACTTAGGAAGAATGGAAAGTAGATCTAGGATGAGGTCCCCCATGCCCCTGAGTTACAGCTCTGATAGTATGAAGGTGGGGTGGAAATGAGGAGTGGGGAAGCTGCCCCCCTGGAGTTGAGGGGTGGTAAGAGCTTGTAGGTCACATCTGAGGACAGGCAGCATGTGGGCTACAGCTCACCCACATGTCAGGGCTCTTTCTCAGGAACGTCTGCCATCCAGCCTGTATAACCCTACCCCTTTGCATGACTGGAGGATGAGGAACCACAAGACACTACTTCATAGCCAGAAGGATACGGAAAATAGCAAGAGTTGGTGAGGACACAGAGAAGCAAGCCCTGGAATGCCGCAAGAGGAAAGTCCAATGGTGCCACCCTTCTGGAAAACAGTCTGGCAGCTCCTGAACAAGTTGGATTGGCGCCAACAAAAATCCTCTCCAAGGAACAAGTCCCGAAGAATTGAAAACACTCAAACAAGTTCATGTAGGCACAGATTCCTAATAGCATCATTCATATTAAATCAAAGTTGTGAACCGCTGCAACGCCCATCAGGAGATGAAAACATTTTTAAATGAAAACATTTTTAATTTTAATTATCAAAGAAAACCACATTTCTTATCCATGAGATAAGAAATGTCTGGGTTGGGGAGATATCTTGCTAGTCTAAGCACCTGCCTGGCAAGCACAAGGACCCAGGTTCAATCCCAGGACCACATGCCATGCTAGCCCCTGAAACTGAGTGTGACCATGCACACCTGTAATCCCAGCTGAGATAGGAGGATCACTACAAGTCCAAGCTGCATAGGGAGACACTGTAACAAATGAATGAATGAAGAGAGAGAGAGAGAGAGAGAGAGAGAGAGAGAGAGAAGAAGGAAGGAAGAAAGAAGAAAGAAAGAAAGAAAAAAGAAAGAGAGAAAGAAAGAAAGAGAGAGAGAGAAGGAAAGAAAGAGAAAAAGAAAGAAAGGAAACTCAACTATATCCTATAACATGAATGGATCTTGAAAACATCACTTCGGATAAAAGAGGCCAGACACAGAAGGTCTCTTATTATGAGAGTCTACCTATATGGGTAGATCCGTACAGACAGAGGGCAGGGTTGGGGTGCAGAAGGAACCAGGTGTGACATTTCAGTACTGGATTTTTGGTGGCGGAAGTAATGAGAATGGGAACTAGAGTTAACAGTTGCATGACATTGAGACTGGACTACATGACATTGGAATTTAAAGTGTAGAATGGTTACTTTTATGTGACTATCACCTCCCTAGAGAAGAATGGATTGAAGGCAAGAAATTCCTTCTTGCTAGGCCATCTGTTTCACCCATGTGATCTCATTTCACCAGCCAGAACAGGCCGATGAGGTAGAGATTTATTACCCCATTTCACTGATAAGAAAATTGAGACAGCAAGGTGATATAATGTGCCCAAGGGCTCCAAGCTGGTGATCTGCTCAAGGCCGAGCTCAGCCTCTGCAGTTCCCAGAAATTCCTCAGAGTTGAGTAACCCAGCTCTGCAGGGGACTGAGTCTGTACATCCTGATCGGTGAGGTGAAGAACAAGGTTCTCCTGGATTCCATGCAGCTTTGGGTGGCTGGAATGCTGAGAATGACAGCAAGGACCTTGGGGAGGGACAAGTCATATTGAGCACAGTCCATGTGAGAACTGTAGGGTGCAGGGGGGTTGGGGGGGGGCTGGGAAGCCAAGGCTTTGCCCTCAGGGAGCTGAGTGACTTAACCACAAACTCTGCCTGTACCTTCTTTAGTCTTGGTCATGTATTCAGGGCTCAGACCAGAGGCTACACAGGAAATGAAGACACTGGCTATGATGTCATACTCACTGAGCTGCCTGGTCTTCTAAGATAAATCTCTTTCAGAGCTAAAACTGATTGCGCACTCACAGTGTCCCAAGCATGATCCCCAGAACCTGATCATGGACCTCTACAGCAGTCCACTCATGGAAGATGGTGGCCACAGTGACTAACTAGACATCACCCAGCCCTGTACTCTTCCCTCAGACCCTTCTTCATTCAATCTACAACAGACCAGGCAAACCCACCTTCCTCATGGGGTCATAAATAAACATAGGACCCCATTCTGGCCAGTGATTCAGAGAAAGCCATCTTGAAGTTCTGGAGAAAGAGCTCTAAAACAATGGGGCTGGAGCAACCACCATTCCTCCAGCCTAAGAGCATCACTGACAGCGAGGTGGAAGAGTGGAGGTGTGTCATCACACCACTCAGCTGAACCATTAAGCACTGCGGCTGCCCAGCTAGCCCCATCCAGTTGTGGAAGAGAGTAAACTGCCTTGTTGTTCAGTCTAGTCATTGCAGCTACCTGCAGCTACCTGTAGCTTAAGCAATCCTCAGATGAAACCACAGATGGGAATGCTGCAGTACAGAGAGGTTAAGTCATTGCCGTGTAATCCCATGGCTGTAAGGACCATCTGACCCCAGAACTCCATCCACTACTGTTGTAAGTCACTGCCCTCCCATGGGGTTGCCACCATGGCAGATAAAATGCCTGGCATGGTGGAGGTAAAAAATACCTTCTCCATAAGAAGAAATCAATGAAATAACCAATGCCAAGGGCCCAAGATGGAGCTGAGGGCAAAGAGAATGCCCCATGGAATAGGCACTCCCCTACATTTCCCAGCCTGACGCTAGGTCCATCTAGCCCCTGACTCAGGCCCTGGGTAGCGCTGCTCTTCTGCCAACTGCTGCTCTTCAAAAAGCACAAATTTCTGAGTCTGGCCACAGTCACCCTCCTCCAGGCAGCAGGCGGAGACTGACTGTCTGCATTCCCCCTCCACTGCCAGTGGTCTGCTCACCTTTATACCCACACTTCAGCAGCTTTGAAACATTTATTTGTGATCCATAAAGCAGTCAGAGGAACCTCGTAGAAGATCACTTTATTCCCTGGTCCCAAATCTTCCCACTGGAAGTGGAATCAAACAGCTGTAACTTAGCAGACTTTGTGCTTCTGGACCTGTTTTATCCCATGTTCAACTTCTTCTGAACACTCATGGCTTTTTGAGAAGCACAACCTATCCCCGGCTCATTGTATCACTGGATTTAATTTCTCTACATGTGTCTTTGGCTTCTCTTATGTTGTCCCTTATTTTGCGACTGTTTCTTTTGTAATTTTCCATTGGCCCCCTACCATGTATACTACACAAGGGGGGACATGTCCATTTAGTTCACTGACAAATTCTAAGCACCTAGAACACTGTAGGCATTTGTAGACAAAACTCCATAGCCAGGTGCATCAGTGCTATCTTAGGTAGGAGAAATGATGTTATTGGCCAGAAGGGTCATTGTCCTTGCTCATATCTTGACACTCTGAGACCTTGAAATCATTAAAGATAC
>PVJA010000172.1:70628-215171 GCA_004027025.1 Myocastor coypus
AAAAAAAAAAAAAAAAAAAAAAAAAAAAAAAAAAAAAAAAAAAACATTAATCCAGTCGAGAGGCCTAAGCCCCATCCAGGGGTCTAATTGACATCAACCCAAGCCAGAAAAACTTCACCTGGTACCCACCATCTATTCTGCAAGCTCAAGCAGCAGTACCGATATCTATAATTCTATAGCCAGCTCGGTTTTCAGCAGAGTCAATGTCCCTGGACCTGACCTCATGCATTATAGCAGGCTCACCATTTAAGGATATATAGATAGATTACATAAGAATGAAGCATCACTCTATAGAAATGCTTGTAAACAGGTAAAAGGCAAGCTATACTTGTAGACATTACTGTACACATATATAACCCAGGTACATGTTAACAACTGCTATGAGTTTCAGAAATCCAGCCCTAGATCCACTGGAGAATTTACCTATCTAGGCTCACTCTGAAGAGACAACGCACTCAAAGCCTTGCTCTGGCCACTCTGGATGCTGCACAGTCCACATATGGCTGAAGCCTGAGGTCATCATTGACAGGATTGCTCCATATTCCAATGCATTATTTCCCTTGATTTTATGCCTTTTGATGCTGCTTATGCCAGTCGTTGCCTTCCTGCCTCCCTCCTAAGTGTGTTGGCATTGAACTATGAAAAGTTGCCCCAGGAGAAGAGAATAATCAATCAAACATTTGACCAAGATTTGATGAGTGCCCAAGGCACAATGGACGCTCTCCCAGATCAGATTAACGCCCTCACTACCTTGCCAGAGTAATGTTACAGAACAGATAGACCTAAATTATATCAACTGATTCTGGTTGTGCCTTTTCTCAGAAGGTTCATGTGCAATATTCCCAGAAAAGATTTTTCAGGGAAACTAAAGAGAGGAAATGTAGCAGAAGATACACACACAGACACACACGCATGCACATGAGCACACAAACACACACACACACACACACATGTACAACAGTATACTTAAATTTGTTAGCTTCCCAAGTAACAGTTCTAGTTAGAGTTCCTGTTACTTTTGGTTCTTAGAAATAGCTTTCACTGTGATACCACTGGTCACTATGGTGCATAATATAAGAACCAATCCCCAGTTGACAAGCTATTCTTCCTCTGCACTTCCTGCTTGCTTAACACATATAAGCCCTAGATCATTAGAGATCAGGGCCTGATATTTTGGGAGTGATCCTCATTGGTGAGTGCCGACATAAATCTACCTCCAAATCCTAGGTGTCATTTTGGTGTGTACACATGTCATTGCAGCCCCAATGTCCTGAGGAGAGTTAAACTCTCCATTGATTACAAGGCCCTTTCTGAAGCAGCCCTTGTGGAGCTCTCCAGACTTTTTTACTTCAGAGCCCCCACTGCTCAGCAGTAATAAAGACAGTAGTCACAGCCACCAGGAAGCACATGCCAGGACAAGGCTGAGCAGCTTGCTTACATCATATCATTAAAGCCTCAGGATCACCCTGCAAGGTAGACATTGCAATGCCCTCTGCACAGAGCAAGAGAATGACGTGGCCCAAGGTCACAGCAGATCATCAGCAGAAAAAGAATTATAGAATTCAAAGACCCCTCATGCTTTCTTACTCTACAGTGAGCCAGGCTGCTTTGTGAGGACAGCTCCTCTAGAGATGTTCGAAACTTAGAGCTAGCTCTCTTGCTGCCTGGGCATCCCTCCTGAAGGAATGGGTGGGTATAGGAACATGCTGGCTGTGGTTATGAGTGTTTGTTTCACAAAGTATGAGGAAGTTGACAGATCAGTAAATAGTCACAAAAAGCAGCAAAAGCCTACATGAACATGACAGTAGCTTCCTGACCTTAACACTCCCACCCATGCTTCTAGCTGTCCTGTGCCTCACTTTCCTTTGTACCTTTCATCCCAACACACGCCAGAGATTCAGGGCTGCAGATAAGTAGGCCATTAAAACAATGCTTATCTAACATTCTATATATAGGCAACTTCCTGAAGCATGTATACCATATCTGTGATGGGCAGACACAAATAAATAGATGCCTGCTTTGGTGTGTTCACCAGAAGAGCAAATGCACTGTGTCTGGGGAAGGGAACCCTATAAAAGGACAAAAAGGTAAAGGTTAAGTCTGAGCAGGTTGTCCCAGGTCATCAGAACCTACTTCCTGACACACACAGGACTGGAATTCCTTGATGAGGTGACTAGTCATGGCCAGAGGCATGAGCAGGCTGAAATCTCCAGGTCTCTCTTTCTAGACATGAGGAACCCTAGAAGCCTAGAATTTGTGAGGATGGCAATGACATAAGGTGAAAAAGCAATCCTTGTCCTGAAGATGTATGTGACAAGTGACAGGGAATCATGTCCCCCTTCTCCCCTCCTCTGGCTTGTTCATCAAACTGGGTTGGACATGAAGTATCAGTGGCCTGAAAAGCCAGTGACATACAGGCCTATTTTTAACCACATTTCAATAGAATCTCTTCTGTATGGGGGCAAGTTTGGGCCTCTGATAGTCTGGTGCTTTTCAAAGGTTAAGTTATGATAGGAAAAAAGAAGGGGGCTCATTCTCAGCAGCTACCAATTTTTGATGCTTACATTTTGGTGGGAATAGTATGTTTTTCTGTAGTTTTTTTCAAGCTGGCTAGAACACTATCCAAATATCAAACTAAAATTTAAATCAGAGGCAAAACTTAACTGCAGAGAGAAACATCAATACCCAACCCTTGGTCAGACCAGGTTGCAGTAGGAAGTCCCACATTGCCTCTGTGGTCACTGGATGGGCTGGGGTGCTAGCTGCAATGTCCCATTCACATTGGCTGGGACCAGGGTCACCTCCCATCTCACACTCCACCCAACACCTATGGCAGGCAGCCCCGCTGTCTGATTCCACTGTGCCTGCCTTTTGCCATGAAGTTGATGCCACCAAAACCTTTCAAGTTGCACTATGAAAAAAATTAATAAATTCTGAGATTGGCTGATGGCAGACTGATGTCAGATGCTACTTCAGTGCCTCCTTCAACCTTCTTAGCTAAGGAGGACGGCCAAAGAGGTCTTGTTATAGGTGACAACATCTTGGCTGAGTCTTAATACAGAATTCCGAATTTCTTAAGCCCATTCTAGAGAGAAGGATGTGACAGGTAAGGGCTCTTTTGCTTTCATCAGTAGTGCTTAATTGGTCACACTTTAGAATTTCTAGGGAAGCTTTGGAGACTTGTAATGTCCAGATTTCATCCTGTACAGATTCTTTTTAACTGTCTGGTGGGTAGGGTACTGAATGACTAAAGAACCAGGCTGCTAAACCCATGCTCTAGGTAATCCTGAGTTGTCATCAGAACCTTGGAAGATAGTACTTCATTGCCAACTAAGCAGCCTGGCACTTGGCTACCAGAGCTCAGAGCAGCCGTGGGAAGCTTCAAGCTGAACAGTTCTCTCTGCCCCCTCTTCAGCCTTTGCAATCAATGACCAGGCCAGTGGGGCAGTGACCGTGGAGGAAGGCGAAGGTTCAGGGGAATGGGAAGAATGTGGAGGGAAGAAGAGGAAAGATGCAGTGTGGTGAGGATACAGGCAAACACCGGCCTCCAAGATCCAAATGACCCCGGAAAAGGGGGGCCCAGGCATCAATGGCCACCTTGGGACCCAAGGTTAAGTTCCACTGTTAGAGTTTCCCCCTATCCAATGATGCTACTTACTTACTCTCCTATCTAGCTTAGCATAATGCTTTTCAAAAGAAAGCTTCCTATTGTATTTGGAAAGGAAACCCAATGTCCATTGTCGTAAACAGAAAGCACCTTGGAAGTAAGTAAGGGCAATGCACACTTGCAGTCTCACTATTCTAGAAGACTAAAACAGGAGGATGGCCAGCTCAAGACCAGGCAGGGTAATTTAACAATTTAGCAAGGCCTTATTTTAAAATAGAATGGAAGGGTTGGGGATGTAGTACAGCCCAAAAGCTCTGAGTTCAATCCTCAGAAGCAAAAAAAAAAAAAAAAAAAAGTGAATGTGAGGAGCTGATAATGCCTGTAAAGTGTGTGTGTGGTACTCTAGGAAAGACTGTTGTTTTGTGGGGTTTTTTGTTTTTTGTTTTTTAACCAACGATCTAACTCAGGACCATGCACTGGCCAGGCAGGCTTTTATGCCACTGAGCCATCTCCCCAGCCCTGTACGAACTGTTGAATCCTAGCCGATATACCAGGAGGGAGGAAAGGAGGGGAGGAGGGAGGAAGGGATGAAGTGGGTCAGCGTCTGAGTGGGACAGACAGGCAGACAGGCAGACAGACAGACAGACAGACAGACAGACAGACAGACAGACGGAAGAAAGAGTTCTGGCGACCTGTTTTTTTTTTTTTTTTTTTAATGTATTTAGTGCAGGATCTACAATCTCACTACACAGATCAGACACATAGCGACTCTCCTGTTTTTCAGCCTCCCAACTGCTGGGGTTATAGGCATGTGCCACCATACCCAGTTTCAATCACTGTCTCAGCTTGGCCCCAGGATGGGGCCAGCACAGAGGCCAGGGACTGAACCCCAGGCCCCTGTATCTGCCTAAGCAGGCACATTATTCTGCTGAGCTATCTGGCCAGCCCCGGGGATCTGGTTTGATGGCATTGCTTCCCCACACTTTCAATGGGAAGTCAGCCATCTTTTGGATTTTGGATTTTGGTTTCATTGTGGTAAACTGTAGGCAATGCTAAGTTGATCGTTTTAACCATTTTTAAGTAACTTTTTTCATTTTTTCCAACCTAAAATTCCACACCTACAAAACAATACCTTCCCATTCTGACCTCTCTCCAGGCCCTGGCAATTCAGCTCATTCTGTGACTCCCAGGGCCTGTGTTGTGCAGCGGGTCTCCACCTGTGACCTACACCCTTAGCCCTTGCCCCAGAAGTTTCCAACACAAGAGAGAGATCCCTAGGCTTTTCTTCTGGAGCTATAGCTTTGCTCTGAGAACAGGATGAAGTCTGCATCCAAAATTAAGTTTCCTCACCAGGCCCTTGCTTTTCTTTAATGCTCCCAACAGTGCTGAGAAATAGAAATTATCCCCATTTGAGCAAAGAGGAAGCCATAGCTCAGCAAGGCAGTGATTTACGCAGACTGACACAACTAAGCTCGCCCCAGGTTTGTGGGCCCAACTGCAACTTCTGCTCTCCCCCTCCCATCTCACTTCCCTGAGGCGAGCTGCAGGAGAAGCAAAGCCAGAGAATGCAGAAAAAAATATCAGCCAAGAGGCTGCTCTGTAAACACAGCACACTTAGCAAGTCGACTCCTAACAAGTTAATCAAGATAAATCAGAATGGCGCATGCCTGGGTACAGCTCTTCCTGCTATATAAATGATGCTGTCACTCTCTAGCCATGGACACCAAGCCGGCCCTTTAATGAATGCACAGGAGACACTAGCCACCGAGGATGTGACCCTCTGCACATGTCTAGGGGTGGCCCAGCTCCTTCCCAGGCCTTCACACCAACAAATGGCTATGCATACTCTCTCCGCATTTGAGTGTTTCTGCCAGTGCAGGAATCTGATGCAAATGGATCTGACACAAGCCCACAGCACCCTCCTCCCAGCTGAGCTCCCTTGTTTGCTTATGGGGTTCAAGCATCCTCTCGGAACTGCTCATCTTCATCTTCTGTGTTTATTTAAATAATAGCCAGGTAGAAACCTTAGTTAAATATCTTTTGAGATGCCAAGATTGGAAACCTTTCCCTCCTCTTCACCCGAGCCTGTAGCTGATTCTGTGTTTGCAGTGGTCCCTAGATCAGTTCTTTGGCTGGACTCCATTTGTCTGTGAGGTTGGGATGGATCTATATGCATAAAGCTTGGGCATTAGCAGGAGTCTCATGCATTTCTGGGCCAAGGGATGCAGCCCAGTACCTGGTCTGACTGTTCTGCTGCCTGCATTTGTTTTATTACTGAAGCCCTCCCTAGCGTGAGACACAAACATCACACACAAAAAGTTTTGCCTCAGCACCCTCAGGGCATCAGCTGCAGTACCCACATGGATAACCAAATCCATGCTCAGGTTCCTCATGTAAAATAGCAATAACACTTGTGTATAACTTACATGCATCCTCCTATGCAAGTATATCCTGTTATATTTGCATATAGCAACATACATGTACTTGAAATCCTCTCAAGGTTGTTTAGAATACCTAACAGGATGTAAGTGCTATGTGAATCTTGTGTTATATTCTTCAGAATTTAATGACAAGAAAGTCTGTACATATTCTGTGAAGATATAATTTTTGTTCAAATATTTTTGATGTCCCAATAGTTGAATGCATGGAGGCGGAACCCAAAGATGCAGAGAGACAAATAGTTGGGAAGGATTTTTTTTCTTTTTCTGGGGGGTAGGGGGCTGGCTCAGGCTGCCCTCAGGGTGGGTGTGGTAAGGCATGTAGAGCTGGGGATTGAACCACAGTCCTCTGCACCTGACTGAGTTTGCTCAAGAAGGTGTTTAAACAACTGAGCTAACTTGCAAGCCCCCCTGAGACAACTACTTGGAATAGAAATTTGATCAAAATATCTACCTCCTCAGGAAAACTATCAATTCTTCCTAAATTATTTGGGTGTGAGCTTTCCATGATAAAAATAAAATTGAAGGCTGGGGAGATAGTTCAGCCATCTAAGTGCCTGCCTGGAAAGCACAAAGAACTAAGTCTGGTCCCCAGTACCACATGCCAAGCTGGCCCTGGAACTCTGGGAACACTGTGCAGGCCACCGAAACCAGGCATGGTGGCGTATGTAGTCCAAGCTGTATACCAAGACCCTGGAGCAAATAAATAAATATTTTTTTAAAGTATATGTTTACTAAAAGAATGAATGCTTGTGTAGAGTTTAGCACAACCTCCAGCACTTAACAGGCACCAGATAAATTCATATCTATCAAGAGAGACACACCACAATGGTCAAGTGTCCCTGCCATGGAGCAAGGCTGCCTGCATTTGTACTCCAGCCAGGTGACTTAGTAACTGCATTAGCCAAGTTAGGACCCTCAGTTTTCTCATCTACAAATAAGAATCCTAATAATAACAATCTGGTAAATTGTGAGGTGAGCTGGTGAAAGGCTGTTACAAAAGAGTACCCGGTACATGGTTACTGTCGTCATTATTATTATCATCAAAATAATTATTATGCCAGAGATGTTTCAAGGAGGCCTGGAGTGGGCTAGCCCATTAGGTCTCAGAAGCCTGGGCTTTCATCATCGCCACTTACGCTGGTGTTCACTTTGGCCACCCCCTCCCTGGTCAGTGATGCCACCTCTCCAAAATGAGTCTTCCAACAGCTCACCAGCCCTCCTTCCCATCCACCTGTGGTCACAGACGTACTTGCCTGATTGATAAAGTCCCTATCTGGTCATTTACGATCTGGCTGCTGAAGAGGCAACTCCTGCCAGCTCGAAAAGCAATTAATCTGCAAACAAGCTGGGCAACAGCAGGCCTGGGCATTGCAGTCTCGGGCCGAGGCCGCTCCAGAGAGCAGATAAGACTGCAGTCGGCTATTTATTGTACATTTTAATTAAGTGCTTGTTAACGACAGTTATTTTAACAGTCATAAAATTACTGTTGTAATGCATTTTGTTGGAGGGAGAATGGAGGGGCCCCAGGACTTTATGAAAGCAACCACAGATTGCCTTCACTTTAAATCAAAGAATAAATTCTGAAGAGGAGGGACGGTGCTGTGGTCCAGACCTAGACGCTAATGGTTATTTAATGCGCTCATCAGTGTTTGTAAGTCCCGAGCATACGGCATGGACACAACAGCCTCCAAACCCTCTTTAACACTTATTTGAGATGACAGGAAAAATGAAACCGTTTGTGCTTTCAATGGAAAAGCAATCATTGGTACATTATATTCGCCTTGCCCTATCATGCTAATGCATGGTAAAAATGTCACCAAATGTATTTAAGGACCTGATGGACTGTTAACGTTGGATTCCTGGTACTGGACTGATTAATAAAAATCTTCAATTTGTATGTAAATGCAGCGAGGCCTCATATCATCCGCATACCTGCACCCCGAGAAAATAATAAACTGAAGTTTAATGCAGCAATTATCAGCATTTATGGAACTCTTAAAGCACTGACGGCTCTTGGAGGCAGGCATGGAGGGAGAGGCAAGGATTGCGGAGATGTCCTCGCAGGCTGTGTAGGCTGCTCCCCGGGGCCAGTGTTGGCCAAGCAGCCTGTGTCACATGGTGGGAGTCTGAGCTCATCCGAGGAGCTGGTCAAATGCAGTCACTGGGGATGCTGAGCTAGAGCTGGTGCCAGGCAGAGGAGCCAGGAAGCACTGCTCACTGCTAGCACCACTGCTTTGCATGGTGGGCATCTGCTGACACCATCCCTGCTTTGATTTGGAGGACCCCATGAGCTTGGTCCCACCACCTGCTGGGCTAAGGGCCCACACTGTGTGTCTATAGGGGCTTGGGGTATATAGATGCTAAACAGGAAGGCGTAATCGAACATTATTATATCATTCCATCTTTATATTAAAAAAATTATCTTTGGTAAAGCACAGAAGAATGCTCAGCAAACTGTTAAGAGTGATTATGGTTGATATGCCAGGATTACGATATCTAAAACAAAGATCACTTTCTATGAGCCAACTATTTTTGATGTCAACTTGTTTCTAATCCTCAATAATTACTTTGTTAATGAAAAGAAAAATATTTTAAGTCTCCTGGGCCAACATGATGACTTAGGAAACCTGGTGAAGGAGTGGAGAGCCTACACTTGGTGGGCAATGGTTGTGTGCCCAGGGCGGGCAGCTGGGGTTGGTCTCACTGCTCCACCCCAGGGAGCTTGAGAACACTTGTCAGGGCATCCCATGAAGAGTGGGGAAGCTAGGGCCTTTTTTTATCACCTTCTGACACTCAGTGGCTGGTGGCATCTCCTGGAGGAGTCTATGGCTCTGTCACCTGGAGTCTAAACATGCTCCTGTTGGGAAGAGCCCTCCAGCCAAGCATGTGAGTGCTGAATTTGAAGTCATTGTCCACATTGTATCCACAGAGGCTGTACGTGACCTCAGAACTAGACATGTGTAGTGTACCAACTGCTTCTGCTACAGGATGTTTCTGCATTCAATTGTGCCCATACAGGGGTGAGTGCAAGCTCAGGACCTAGGAAACACTCAATGCGTAGTATTTGTGCATAATATAGTAGAGTGTACATAAAATAGAACATATAGTATAATATAATATAGGATCTGCATAGACTAGGTATACTATTACTAAATATGTAGTGTGTACACACAATCATACATACACAACCACACAGCCATCCAGCGATCTCTCAGTATTCCTCGGGACTGGTTCCAGGAATTCACACTGATACCAAACCCCATGGATGTTCTCATCTTTTATATAACATGGCATAGTATCTGCATAGACTCTATGCACATCTAAAGGTTATTGCACTGTATTACTTTGGGAACAATGACAACACACCTTCCCAACATAAACCAGGCATGGCAGTGCGTGCCTGTAATCCAGTCTCCTCTAGAAGATGACACAAGAAAAGTACAAGTTCAGAGTCCAACTTGGGCAATTTAGTGACTTAGCAAGCCCCTGTCCTAAAATAAAATATAGCAAAATGACTGAGGGTTGTAGCTCAGTATAAAGGGGCTAGGTTCAATTCCCCTGATGCAAAGTTTTTGCAACAAAAATCTGTACATGTCTAATTCAAGCACATATTTCCCAGATATTTTGAATCCATAATTTTTTTTACTTTCTTTTTTATTTTCATTTTTATTACTTTTTTTTTTTTTTTTTTGCAGAACTAGGGATTGAACTCTGGTCCTTGACTTTGCCAGGCAAGCACTTATTCTACTGAGCTGTCTCTCCAGCCCCTATTTTTATTCCTTTTAATAGAAAAAAATGCAGAAGTTTCAAAATACGTTAGTAGTACATTCCCAATAATCGATACAACGCATGTTGTTCTCCTCATAGTAGTTATTTAGAGCACAGGATGCAGACATGATAATTTTTCTAATCATTATTGGTACAAAAATTTATTCTCATTGAACTAAGAGAAAGTAGTTGTATACATAGCCCAATATTCCATAATTGTAGTAAGTTATTGGCAGAACTGGCAATGTCAGAAGCTGTTGATTTAAGTCTTTTATAGCTCTTTTATAACCTGCCCTGAATCCATAAATGTTGAACCCTTTGGATAGAAGGGCCAACTGTAACATACAGATATTTCAACTTGACTAGAAACTCCTCCCTTGCCCCTCAGATAAAAAGGAATTTTCTAAAAATCCTTTCTCTCAACTCTCAGTAATATCCAGGATTATAAAATAAAGAAAAGCCAGTGCACCAGATTTGGGCAGTGGTCACAGCCCAAATATTTCAAGTCCATGCTGGGGTCTGATTGCACAGCCTCCGTTAAGGTTCCTGCTCTCCACAGCAGCTGGGGTCTTGGCCATGGCCTTCTCTGTGGATGTTGTCTGACCTGCAGGCTGGGGCTGTGTTGTGGGAACGGCGTAGAGCAGAAGCACCCAAAGTGGAGCACCAACTCAAAGCATATTGCTAGATATAGCTTCCAAAGTCACTGAAAGAGCATGAGGGGGGTGGATATCCTGCCCTGGATGAATTCTCTTGCACCTTACTAGTTGTGAGTTCTAAAGTCTCTGTCCTTTTCAGAGCCTTAGGCCTCAAAAGATCAACATGGGGACCTGCCCCCCAGAAGCCCCCATGCTCCAGCATGTCAGTGGTGGCAGCTCCACATGGCTTCTTTTAGTCCCTGGGATGAGCCCATCCATGACTCCAGCATGTTATTCTTGCCTGCTCTGGAGCTCTTCTGACACTTCAGGAGGCCTCAGGGCACAGGAACCCCCTTAGCACTCTCTCCAGGAAGACTTAGAGGTAAGGCCTGCAGGGCCACCATCACCCAGCAGGGTGGGGAGCACACAGAGGATGCAGCTCTTCCTCCCCCAGGCCACAGGACCCAGGCCCAGCACTGCTTCTCCCACCCTGCTTGTTTTGCCTCCACACACCTGTCCCATCCTGTGTACCTGCTCCTCTTGATTTCCCCAAGGAACTAACTACCCACACATTTGCCATCACTATAGGATCTCTTTTTGGGGGAGGGGATCTAGGAGAAGATGGGGTTTTAATCAGAAATAATCAGAGTTCTCAAGAGGCCTAGAAGTGCAAACTGGGCTTTTAAGTAAGAAACAGAAGTAGCTTGGCAGAGAGAAATGGGATGAGGAATCCTAGAAAGACAGGCAGAAAAATGAAGCCAAAAGAGAAAGAGAGAGGGGTGATAAAAGAAAAAAAGCCAATTTGCCGGTTAGCCCTGCTCTGTTTTGAAGATCCAGATTGCAGTCACTTTCTTAGATTTCCAATCAAGGTTGCTCGGCTGCTCTGAGGAGCCGATTTCAGCTAATGCAGGTCCTTTCGCCCGCTGGCCAAGCAAAATCGTGAAACTTCTACTGTAGGAATTTCAACAAGCATTAGTAAGTCAGCTGCAAAAATTAAGAAAAATAAAAAACCCTCCTCCACTCCGCTTGTCACTGTAGTGTCTTCTCCATCTGAAGTAAAGTCTCTTCTCACCTTGCGAGCCTCCATGAACCATGCCAAGCCACTTGTCAAGCTTTGAGACAGAGGAGGACAGAGTCAGGGGTCCCCAACAACACTCTTCAATCCAGGTAGACAAATGGGGCAGAAACAAAAGCCAGAGATGTCCCCTTTGCAAAGGAACAACATCAGGTGATAATAAAGCCAGCCTTTGCCCCAGTGTTTTCAGAATGGATGGATTTTAAATGTCTTTGGGTGGCCTGAGCTGCATGCTCCAGACGCCACGCCACCACCTTGCCTGTCCCCTCCAGGAGGATGAGAGGTCTTGGTTGCACCCAGCCAGCAAGAGGTTTTGTCTGTCACTGACACTGCCACAGCCCCACAAGGTCAGGGCATAGCCAGAGAGAGCTGCTGAGCAGCAACCATGGTCCCCAAAAGAGCAGAAGGACACAGGGAAATCACATCAGATCACCACTCATCCTTGGAGCAGAATGGGGAACTGTTTTCCGATACTTCCTATGGACGCTAAAACACATGTTCCACACAATTTGCCATCTTAAATATGCTTGTTTAATTGTTTTGATTTCACAATACTAAGGATCAAACACAAGTTCTTCACAGTGAGCTTCATCCCCGGCCTTTGTTTGTTTGTTTTTCTCTTTTATTTTGATTTTGAGATAGACTCTGGGCTGAATCTTTCCTCCTGCCTTAGCCTCTCGTGGTTCTGGTGTTCAAGGCATACATTACCATGCCTAGCTCAGCATGCTCCTAATGTACAGTTCAGTACCAAGAGTTCACACTGCCATGAGACCAACATCAGCTACATTTCCAGAAATTCCTTCCAAAAGGAAAAGAAACTGAACGCCCACAACCAAACAGCAACTTTTTGCTTCCATTTCCAAGTGACTGATGCCTAGTGCTTTGCATCTATGAATTTGGCTGAACCCTCTAACACCTCACATAAGTGGACTTTTCACACCTTGGGTCTCCTTTTCTGTCTGGTTTATGCCAATGAGCGTCCACCTGGCAGCACCTAATGGGGTTCCTTTCATTTAGGGCTGCAGAGAATTCCACTGTATTCCTCCTCTCAGCTCTTTTATCCTGTGGATGAAGCCCTGTGTTGCTTCCCTCCTCCCTCTGTTCTAAATATTGCTGCTCCAACCCAGGTAGGCAAATCTCTGCACATGAGTGATTTTGCACTCAGTTCTGAGAACAGAGGAAGGGAACATTTTTGTAACTTTAGGTGGTTCCACAGCAAGCCTGGGAAAAAATGCAGAGGGCAAAGATAGACCTAGACTCTGTACACAGAACTGGTTTCAAATCCTGATTTTCCCCTATCTCTACACCAAACAAAACTAATTAACACATGTTGGGGATATGTGACTTCTACGTAAGCTAACACTGCACAGTGTTAGATTATGTAATCCTCATAAAAACTCTACGAGGTAGATGTTATCACTCACTAACTCCATTTCACAGAAGAAGTTAAGCAATTGACCTGGACTCGAGTGAGAGAGCCAAGACCTGAATCCAAGCAGACTACTTCCAGAGCTTGTACCATGATACTGATGCAAACAATAATAGTAAGAGGAGGAAACAACTCCTTATTAGTGTTTAACCCCAGTCAGATCCTGTGTGTTACAGCATCCAAATGAATCCACTCTTTATAGAAGCACAACTCATAATATCTAAACCTTAGAGGCAGCCCATATCCATCAGCAGATGAATAGATAAGGAAAATGTAGCATTTATACACAATGGAGTACTGCCCTTTCATAAAGAGGGATATATTTGGAATATTTGTAGGAAAACTGATGTACCTTGAGACCATAAGGTTAAGAGAAACAGGGGCCAGGGAGATAGCTCAGTGGAATAAGTACTTGCCTGGCAAATGCAAGGCCCTGAGTTCGATCCCTAGTACCACTAAAATAAACAAACAAACAAATAAATAAATAAATAAATAAATAAATAAATAAATGGTTAAGAGAAACAGACCAGACACACAAGCTTAAATATCACATACCTTCTCTCATATGAGAACCTCAAAATGTAAGTAATTAAAAAAATAAAAGATAGACAAAGGGAAGCAGGAAGATAGATCTTTTGCAAATGGGAAAAGGATCTAGAGACAGAGAGGGGAAGGAAGGGAGGGGAAGAATAACAAGAATTAACATATGATAACATATATATATATATATATATATATAAATGTATATATTCTAAGATAAATGTAAACACATACTGTAAACAAGCACTAATAAACAATAAGAATACGTTTCAAACCCTAGCTGCTCTCTGAGGAGAGACTTTTGTGCTCTCTTCCTGAGTTTATTCAGGAACAGCTCCATAAAGTGTTCAAAGCCGCACGTGAGCCAGGAGGACCCAGGCTCCGCCAGCCCTGGCCAAGCCGATCTCTGTGAATCCCTTGGCAAAGAATGAGGAAGGGCGGAGAGGCGAAATGCCTTCACGTTCTCCAATCTTTCTAGTGTCTTTGACCAGAACAGAAATTCCAAGGACATCTGGCAGAGAAGCCATAAAGTGTGACATGCGGGAAGGAGGAAGAAGTAATGCCACGCAGGCTGAGACGAGGAGCAGAATCGGGCACTGACAGTGGGGCTTCAGGCGCGACTGGTTGGGAGGAGAAGCATGCAGGGGGTTGGGGAGGAGCTCCCTGGAGCATAGCGCAGGAAGTGTTTTGAGCTTCACAAGTAAAGACGAGAATCCTTTTAAACTTATATATAGTTGTGAGTTTGGACTCTGTTTCTCTAAATGCAACCACAACAGAGGTTGAGATGGGCCTTGTAGGGTCCCAGCCTGTATTTGGGCTAAGCCAGCTCAAGAAGAAGAGATTTTGTGCGCTCGCTATGTGTGGTGCACTGTATTTATGTAATAACTGGAACAGAGATGTCCTCTCTTTCTCAGGGGCTCCTCTCACAGAGCAGAGCAGCTGGCTTAAATCAGAGAATGGGACCGGTTGGAGATGCTTGGGGTTCTACGGGTATGACAGTTTCCATTTCACCTGTCCCAAGCCATGTGAGGGAATAGCCAGCCAAGTCCAAACTGTGCTTGGTGTGGTTGTGTGTCCTGCAGACCTCTGCTCTGCCCTCTGCAGCACAGGTACCCTGATCCCCTCCCATGACCAACCCCAGTCCCTGCTCCCAGCATCCTCCCTGGTGCTGCTCCAATCCCACTGGTCCTTCCAGCCTCACTCTGGGGCTGAGAAGGCCCCTCCCCTCTCCTCCCATGTCCCATGTGAGACCTCTGAGCTCCAAGTTACTGCCACAGAGAAGACTGATGCATCTGATCAACCACTAGTCATAGCGTATATGGCACACGCCCCTGTCCCCTACACATACAGCTATGATACATTATTTCTGATATGATTTAACAACTTTCTTTCCCATTCAGATATGAGTGCTATGAGGGCACATTGTCCTGAAACCCATTCATGTGGCCTTTGCCTATAACACAGGCTGCCAGAAGCCTGTGAGGCAGGTGACCCGCTGTCCCAGTCCCTTTGCTCCCCCGACCTCTACATCCACAATTCTGTCCAGTCACCAGTCAATATTTATCTACTGACCATAGCATAGACTCTGACTCCTGCCTTTGGAGGACTTCATAATCTAGCTGGAGAGATAGCATTAAAAATATTTAATCAAACATTAACCTTTGAATATTTTACTAGATGGATTTGTTAGGCCTTGAAAAAATAAACACTCAACTCAATCTGACGCAGGCAAATGAGGACACAGCATGAATTTCCAGCATGGCGATATCCGGGACCTCCAGTGAGAGCTAAGAATGTCCTCAAGTTTACTCCTTGCCTCTCCCTCTGCCCCATGCATCTCAGTTCTGCCTTTCTCAGTGCACCTTATCCAACTGAGCCTTCTTCTTATGATGGAAGGATCACCAGCCTCGGCTCCATCCTGCATCCCACCAGTTCAGCTGCTGGACACAGGAAAAAACTTGTTTTCAGTGGTTGGAAAGTAAAACACAACAATAGCAATGGAATGTGGCATTCTGTGACTAATCGGAGTCTTCTGCTTAATTTAGAATCTATCAACATCAACATGTCTTGTGGCAAAAACTACACTTATTGGCACAGCCTGGGCCTCGTGTCCTTCACTGGAGCCAAGAAAGATACATGTCATCCCAAGACAAAGCCTGGGGTTGGAAAGACCTGGTGAGGTGCTGTTTGCTCATATGGGATGGGGCTCGAGCAGGCAGATAGCACATGCTCACTAGAGTGGGTGTCTGTACCCAGCCTTACACATGCCACCCATGCTCATCACTACCCCTACCTATTGTAGCATGTGATGCTGCATAACAGTGCTGGTGTGGATGTTATTAGCCTCTCCTAATGGATAGAGAAGCTGGGTCCCCAACAGGTAGAGTGACTTAGCTCATCTTCAAGTAAATTGTTCATGCCTTTTTTTTTTTTTTTTTTTTTTTTGTGGGACCAGAGGTTTAAACTCATGACCTTACACTTGCTAGGCAGGCACTAGTGCCAGGGAGCTATCTCCCCAGCCCTCACACTTTTTTTTGTACAGGGTCTCATTAGGCAGCTTGGACTCACAGTGATCCTTCGGTTTTCCTCCTCCCCAGTGCTGGGATTACAGGCATGTGCCACCACTCTCAGACTGGCTCTCTGGCTCAGCACCCCCAGGGGTGGGGCCAGTGTGGCATGTGATGCAGGGGATTGAGCCCCAATCCCTAGCTTGCCTAAGCAGGCATTTAGTCCACTGAGGTATCTCACCCGCCCTGTTCATACTTTTAAAGTTCATTCAGAGTTGCATGTGAAAGCCGCCAAGAGCCTTCCCTGCACTGCTCCCACTCCTGCTTTCCTCCCGACCACTCATTTTCCCTTTGTCCTGTCTTAGTTTCACTTTCTCTGTTTCCATCATCCTGTGAGCATAATCTTTTAAAATGTGATTGTGCCCATGTGTGTGTCTGTGTCCCCTCCAATGAATATAAGCTCAGACAGGGCACTCACCGCCTGGTCTTGTATGCTACTGTATTTCCCAGGCTGCAGTGCATGGCTGGTGACACACAGAGAACTCCATGGTGCTGGCAGTTGAGCCACTGGGTCCCGCACTGTGGATTTGGCATGCTGAGCTCTTACCTCCTGGGCCATCAAATGGGCCTCAGTCCCCGTTTTGTTTTGTTTTTCTAGGCCTATTTTTTAAAAATATTTTTTTAAAAAGAGTATTAACACAGAAAATATTACAAGTGGTACAAAATTTCACTAAACAAAATAATATGAATTTGACAGTGTTTGTTGTAATGTATAGTATTGTCTTCAAAGTAATTGCTCAGATTACAAAATATATGCATACAAAATTAATAATATACAGATTACAAAATATATGCATGCAAAAAATGATTATAGGAATTTAAGAAGGCCTGATAGCTCAGCAGATTAAAGAAGATTAGGCAGATGTCAGGGCAGGGGTTTGATCATGTGCCATGCCAGCCTCACACCCAGGATGCATTGAGATAGTGGTTGAGACTTCATTTGGTGGTAATCACCTATAATTCCAGTACTTAGGAGACTGGAAACAGGAGGATCACTGTGTAGTGAGATCCTATAGACCCTGTACCAAATACACTAAAAAAAAAAAAAAAAAAAAAGTCCAAAAATACAATAATAGGTAAGAAGATAAGAAAGGAAAAGGAAAGAAAGATTGAAAAATACCAAAAAAAAAAAAATTAAGGATTAATCTCTCCTTTCACAGACCATCAGAAATCCATAGTGTAATTATCCAAACTCTCCTGGTTTGTATGCTGAATACAAAAATACATAAATATATTTCTTTTCCCCCACTCCCTCTCCTCTCCTCATTTCAGTAATTTCTTCCTTTTTAACAGGCTCATTCCCTTTTCTTAGTATCAATTGCATCCTTCACATTTTATTTTCTCTTTCAGTTTCTTACACTAAGGAGACAACGTGATGTTTGTATATGCAGGTCTGATTTATTTCACTTAAGAGTATGGTCTCTACTTGCACCCATTTACTAATGAAACCCTCAAATTTATCCTTTTTTATAGCTAAATTATCCTCTATTGTGTAAAAATATCACATCTTCTTTACCATTTCCTCAGTTTATGAGCATTTGGGTTGCTTCCAAATGTAACTATGACAAATTTTGACTGTGACCTGTTCGTACAGCTTTTATTAATGACATAATGGGGGCCAATGAGATAGCTCAGTGGTCTAAACGCAAGCTTAGGCAGCTGCAGGGGACCATGGCTTGATGCCTAGTACCACATGCTACACCAGCCCCGCCCTCAGGGTGGGCTAAGCCAGCAAAAAAAAAAAAAAAAAAACATAATGAAACCTGCATAATCAGCATGTTCTGCCCTTTCACTTCTCTTCATAGAAAGAGGCTATACTGCCAAAACTAAAGAAAGGTGGGATGTTTAACATAATACTATTAGCAATCCCCTGGTTTGCCCTGATGAATCTATCTTCTACCATGTCCAAATATGTGTAATTTCCCAGTTGATGGCCAGAAAGAGAAACCACTTACAAAACGTGCAGCCAGCAACACCACTACTCAATGTCCAGGCTAAAAGCTGGCAAACTGCTCGACAGTATTTATTGATCCTGGACACTCATGCCCACTCTAACCCCATGGTTCCCTTCCCAGAGACCCCAGAAATGCAAGCAAATATCCACAGGAAGGCACATGCCAGGATGTTCCTGGCAGCACTGCCTTTGAAAACTCCCCAAACACCCATCAGCAGTGGAGTACTTGGCTGAGCACTAAGTGGGCCCCTGTGTATGTGGTCATGAGCTCAACTCTATGCCTCATAGCAAGCAGAGAGACGTCATAAATGTCATTTTGGGTGAAAGAAGGCAGAAGCAAATGAACACATCCTGCATGGGACCATTTTAAGAAAGTACCGAAATAGGCCAGGCTGGTCTCCACTGCTGGGAACTGAGCCCTGGGCTCCCCTTACAGTGCAGGGCTGTCACTGTCTGCTTCAGAGTCCTCTGAGTGGTCACGTGGGTGGTCTCACATTGTGCAAATAGGAGGCTTCTACACTTGTAATATATGCAGTTTATGTATCAGTAGGTGGTACTCTTTAGTTCAAAATTCTACTGAAAAAAAAAAATGCTGAGTGCCAAGCAAAGCATGTATTATACATATTAGCACAGCACAGTGGCTCCTAACAGGGGGATTTTCAAGCTGACTTCCTGAGTGCAGATCCTAGCCCTCTCCTTCACTTTCTGTGTGACTTCAGGCACACAATTTAATCTTTCTGTGCCTTACTTTTCTTTTTTTTTTTTTTTTTTTTTTTTTGCTTTTTGAGACAGGGTCTCACTATGCAGTTCAGGCTGGCCTTAAGCTCACTTTTGTAGCCCAGGCTGGTCTCGAACTCACATCGATCCTCCTGCCTCAGCCTCCCGAGTGCTGGGATTACAGGCGTGCGCCACCACGCCCGGCTGTGCCTTACTTTTCTTCATCTGTAAAGTGGAGGAAAACAGTAGTCCCTATCCCATAAATTATTTTAGGGCTTAAATTAAGTAATATTTATAAAGGATTTAAGGCCATACCTATTGCATACTGTTACACAGTTATCAACTTTATAGGTAGAAATGACAGTGGAGGCAGTGCTACTCCATACCTTCTAAGGACAGGACAGATGCCTTTAAAATCTGTTAAACACCCATTTGTGCACCTGAGCACTTAATTAGGATATGAGCTCTTCATATGTACCAAGTCATCTACTTCTCCCAATGCCATTTTACAGATGGGGAACAGAGGCACAGAAAGGCCATGCCACCTCCTCAAGTCTCCCCAGAGAGAAGGAAGCCAAGCTGGGATTTGAGCACATAACTATGAACCAACAGGCCAGCTCATGTAGCCCACACCCACGTCCAGGTTGCTTATGGAAGACACATGGTAAAGGACGCTCACTGGTGCGAGTGGAGCCACTAAGAAAATACTGCAAATAAGGGGAGGGTTGGTGACAGAAGCCAAAGCTGCTACAGTGGTGTCCTGGTGAGAGGGAGCTGAGCCCACCAATGTGGGAAGAGGAAGGGAAAGCTGGCCAGTGACGATTTCCTCTCAGGAGGAAATCCCCAAATGCAGATGGCATGGGTTACCATGAATGCTGCAAGACCCTGGATTTGGGTGTTTTTTTTTTTTTTTCTCTCTCTTCTTTTCTCCTCAAAGCCACAAGGCTCCAGGGAGGAGGGTGGGGAGGTCAGAACCCACACGTTTCCCAGCATGGCAGCTTGTGCCCCGCCGAGCGACTTGACTTGTCTACTGCTTCTAAACAGCTGGAAAAATGTCAAACTGTCATCAGTGATTAAAGTGGGATTTTCCAAAGGTTTCAAAAATATTTCAGAATTCAAGAACTCATGCCTCTTTCAGAAAATAAATCCAAGCAGCATTCCCTTCCCTGGACATAGCAGGGGACCCGACTTTTCTCCCAGGGTGTTTGATGGCATAAGCCAGACGTGGCATGGCTATGCCTTTCTTTGCAGCCTCAAGCAGGTCTCCTTGGATGCTTGCACCCCACCAAGCAGCACATGCCAAGGCTCTGTGATCCCCAGAAAGCCCACTGCTTTGCAATGTCATGCTGAGCCCCTCTTCCACTCAGCAGCACAGGAACTCTTGAGGAGCTGGCTTTTCAGGACCCAGGTGTATGTTCAGGACCACTTACACCTACTACCAGGGCCGAAGCAAAGAGAAAGAAGCAGACTCACTTTCCAACATCTATGTAAAAACTTTGAGATAGTGACAAGAGCATTAACCTAAGTGCAGAACACTTTCAAGTAGAGGGTTGTGTGCACAAAGCCAGCCTGCACACACAAGCTGTACACACAGGGCTTGCACTACAGCCTGGAGCCCAGAGATTGCTATGTCTATGCATCAAATGTGTGTTCTGCCATTAGCATGACCTTCCCTGAGCAGATTCTTTGGGTCTCCAGATTAGGGCCATCTTTTCTAACATTTGCGAGCCCTTTCTAGATACAAGGTATTATTCTAACATGTTACGTGCTGGCTCAACCCCACTAAAATGCTATGAGGCAGAGGCAGGACCTATCATCACAGAGGAGTACACTGAGGCATGGGGAATGGCATCATTTGCTTAACATCAAACAGCTGGTGATAATAGGGCTGGACTTCAAGCCAGAAGGTCTGGCTGCAGGCACTGCCGCTGAGTTAGGATGAGCCACGCTTATACAGTCACACTGCCTGGGGCCCAAGGCTCATTCCTGTTGTGTCCTCTTCCCTGCCTGACCCCACCATGCAGTTGACATCCAGCATCACTGATGACCTTTTCTGGGCCAGGCCAAAAGTCTTGTTCTGGAAAGTAGTCATTTTCCTTCTTCACTAACACGGAAAGCCTACGAGGAAGAGCAGCTAGCAGTCCTAAGAATTGAAGGGCTTATCCTGGTTGCCATGCAAATACCGAATCAGGAGCACAGCCTGCGGATGATCAGAAGAGAACTCAGGAGTTCAGGTGGCTCCTGGAGTGCACACTTGACCCATCAGGTGATTGAGTACAGGGAGAATGGTAGGACATTTGGGGTCCTGGGATAGGAAGATGGGACAGAGAGACCCAATCAACATGACAGTGTATGGACACAGGAAGTAATGTCCTCCTGCCCCCTTCTCAGCTTCCACGACACTGTTCTCCATTGCTTTCCTAAGATTGTGTTAATTCCAAGCTCTGAATCTCATTTAAATCCACCAATGCTTTGCACACCTATAGCATGCAACAAAATGAGAAAATGGTGGCAGAAACAACATAATGAAACAAAGGCAGCTTCTGAATACTATCAAGGTTATATCTGGTATACAATAGGCACTCTTAATTTAATATCCATTAAATTAAGCTAAACTGAAATGAACAACCCTATCCCAAGACATGCAAGCCTAGGAAGCTCATTGTTCCAGACATGAAAGCCCTCATATTAGTTACACACTGCAAGACAGCACTTATTTCAAAACTTGGCATCTTGTATCAGGCATGAGCAAAAATTTTCCTTAAAAGGCCAATAGGAAATACTTCACATTTGTGAGCCATATAATTTTCCACCTAACAGCTACTGCTTTTATAGTACAAAAGCACCTGTGGACACCATGCATAACAATGTACATAACTAGATTGCAGCACAATTCTATTCACAAATCCCATGGATCAAAGTTTACTAGCCCCTGCACTTGAACAGCAAATCTTTACCTCTTCACAGCTTCTGTGGGTCAGGAATCCAAGGGCAGCTTAGCTGATGCCTCTGACACAGTGGCTTTTATGAGCCAGGCATTAGTCACCTGAAGACTTGTGTGAGACTAGAGTGTCTCCTTCCAAGTTCACCAACCTGATTGGTAGCAGGTCCCTGCTCCTTGCCATGTAGTCCTCTCTCTGCTGACTGAGTGTCCTCATGCATCAGCAGCTACTTGTTCAAGAAAAGCTAACCATACAGAACCCGTCAAGAAGGAAGCCACAGTCCTTTCATAATCTCAGCAGTGGTACCTCATTGCTTCACTAGAAACAGACTATGAATTCAACACCTCACTCAAAGGGAGGCAACTGCACAAGAGCATGACATCTGGGATCACCGGGCCCTTATGGAGGCTGGCTACTGAAGCCATTCATCTTTTTCATTCTGCAAGCAATTTTTAGGCACCTATGGTATACCAGACCTAGACTAAGCAGTGAGGATAAAGTTGTGACAAGACTTACATTGTCTCTGCCCTCCTGGCAGTGCCAGTCTAATTTTTTTCCATTGACACTTTGTAACAACACAAAGAAAAACAAAAAAAAGTAGAATCTTTTAATAGTAAAAAAATACTTCAAGAATCATAAATACATAGCTCAACCAACAGTCTCTATAATAAAGTTTCAAAAATCCAAGTGTGTACTAAAGCCAGGCAAGCAACATGAAAAAGTGAACTTTTTCCTCAGACAACGCATGCAGTCAGTGGAGAGCATGTGGGTCTCATCTCCATGAGCTCCTGCCCTATCTAAGTCCAGGCTTGTGTAGGCTTCCCAGAAGTGGGCTCAGGGCTGCCAGACTGGACTTTTCAAGAAGAGCTTTAATTTGACAGTTTGAGGCTGGCATACAGCTCCATGGCAGAGTGCTTGTGTGATAGCCAGGATTTGATCCACTGTTCCTGAAGGAAGGAAAGGAAAAAGTGGAAGAAAGGGTGGGAAGGAGATAGAGATTTTATATTATATCACCTAACTTTGAGAAGGGAGACTATGGTAGATACCATCACCATTTAATGTCCTGTCTCAGTGCCTTCTTCCAATACTGCATCCTGCCTACAAAGGCCTATGTGCAAGTGAGGCTTTTTGGTGGAAGGGAAGGGGAGGTGGGGGCAAATTGATCTCAGAGAGTGACATAAGATGAGAGGAAAGGTACACACAGATGTCACTGGACTGATCACTGCTATCGGTGCTCAATGTACCAGGACCTTCTGACACATTTGTAGCATCTCAAAATACCTTCCTAGAGAATGAAGGAGATGCACTGAGCCATTGGCTCCCACTCCTTTGGCAAAGGGTGATGTATGTGTGAGGATTTGCCAACATCTCAGGGAAATACAGCAGAGAAGCAAGAGAAATGTCATGTGTGACCTTAAGGTGTACCTGCTCAAAGTGGCTGGACTACAATGAAGGGCTGGAAGAACTCAAGGGGACATACAAGGAGTGGTCCTCAGAGTGTCCCTCTCTGTAGCGAGCAAGGTTTCCTTGCTACAGCCTCAAGCATGGCCATATGATGTTGACCTTGACATCCAGACCCAATATGCAGCTCCCCGTGCTTCCTTGCCCTTGGTCAGGAGATCAGCAGCGCTTGAGCAGGAAGTGACCTTGCTAGCCTGGGTCCTGAGGTGAAGAAGACACGGCTCCAGCTCTAACCAGTGTGCAACCTGGGTGATGAGCAGCTAGTAGTTTCTGAGCTGTGTGGTACTGGGGGGAAAGTCCAGCTAACCCAAGAATGCAAGAGTTGAAGCTAAAAGGAACTGTAGGACCATGCAACATGATCAGAACATGTGGGTGTTGGCTCCGGAAGACCTTTGCATGATTTTTGTTTTAGAAAAACAAAGGTCTGGTTTAGTAAAGGAACAAACACAGCCTGGAAGTTCACTTTGCAACCTGTGGAGTTATATCTCTCCTACATGCAATAACCTGAGGACTCAGAACCAGCGAGCAATAGACAAGAACACTGTGGTGCTCAACATAAGTCCAAGTCCTTCCCACTGAAGAGCATAGCAAGAAGGTAAAATGGACACAGCAGAAAACAAGGGCCTACCCTCTGTCCCCATTGGTGGCCTCAGGGAACATGCATGGTTGGAATGCAGGAAGGAGGCATCAGGCCAAAGGGCAGAATTTCATCACTCACCTTTGTTCTTGAGAAGGGACCATGTACTCATATGCTCATATGATGTGCTTACCACTTGTAAGTTCAGCAAGGTTTCCTAGATTAACTCTCCAGGTTCAGTGACATCACCAAAGAAATAATGAGATACAGTCTAAGTACAGACAAACCAAACACGTGAAGCTCAGGGTCTACCAGTTGTCCTTTGCACTTGCTGTTCTTTTTCGTTAGGTAGCTTGAAGTGACAAAAATACATTTTCTCAGGGCTTTGGAGCTCGAATGTGAAACCAAGTTGTAGACAGGACTGTGCTCTCCTGAGGATAAACCTTCCTTGCTTCTCTCTAGCTTCTAGAGTTGGCATCCCTCCTTGGCACTCCTTGGGTTATAGCCACATCCCTCCAGTCTCAGCTCCCCTCTTCCTGTGGCTGTTGTCTTCCCGATGTCCCTGAGTGTATCTTTTCTTACTAGAACACTAGTCATATTGGATTAAGATCCTGCCTACTGAAATATGAGATGATACTCCAGCAAATGACATCTGCATAATCCCTATTTCCTAACAAATTTATATACCTCTGAGCACAGAATTTGGGGAGGGCACTGTCTGCAGCATTGTTTGCATTGTTGGCAAAGACAAAGGGATTGAAGGCAAAGAGGGAAGAACCACTCTTTTGATTTTAACATGTTTATTGAGATGGTCACCACACACAATGACAATCCCTGCTACTCAAGAGACTTACACAGGAGAATCACATGTTCAGAGTATACTTGGATAAATGAGTGGGACTTTTTCTCAGAATAAAAACAATATCAAATAAAAAGGGCAACAGAGGTACAACACTGAACACTCTTGGTTCAATCCCAAGTACTAGAAGAAAAAAAAAAAAAAAAAGATGAAAAAGTAATCCAAAAAGATTGGGGATTCTTACTTTTTTCAGCTTCCAGACCAGCCTTTCTTATCTCTCTCCAGTCTCCTCCTGGGATTCCTGGATCACCTGGAAGAAGGGATAGAGTTAGCTTCTTGTGACTGTTAGAAACCTGTCCTCCACATTACCTGAGCTGGGAGAAACAGCCACCAGGAAGTCAGGAGAGACCTGGGGGAAGAAGGAGGGACTTGCATTTGCTGCCCTTGGCCTGTGCTGTGCCATTTTCTTTGCACTGGAGGAGCAGTGCGTGTCCAAGTCTACTCTCCAGCTCAGGATGCAAGCCAGGACTAACAAACCTAGCTTTGCTGGTTTTCACAAGCACCGTGAGATCTAAAAAAGAACAGAGGTCACCCATGACTCTTGTGCAGCACAATTCATCCGAGAATGTGAAACTATCAAACAGTACAGAGCAGAACAAGGTAGAACTCTAACCTGGAAATGCAGCTCAAACTGTTTTGATTGAACACTCTAAAAAAAAAAAAAAAAAAAAATGGTAAAAAATGTATGCGGGCATGCACTGTTAGGCTGAAGCACCCAGAGCACCTTCTTCCCCAACTTGGCCTAGTAGAGACAATGGGTCCTTAACCCCAGTTATACCCCTCCCATCCTCTCCAAACATTTGCATAAATGTGAGGATTGAAGGAAAGGAGAATCTGGAAGCCTGGATTGTCCCCAACATCAATCAAAGGAAGGACTATCCTTCCAACATGTAAGACAGGGCTCCAGCTGGGCTGATTGCTCTAAGCTCCCCTTTTCCAATATCTAAGGTTAGAATTCAGTCACACCTAAGTTTGCACAAACTTGGCACCAATTAAAGAAAGATACTTTCCCTCAGCATAGCTTTAAATTAAGACACACAATTTGATGAGCACAGAAAATGTGGCTTCAGGTCCCCTTGGGCTCCTGGACTGCTAGATGCCTTGTTCAATGGACACTCACATTTGGCCCCTGAATATCCTGCCCCTTGCAAGCCCTTTGTGAGCTTTGAACATGATACTGCTGCAGAAGCTTAACGGAATTATTGGTAAATAATATTAGCTTTGCAACGTGCTATGTTTTCATCTCGCTTTTTTTTTTTTTTTTTTTTTTTTTTTTACAACAAAGAGTGTCATGAAAAAGCCCTACAGCAGTTCTTGGGGTTCAAAAGTGATTTTTGAAAGCGAGAGGACAGAGAATTAAATGAACTCTGAGTAGTACAAAACATCTTTTTCCTCTGAGGTTCATGATTAATACCTCCAGCACTTGTTAATGAGATGCATCCACTTGAACCCCTAGTAGTCTTTCCTAAGCAAGCATGGGTATTAACAGTGCCTGGTTTTAGCTGTTTATCTTTCAGCATTTCCTTTTTTGGCAACAGCCACTTGTCGGTTGACAGGTGCAGTAGCAGTAGTACCAGGTTTTCTTTATAAAAACATGTATTTGAGTTTTTAAAATGACAATTTAAGGGAAATTATTCAGTCACTCATAGTAGAGGTGGGAGTAGAGGGCTCAATATTCAGGAAGCTTGACCCCAGACAATCCTAGACAGGACCAGATCTTTGTATTTTGTTTTGGAATCAGAAGTTCTGGGAATCCCTAAGATATTAGTGGGAAGAGAAAAAGGAGATGAATGCAAGTGTCACCAGGTTCAAAGGTCTTCTGCTAAGCTGTGTCAAGAACCTGAGTTTCTGGGCTCTTTCACTTTGGTTCCTTGGAACTCAGCTCAGACTTTGCCCCCTGACTTTCACCGGCCTTCATCCTTTTTTTTTTTTTTTTTTTTTTTTTTTTTTTTTTTTTTTTTTTTTTTTTTTTTTTTTTTTTTTTTTTTTTTTTTTTTTTTTTTTTTTTTTTTTTTTTTTTTTTTTGCAAGGTAGCTCTGGGTCACAGCTTCTGTGCTTCTCTGACAGCAGCCAGAAAGCTACACTCTCCACAGATCCAGGCAGCCTTGTCCTTCCTGCTGAGGCCAGAAGCCATCCGGCTCTGACTGCCAAGGACCTGACTGCAACTTTCCCAGGCCAACTAGTACCAGGGGGCCCTCCAAGATTAATGAGGAGCCAAAGGGGCAGGGTACTCAGTGCGGCCCTGTTTGATCCTGAGATGTGTAACTGAGAATCGCAAACAATTTATAGCCATTCAGCAAAGTCATCAGGCACTAATTTCCTGGTGGCGCTCCATAGCATGCCTCTAAATATCAGGGAGGGGCTCAGAAGCCCGTGGGTAGAGGGCACTGAGGAATTTCATCAAGCAAGTGAATTCCCCTAAGAAGGCTTAAAGGAGGGGGGTCCGACTGGTCTTTGTGGAGAAGACGGAAGGCCAGGCAAGTCCAGTGCTAGGAGACATTTTCTCCCCAGAACCCTAGAACTTGCAAGTCCCTGGAGGAATGGATTCTGGATCCTGGTGACCGTTTCTGTGCTGTCCTGGACCCCTACCAACCTCCCCTGCTCCAAACTGCTGCAGGAAACGCAGCATTTCCATGCAACAATGCAAACGCACTCATTACCATATCCTCAATATGCATGAAGAAAATGCGCAACGCTGGCCGAGCCCCATCACCCAGCTCTGGCCTCGGCATCCAATAAGGCGACATATTCATCTCCCAGGATGGACAAGGAGGGGCTGTGGGGAGAGTGATCCGTGAGGTGGAGGATAGATCCTGCAAAGGGAAAGAAGAGGAAAGCCAGAGAGAGACCAAGGAATCCAGGAAGGAATTTGGAAAGGGTTAGAATGAAAGACAGAGGGAAAGAAAGAAAGGACGACGTGCAGGAGAGGAAGGGACACTATCACAGCTGGGGAGAGGAATAAAGGGACATAAAATGAGAGGGTCAGAATTCAGAAAAATGAACTGAACTGTGATCCTGAGGAAAATGTATAAAACAGAGGAAGGGAGCGAAGGGCAGCGAAAAAATGAACTAGAAATCGAATATACAGAAAGCGCAAGGGATAGGCAGATGGAGGAGTAAAACAAAGGAAATGAGGATGGGGAAACCGCCCGGCAGGTGGGAAGGAGTAAAGGAAAATGAAATAAATCCTTTCCGCATCCAGGCCATTGTTTCTGGCGCTGCACACTCTCAGACACCCTGGATATCGAGCCGGGTTCCAAGTCGCAGGGGTGGAGAGGGGAGTAGCCCGACTAGGCTCTCTCGCTTCTCTGTGGGCATCCCAGCCACTCCGGGGGTGTAGGCCAGGCCTCCGGTCCACCGTGAACCTTCGGGCCCTTAGTCGATGCAGCCATTCCGGCTGATGGCCTCTACCACGACGAACATGAAGTTGGCAAAGTTTAGCCCAAAGTTTCCGTCACTTGCCTGGGCCCGTGGAAGGTCTCCCAGGGCCCCGAGCGTCTGGTACCGAGCAGCGGCGCGTTCCCGGGTGGGTGGCTTTTCTGTCCCTGGCCTCCTAAGGATGCTGCGAATCTGGATTCCTGGCCAAGTCTGAATCCGTCCCGGTGCGTCTGCCAGGCCACTCAAACGGGAGCCCGTGCTCTGCTAATAGCGGGGAGAGAGAGAACGAGAAAGGGAGAGAGGGAGAGAGAGAAAGCGAGAGAAGGAAAAAAATATTCTCAGCTCAATTTAAGTCTCATGGAAAGGGCTTACAACTGTAATTAAATCATTAAATTCTTGTCTACGCTTCACAGAGCGGAGAGAAATTAACTTCCCACCAACCTCATTTTCTATTTGAACATGAAATAATGATTTTCTGCCCGTCTAATTACAAAGCCAACATCTGATCAAGCCAGCATCCAGGGGGGATTATCGCATGCACGAGTATTAGACCTCATTACCAGCTTGAGTGCAAAATTATTACATCTTGTAATTGGATGGTGAGATTTATATACAGATCGGCCCGGTTTCTGTAAGATTGTAATTACAAGCTTCGTTGGTTAGCTACTTATCAGAACTTTGCAGGAAAACAAAACAAATGACTGAGGAAAACGAGCATTTCATTAACCTGTAACCCGAGCGCGGGGGGCGGGGGGAGGGGGAGCGCACCACGGCATCTGCACGAAGCCAAGGGATAGCACCTGCACCGCCGCCGGGGCCTGGGGCCTCGGAGGACTGGACACGAGGTGGGCCTCGGCTGGGAGACCCGAGCTGCAGCGACTCCCCACCCCCACTCCCCAACAGGGACCTGCGCGTTTCACGGGGCCTGTCGAAGAGGGCCAAAAGGGGTCCTAATGGCTCCGAGTTTGCCCGCAGTATGCGCTGCGGCTCCCGAACCTGTCGGGTCTCGGGCCCTGAGACCGCGTCAGGTAGTGGCTCCTCGCAAGCACCCTACGTGCCACGCGTGTTCGGTAGACACCGTTTCCGCACACTGCCTGAGCCCTGGCCGCGTTCAGAGAGCGTCCTCAGTGAGCCTCGAAGGTGCTTTGTGCGCTGGAAATGTTGGAAGAAGAAATGAAGGAGCTGAGAGCAGCGCGTTAATACGCGCATGGCTTTCCCAAACCAACTTCCAGTGCACCTGCTTTTCCTTGCTGGGCCAGAGGGTCCCTTTGACCTAATCTATCTCTTGGATTAAAACTTCTTGGAAATGGTTCTGCAGAAGGCGAGTTCAGTTTAGATTCGGGTTGCACTGGCCTGGCCGTATCCTACTGGGGGACCAACAGTCAGGTCCAAGCTTGGCTCTCCAGGACCCTGAACCCATATTTGAGGTATGAAACTCAACACCAGGCTGAAGCCGTTCCAAGCTGGAGGCTAGGGGAGGAGAGGCTGCTTTTGCTCGGGGCCTAGAGAGCCTGGAAAGAGCTAATAAAGTGAGGTTCGGGGTTCTAGTTTAGATCTGGAGGTTCACACTCTGAGGCTGGAGTGGCCCCTAGCTGGCTTGACTGGTTTTTGAGTAGGTCTCAGCCCTTTCTCATGCTCTTTCCTGCCGCCTGTAATCTGATGCAGCCAGGTCGATAAACTGGTTAATGGGGAAGGAGCATCTCTGAGACTCAGGATTCTCTCTCTCTCTCTCTCTCTCTCTCTCTCTCTCTCTCTCTCTCTCTCTCTCTCTCTCTCTCTCTCCTTGTCCCTTTCTTCTTCCTCCTCCTCCTTCTCCTCCTTCTCCCTCTTCTTCTTTTCTTTTCCTTCTGGAAAAACTGATTCAAATACCAGGTATTTCACACAGGCATTTATGTTAGCGCAGCCCCTATTCTCCCACCGTGGAATCTTGCTGTTATTGCCACCCCGTCTGGTGCCACTATTTGGTGCAAAGTTTAGGAACGCAGGGCTGTCGAAGCGTGAAGTAACGTTACCTTCCCAGGATGAGCTCAGAATTTTTTAAACTCAGATTGCTGGTGCGAAGGTGAGCCTGAGACTCTCTAGGGCACACTCTGAGAGGTTTAGCTGGAAACGAAATCAAGCTGCAGGGACACACTGCAAGGCCAGAGCCGCTCCTGAAGTTGCCCCCTCTGGCTAGGTTCCCCTAAAGCCGGTGCACAGCATCTGGCAGAGGTAGGTGTAGAGAGGAGAGGGAAGCAGCTCAGACTCAATTTAGGAACTCTTCTGCTCTATGGAACGCTAAGCCGGGTCATTCCCAAACTTCCCTTGACATCCCCACTTAACTTTCTTCACTTCAGATCTGCTGGAAGCACAGACCATTGAGAAGAAAGTGGCAAGAAATGGAGGGTGAGATTAAAACAGGGCGTCCACAGCAGGAGTGGAAGAAACGCTGTCCTGCCTGAACTGTGCTCCCCACAGCAGCTGTGACCAGACAGCCTGGCCAAAACCCTTGAATCTCTCCACTCCAGTGGAATTCGGATTCAGTCAGTGCTGGGCGCTCGATTTCCGCCTCTGAGCCGGAGCAGGACACTCCACAGAAGAGTCACTGCCCCTGAACTGTCCCCAGAGCACGCCCGCCACGGGCCTGGCCCGCGCGTGGGTCCCCGCGCCGACCTAAAAGCTTTAGCCCGGATCCGCAACCTTTCCCTGCTCTTCAATGCCGCTCTCGATTGAATTCTGCAATCTGCGAAAGTGGGCGCTTAGATACTAATATTTCAAGCATGATTTAGGAAATTTCCTACCATCAGTAAAACCAAAAGTCTCAGATCCCCTCCCCCGACTCCTGGCTGTGGGAGGATCCTTGCAGAAGGAAAGACGAGTTGGCACCAGAAACAGGGAGCGGAGCAAGGGGTTTCGACAAGAAGGATTTCAGCAGACCAAAAGGCCAGTATAGAAACTTCTCCCGGTGCTCTCTGAAAGTTACCGGGACCTGAACCTTCCCGCTCCCTGCTCCTCCCCCACTACAAGCTCACAGTCTTTACTAACTCTTCCTGTTTCCCCAAGACCTCCAGAGTGTCCACCCTTTGGCCTGGAGCGGAGATCGCCATTTCTAATTAGGGTATCGCACCTGGACACTGGGGAGACCTCAAATGTGGCAAACTGCACGGTTAGCACGGTTAGGCTTTCCGGGTAGGATTCTGTCATTCCAAGCCCTGGGCAGTGGGTTGGTCTTTAAAATCGTCATTTGGGACGCTCTCCGTCACCCTTGCTCACTCTTTCAGCTTCGACGCTTAGCCACGGACAGTGGCCCGCAGTTGCTAAGTGCGAGCTGAGAAGCGCACCCGGGCGCGGTAGAGCCCCGAGCCTGCCTTGGCCCAAGGTCCGACCCGATCTCGGCCTATCGTTACGGCGGCAGCAGAGGCCCGGAGGAGCGGGAAGCTGGGAGGGGCGAGCTGACCCGATCCTAAACCGCGTGCCCGCGCCTCTCCTCCCCCCTCGGGCGCAGAGGGAGGAGGCGCGCAGGGACTCGCTTCGCCCTCCCCCGCCTCCCGCCCCGCCGAGCCCCGCCCGGCGCGCGTTATCCGCGGGGGTGGGCGGCCTTGCCTGGAAGGCGCCCTGGCGATTGGCGACTCGAGGAGGAGACGCGAGGAAAAGTCGAATAAGAGGGCGCGACGTCAGACCTGAGATTTAGGGAAGGGCAAGGGAGGGGTGGAAGGGCGGGGACGGACAAACAGACTAGGACACACACCCCCGCTCAGCTCGCTAAGTGTCCACAACTTTAAGCCGTCCGAATCCTGGGCACAGAGAGCAGGAAGGTGGAAGAAAGAGTATTGGGAGTAGAGAGAGGGGCGGAAAAGAGGCGTGAAAGAAGAAAAAGTGAAGAGAACAAAAAAGAGGACAAAAGGCAATAGTGAGAAAGGGGGCAAAGAAGAAAAGAGAGTTTCCTAGTGTCCAGGACAGGGACAGCTCCCGAGGAGCGGAAGCGATCCTGGCGGAGAAGAGAGGCGCAGCGAGGGGAGGGGAGAGGAAGGGAGAGGAGGGGGCGTGAAAAGTAGAGAAGGGGGAAAGGAAGCGAGGCGCGACACTGCTGGGGAGAGGAGGGCAGTGCGGAGCGCGGCGCTGGCACAGGCCGTCCGGCTGCGGAGAGGAGAGAGCGCAGCGCAGAGAGGAGGGGCTTGCGGCCCCGTGGAAATGTCAATCAGAGCCCGGAGCCCGGGGAATCTCCGCCAATCTGTTCGGACCTGACCTGGCTCCTCGCCGCCGCCGCCACCGCCGCCACCGCCGCCACCGCCGCCGCCGCGGAGCAGATCAATAGGCAAAAGCTGAGAGAAACGCAGCGCGGGAGGCAAAGCGGCCCAAGCTCGGCCCAGCCCCCGATGCGCGGAGCCCGCGGGCGGCGCTGAGCCGGGCGGCCCGGGGGCCGGGCCCCATCTCCGTCGGTGCCCCGCGGGCCACCATGTCCTTCCCCCAGCTCGGATACCAGTACATCCGCCCGCTCTACCCGCCTGAGCGCTCTGCTGGCGGGGGCAGCAGCGCGGGGGCCCGGGGCGGCCCGGGAGCCGGAGCCTCGGAGCTAGCGGCCTCCGGGTCCCTTTCCAACGTGCTCTCGTCCGTGTACGGGACCCCCTACGCCGCGGCCGCAGCGGCAGCAGCGGCTGCCCAAAGCTACGGCGCCTTTCTGCCCTACGCCACGGAGCTGCCCATCTTCCCGCAACTGGTAAGAGCTGGACGAATCCGGGAAGGAGGGGTTAGAGCTGGGGCGTTGGGTGAGGTGGGCGTGTGGGAGTAGATTCTGCGGGTCAGGGCCAAGAGAGTGGAGGCAGCGACGGCTGAAGCTCACCCCTCACTCGCGCTTCCACCACGCGTGTCCCCTTCCTTTCCCATGTGCATACAGGGCGCGCAGTATGAGCTGAAAGACAGCCCCGGAGTGCAGCATCCGGCCGCGGCCACGGCGTTTCCGCACCCGCACCCGGCCTTCTACCCCTACGGCCAGTACCAGTTCGGGGACCCATCCCGTCCCAAGAACGCCACCCGGGAGAGCACCAGCACGCTCAAGGCCTGGCTCAACGAGCACCGCAAGAACCCCTACCCCACCAAAGGCGAGAAGATCATGCTGGCCATCATCACCAAGATGACCCTCACCCAGGTGTCCACTTGGTTCGCCAACGCTCGCCGGCGACTCAAGAAGGAGAACAAGATGACCTGGGCGCCCCGCAGCCGCACCGACGAGGAGGGCAACGCTTATGGGAGCGAGAGAGAGGAGGAAGATGAGGAAGAGGACGAGGAGGATGGCAAACGCGAGCTGGAACTGGAGGAGGAGCTCGTGGGGGAGGAGGAGGACACGGGGGGCGAGGGCCTGGCAGACGACGAGGACGAGGAGATTGATTTGGAAAATTTGGATGGCGCAGCTGCCGGGCCTGAGATGGTCTTATCTGGGGCGGTTCGAAGGGACGGCGACCTCGGCTTAGGACCCGTTTCGGACTCCAAAAATAGCGACTCTGAAGACAGCTCCGAGGGGTTGGAGGAGCAGCCGCTGCCCGTCCTGAGCCTGGCCCCAGCGCCGCCACAGGTAGCCGCAGCTGCACCGTCTCCGCCCTCGCCTCCCCCTGGCTTGGACCCCTGCGTTCCAGCACCGGCTCCTTCCTCCACCATGCAGAAACCCAAAATCTGGTCCCTGGCTGAAACAGCCACAAGTCCAGACAACCCGCGCCGCTCGCCTCCCGGCGCAGGGGGCTCTCCTCCCGGGGCCGCCGTCGCGCCCCCAGCCCTGCAGCTCTCTCCGGCCGTTGCTGCCGCCGCCGCTCACAGACTCGTCTCGGCGCCCCTGGGCAAATTCCCTGCTTGGACCAACCGGCCCTTCACAGGTCCGCCGCCCGGCCCGCGCCCGCACCCGCTTTCCCTGCTTAGCTCGGCCCCTCAGCACCTGCTGGGACTCCCCGGAGCTGCGGGCCACCCGACAGCAGCCGCCTACGCTAGACCCTCGGAGGCGGAGGGTGGAGCAGGTGATTGCAGCCCTAGGGGCGATGAGGGAGGAGGTCGGGGTCGTGCTCGGCCTGCGGGAGCGGACCAGAGCTTTGCTCTCCGCTACTGCGACCGGTGCCGAGCTGAGCTTTCTAAAGGCCCTCCTGTTTCTTCCTTCGCTCTCTCCAGATCGCTGTAGTGCCTTGGAAGTGGAGAAAAAGTTACTCAAGACAGCTTTCCAGCCGGTGCCCAGGCGGTAAGACGCCTTGGGGAAGGGGCGGGAGACGGGGCAGGAGGGAGCAACAGGAACGAAAAACCAAACCCAGCCCGGGTCTTTGCCCCAAGCAGGAAGCCGGCTGGGAAGCAGTTTTAAAGGGGGAACAAAACTCACTCCATCACTTCTTGCGACCCAGAAACTACTTGCTCTCCCTCCCGAGCCTGCCTGGCCCAAGCGGCCCTGAAGCAAGTGGCCGCTCTGTGATGCCCACCACCTTCCGGCCCCGACTTCGGCCCCCGAAGCCACCTGCCCGTCCTGGGTTAAACCTCAGCAGGAGCATCCATCCACACCTGAGCACTCCTTTGCATTGAGAGGCTTCCTTGCCCCTGGTCCCGTCCCGGGGAGGGTCTTGGAGCCCTAGGAGGCTCGGCCTCCCTGAATCTCACCTTCTTTGCTACCACTGTCTCTCTCTTCCAGGGCCCAGAACCACCTGGACGCTGCTCTGGTCTTATCGGCTCTCTCCTCATCCTAGTTTTTTTTTTTTTTTTTTTTTTTTAAACACAGTTTTTAAATCGTTGTAATAATTGTAAAGAAAAAAAACCAAATCCCTCTGTATAGTTAATGACTTATAAGCATGTCCATGTATGAATACCTAAAAAGAAAATTTACTTAAAAGAAATAAAGCCAGTCCCCCTCAGATCTCCCCAAGTCACTTCTGTGCCACCTCACATTGTGAGGTGTTTTTCTTCGCTTGAGGGGGAGGGGGTCGGTAAGAATAAGCATATCTGAAATCTTTGTATATGCGGATAAATGTACATATATGTGAACCAAATTGTACAAGAAAGTATCTATTTTTGGCTAAATAAATGAGCTGTTGCCACTTTGACTATACAACCGGCCTGTCTGCCCTGGGAAGGCTCTGTTTGGTGGTTCTTCGGTTTTGGTTTCTGTTGCCCCCTAACCCCAGTAGAATTTCCCAAACCGTTTTTGAAAGAACGGGTGAGACCCTATCTTGTGGTGGGGGTCAGCAATGTCTGAGGAGGCATCAGAGGCCGGACTGAGGTGGTCCCCGGGATGGAACAGTGCAGCAGTTCAGCTGTCTCAGAAATGAGGCAGAGACTGGTGGGAAATCTGAGCAAGATTCCCTGCTAGGAGCTGAGAACCCGGAGCCCACACCTCGGTCCATCCGAGGGAGCCACTGCAAGGCCTTGGGGACTTCTGTAGCACTGCAGCAGAAGGACTTGGGGAAGCGTCTGGGCACAGATGCTGTGCCGGGGAGCTTTTTCCCACCATGCTCGGCTCCCACTCTTTGACGTGCACCACTGAGGTCTTCCTAGCCTGGAGCAAAAGGGGCTGTTCAGGCCCAACTTGTCCTTTCCACCCTCGCTGCACCCTGGCGGTGAGGGAGACATGGGCCGAGAGGAGCCTGGGGAATCATCCTTCCCGATGAGAGCCCTGCACACGATGGAGTGAGAGGTAAAGGGCTCTCCCCGCGTGCCCGCCTGCCCGCCTGCCCTAGAAGAGGCAGCTCCGCGCGGCGGGTTCGTCCTGTCTGCCAGTACCTTCGCAGCCGCGACTCGGTCTGCAAGCCGACGGGCAAGGCGGGCCAGGGGAGGGAACAGGGAAATTTGGGGCTGGAGCTCCCTCTACAGGACGAAAGGGACGCTCAGCGTCTGGCCTCCGCGGCCTCTGCAGCCAGACTTTGCGGACCAGCGTCCTCTGTTCTCCTTCGTCCTCATTCCTCTTTCAGTGTGCCTGCCAGTCCTGCCCACCTTGGCTTGAAGACGTTATGGAGGGTGCCTGCAAGAGAGACGCCCCGGGGTACCAAACAAAGGCGTCTTTTTGCATCCTTTTTCCTCAGGAGGTAGCCTGACGCCTAGCATCTTGTGGGCTCCCAGGAGCTGTGGAGAGAGCTCCGGCTCCCGAAGCATTGGAGCAAGGCACAGAGTACTCCCGTGCACTTTCCAAGCTTGGAGGAAGCTGGGCTAATCTGACAAGGACAGGAGAACGCAGGCAGAGCTGCCAGCGCTGTGGCCCTAGGGACTTGCACAGAGACTGGGGCCTTTGGAACGTGGCCAGGGGTGAGTGGGAATGAGGTGTCCTCCTGTGGGTCCCTTGCACGCTCGGGGCTGGTAACATGGAGACGGACCTTGGCAAGGGCAACCTGCAGCCAGGCTCCTGCTTCTCTGGTCCCTTCCCAGTCGCCGGTCACACCTGGGAGGACCTCTCCTCTCCCTGCTTGTTGTTAATGATGTCCTTGGAGTTCAGCTCCATCCTGGGTCACAAGTGCAGACAGAGGTTTCACTGCACCCATGCACACAGCGGGGCTGTTTCTGCCCATGGTAGGAGATTTTCAACCGTCTCCACCAGGACCCTGAGGCTGAGAATCTGGGACCAAATCAGGCTTCTGGCTAGATGGGTGATTATTTTGACAAGATCCGCACCCCAGACACTCCCCAGGGCAGCCTCACAGTCTTCCCTGGGGCTCACATCCAGCTTCCCCAGTTACCTTCTGTGAAACTCTGGGCAGATAATTAAATTCTCTGTGGCCTTACTTTCTCTTCTAAAGGGTGGGGATCACGCTGCTTGCCCGGCAGGTGATGGTAGTGACCAAGAGAACAAAGCACTCCCCATGCTGATTCTGTTACAGCCTTCTGGATCCTGAGCCCCATTGCACATACTCCCAGCAGCCTTCTGTTAGCTAGAAAGGTGAGGGATCTGCCTGGGGGCAGCTCAGGACCTTCTGCAAACCTAGACTGACCTGGAGAGAGGTCAGTCATGTCACAGAAGCTAGGCAGCCTGTCCTCACCAAGCCACTCCCCCCCCCAGAAGGGGATGGGCATGAAGAGGCAAGTGTGAGCTTGGAGAGGGCAGATGAAGGTCTCAGGCTCTTGCCTGAGTTTGAGTCAGCTTCTCCAACCATCACATTCCAGGGATAATGATCCTCGGAGGAGATCAATTCTACCCCACTGAAAGAGCAGCAAATGTAGGTACCAGGGGAGAGCTGGCATAAATCTAGGGGTGACTTGACTAGGGGATGTCTTCTTTTGTTGCATGTAATACTTGCATTCTTCAAATGGCCCTAAGTTGATCCCAAGGACATCTTATCAAAACAAAATAGTCTCAGCTTTGCAGCAAAGGAAGAGCAGGCAGCTTCCCTGCGTGATTCTCGCATCTCACCAGGGACAGCAGCCTCGTTTTCTGTTTTCCCAGGATCTCCCCCTCAATCCTCACCTTCTTGGGGACCCCAAGAATTCCCCCCATCCCTTATTGTTGGTCTTTAAAGTATAAAAGGAAAGTAGTGGGGAGGGAGAATGAATATGGGTATATTTGGCCCTGATTAAGCCTTAATTAGAAATAAAATATGTCAATCACCTGCCTGGAAGGGGTTTCTGCTGTCGGAGTTGGTTATGCAAAGCACTGGAGGTGTATAGGGATAATCAATTAGGTCAGAGGAAAGAGTGTGCCGCACTGCTTTCCTCATTATCTGCACAGAGCTCAGGGAAGAAGGAACCGCATCACAGGGTCAGGGAGCCAAAGGAAAGGAAAGGAATCTCCCTAAGTGACGCTCCACCTTGGGGACTGTGTGTTAATGGTTTCCAGTTGAATTCGTTTTCAGGACAATGAGGAAGAGCATAGGTACAGTGGGCCTGGAGAAGCACTCACCTGCCTGTGAGGAGTAAGGAGGTAGCAGTCCAATCTGCTGGGCTGCTGTGCTCAGGTGACTTGGAGCCCATGGAAACCCAAGCCCCCACTTTTGAAAGTTAGCCAGAATAATGAAACGCTTGCATGGGAAAGAAGTGGGCCTCATTTTCTATTTGTTTGTTCGGCTGGTTTGGTTTCCTGAGAATTTTGTCAGTGGCACGACTTGGGCCTAAGTGTTCCTATCTTTATGGAAATGTGCTCTAAATCCTAGAATTCTTGATTGCAGGTTCTCACTCTCCTAGCCATCAAAAACAGGCAATTACTGGATACAAATGTGTAAAATGTATGCCTGTGTTCTGCACTTCCTTTAATGTGAGTAGGAATAAGTCTCATCCTCTCTCTAGGCCCCCTTTTCAACATCCTGAAAATAGAGGTGTATTAGATGAATTTACACAAACATTCATACAAATCCAGTACTTTCCAGGATCAGGCATGAAGAAGAGTGTGTGTTTAAGGATCTTTGTGCAGGTTTAGGGGCCTCCTATGCTCTCTGGATATTCCTCTTGGTTATAATTGACCACTGTCATCTGACCCAGCAAACCAGCCTAACCACATTAAACACCCCACCTGTTGTGTGACCCAACCTAGCTTGTATGTGGCTCCTGCTTCTCCAAGGAAGCCGAAGCCCCTCTGAAGCCGTTCTCCTCTGAACGAGTGGGAAACTACTCAAAGCACATCAGTTTCTCTGAGGGCATGGCTGGGAACAGGGTAGGGGTCCTAGGCTAGGCAATTCTGTCTCCCCTTTCACCCTAGTCATGTATAACAATGTGTAGAGCTGACCAGCATTAGGGTACCACTGACATCTACTGGGTACAAGCCAGGGACGCTGCTAAAGGTCTGAGAAGACACCAGAGAGTGTTTCACCACAGAGAATGGCCTGAACCATCAAGCACTTTGAACACACCAGATCTCACCAACCATCAGGTCATGTTGGGGAGCACTCCAGCTTACAAGTCATCTAGCCTATGATAGCAGTCCTGCTGAGCCTGAAGAACTCTGGACTTGAGGAGGGAGAGGCGTCTGTGATGATCACACCAAGTGTTTTCTCCCAGAATCCACAGCTTTGTTGAGAAAAATATTAAAATAGGTTGCTTAGCGGAGCATTTCTGGTCTTTAAAATCTTGGCCTTAGAAGGAGGAAGTGAGGGTGAGAGACAGCCAACAGGAAACTCTTCAAGCCTGGGAAAATGACAGAGTGGATCTCACATGAGGTCTGTTGGTGGGACTTTCTCAAGGTGAAGGCGAAAGGGAGAGAGTCAACCCCAAGGAGGACTGTGTCTACACAGTTGGGACTTTCTCCCTTGGATGTGGACTTCAGGGGTTGGTGACAGGAATGTTCTGGAGTCCAGTTTTTGTTTGCATTCTAGTTACCTCCAGCGGCTGGCTGGCTGCCTCCTGCCAGCTTTCTTCTGCTCATTAATGGGCCTGTTTATGTACTTGCTTTGATAGGAGTGCGTGTGTATGCGTGCATGCATGCATACGTTCTTGCGCTTGTGTGTGTGTGTGTGTGTGTGTGTGTGTGTGTGTGTGTGTTTGTGTGTGTCTCCTAAGTCAGTTGAGGAGCAGGAGAGAGACAAAAGGAGGGGGGCAGGTCTGACCAACCGGCCTGGCCAGGAAGGCCTGGAAGGCTGTGATTTCATGGCTTTTGTGTGGGGTGAGCCCTGCATTCTCACTGCACTGGGCCACTAACAAGTGGCCTGCAGCCCTCCGGGCCTTTGGAGTGCACTCATCTGGCAGATTGCGCTTCTCTCAGCCGCTCAGATTTATTTTGCCAAAGTTACAGGGCAATTATGGAAATGCGCCCTTTGAAGCTGGGCTGATTTCTCTTTATTTTCTTCTCTCTGACAAAGCAGCAAAGCAGGGCTTCCCTGCCTCTTGTGGTTCTCTCTCTCTCTCTCTCTCTCTCTCTCTCTCTCTCTCTCTCTCTCTCTCTCTCTCTCTCTTTCTCCCTCCCTCCCTCCCTCCCCCTTAGATATTGGGAGTTTCCAAAGGTAATGTAAAAAAAATTTATATTCAAGGGTTGCAAAAATGTGTGATTAAAATAATGTTGTTAGTGCAATGCTATTTTTTTTTTAATGGGATTTTGATGGCCAGGAGGAGAGAAGTGGATTCACCTCCCTGGATGGTGGGTCTCAGGAATGCACCCCAGGCTGGGGCCTATGGAGGGGGAGGCCTATGCAGCCTCATCAGTTTGCTATGGTGTACTCTCGTTTTGCTTTTTGTTTTGTTTGTGATACTGGGATTGAACCCAGGGTCTTCACAGTTCACCATATCTTCAGTATTCTTTTATTTTTTTTATTTTGAGACTATCAAAATAAAATAGATAGTTGCTAAATATCTCAGGCTGAGCTTGAATTTGTGATCTTCCTGTCTCAGGTTTTCAGAGTTCTGGAACTACAGTCATACCACTGGGCATGGTTTTATTTTATGTTTTAATAAGTACAGGACAGGGTGAGGATCTCTGTCCCTTCATAAATTTCTCCTCATGTTCAGTTCCGGTGAAAGGATCTTCATTCCAGTGTGTATACATCAAGGTTTTGCTGTGCAAAGCCATCCACATCAATCAGCAGGAAAAAGCCTGCTCCTACTTCTGCATCTTTGCCACTCCACATGTGGCCCCTGAACCACCATCAGCAGCTCAGAGTTTGTAACAAATACAGACACTTGAGTTTTCAGATGCATATCTTCCTTTCTGATGGAATGTGAGTGACACAGCTGCAGACTAAAGTTGGAGGTGCTCTGTCCTCAGGATGCCCCAGTGAATTATGGTGCCCCCCAAGATGGAACCAGAACTCTTTGAGACTTGGGCCCCCACAGGAAATGCAGGTGGAGCTAGGGATGCTGGGGAGGGGAGAGAAGGGGATAAGGAGTGGGCGAGGCCAATGGGGAAGGTGCCAAGCACCGACAGAGTAGGCAGGCCCAACATGCCTTTTGCCTCACTCACCACCTCTAAATGTGCTTGTGTTTGGTTGTGAGGAACACTGGGGAGGGAGGAAAGAAGGAGGGAAAGAGGGAAGGGGAGAGGGAGAAAGGGAAGTGGGAAGAAAGAAAAGTGAAAGAGAAAAGGAGGGGGACTGATCATTAGAAATGATGCATAATAGGTCAGACCCCAAGAAGGCAAAGACTATTCCACTCACTTTGAATACATTCATTATCATATTTTCTTAGTTTATTGGTAACATAGTGTTCAATAATAGGTAACAATAACCATAAAAATAGTGTGTTGCATTTTCTGGATTAAAAGATAAAACAAGATGCTAGAAGCATGCAATAAAGAGGAGTCTAGCCTAGGTTTGGGGTGGGGTGGGAAAGGCGGCAGTAGAGATAGGGCTTGTATATACATGTGCTGGTTTCCCAGGGGCACATGGCACAGCAGGAAACTGGTAGATTTGAGACCTATGGCACCTAATCCAGTAGCCATTAACTGTCCACAGCTACATGATTGGGACAAAATGAGATGTGAATAAGTCCAAAATATACTTTAGAATTGAAAGTTTAGTATATGGGGGAAAAAGAACACAAAATAACTTAATAATTTTATGTTTTTATACATGGAAATAATACTTGGGACACATCTTCATAAGCAAAATATTTTATTAAACTACATTTTACCTTTTACCTCTTAATACACTGATTAAGGGGCCCGGCGGGATGGCTCAGTGGTCTAAAGCGCCTGCTTGGGAAAGCTTGGGCAGCTTCAGGGACCGCGGTTCGATCCCCGGCACCACATGCTGCTCCAGCCCTGCCCTCGGGGTAGGCTGAGCCGGCCATAAAAATGAGTAAATAAACAAAGGTTCTGAAACAAGAAAATAAATAAATAAATAAAATAATTTTTAAATACACTGATTAAGCTTGTGACATAAATGACTCACGCTTATTTTTTATGGGCAGCGCCATCCTCAGGAGGCTGAGATTCCAGGAGCTGCATTCCAGTGCCACTGCTGGCCAGCTACAGCCTGCTGAGCAGTCACCTCAGCTGCTCTAAACCTCACTGTCAACCTTCCCACCACCCAGCACCTACTGAGCAGACTGAGGTTGAGCACACACAGGAGGAATTCGTTCAATTTCCATATGGTCCTAGGAGATAGTTACTGCTCTTCTCCCCATTTTGCAGCTGGAAAAACTGATGCTCAGTGAGATGAGATTCACTCAATCTATATCCCCCAAGAAAGGTGGGAGGGTACAGGATTTGGGCCAGGCCATGTGATTCCAGGGCCTCTATTACAAAATCTCTGCACTGCCGAGAATACAGCCTGCTCCAATGGGACCTGCTCCACAGGAGCACAAGAATGTCTGTCAGTCAGCACCATGGCACTATCACAAATGCCCAAGACAATCAGCATGGGGTAAAAAAAGGTTTTTGGGCTTCATAGTTTTGAAGGTTTCTATCTATGATCAGCCAGCATCATCACCTTTAGGGCTGTGGTCAGGAATCCATGTTAAAATAGAACCACCCTTTGAAGGCTGGGACACAAAGGAGAGAGGAGTCCGAGGTCCCACTGTCCCATTGAGGGGCACAGCCCCAATGACCTGAAGGCCTCCTATTATGCCCACCTAGTGAAAGTTTCCCTGCCTCTTATAGTGCCATTCTGGGGACAAAGCCATCAACGTTACAGCATACAGAAGGTTTACACCAAGGTAAGAATTTATGAAGGCACTCGGCATAGCACCTGCACCATGTAAGTGCTCAGCAAGGGATTGTGGCCTTCACAAAGAACGTTTCACCAAAAATAATAATCAAAATAATAACAATAAAATAATGGCTTATTTTAGCAGGAGTCACACATTAAGATACTACATTAAACATCTATAGTTTCACATTAAAGTATCCCAAATCCTAGTGGGATAAAACAACAAACAATATTTAATGTTAGTTTCTATGCATTAGAAATTCAAGTGTAGCTTACTCAGGTTGCTCTTGCTCAGGATTTTCCTGAAAATGAGTTTATTCATCCTTTTAGTTGAAGAAAACAAAAGAAGAATAAGTAATAAACAATATCTAGCCTTCATCCCTTCATCGCGCATGTATCATGTGCTAAGCATATGCTTTAACACAGTCCTTACAAAGACTTAATAAGGTAGATACTGAATGTAAGGTGCTTTTATTTTTAGCGGGACTGGGATTCAAACTCAAGACCTTTCACTTGCCAGGCAGGCACTTGTGCCACAGAGCTATCTCCCAGTGACCTAGGTGCTGAATGTAAGGCAGAAAGCAACCCAGGGATCTGAGAGCATCATTAATATTTCCTTGTTCCTTTCAGGTTCACTTCAGCATTCATCTTCTTTCAGACTTCTCTGGATGGCAGTCACCAAGATGTCTGTGGCCATCACCTTAGAGCTGGTAATCCAAAAGGAACGAAGTAGTATTTTCCTTTGTTTAGTGTCTATTGTTGAATCCCAACAAAACCCTCTGATTGGTTCAGTTTGGGTCATGTGTTCATGACAGCACCAATCACAATGGCCGCGGGGTAAGGCAAGAGGAAGCGTTTCCTTAGAGAAAGTAAGGCTGCTTAAACTCCCAGAAATGCATGGTGATCTTGATCATGGGTGGCTATTCTGCTTCAGAAGGAGAGCATAGTGAAGAGCTGAGGGAAAATATCTACGATGAGATTGGGAGGCAAATGAGAAGGGGACATAGTCATCTCACCAAGGACGCCTCTGCAGGGGTGGAGAAGAAGCAAAGGCTGAAACCAAGACCAGTCAACCTCACAACACTAAAGTCTGTCAAATCACACACTGGGATGGATGCGGAATGTGCCAGCTTCCCTAGATTGCACATCATTATAGCTCTAGAAGAGACCCATACTCTGAGTAGCTGAGGTCAGAGTAGTTGTCCACAGGAGTTCAGTTTAAGTATATAGGAAATTTCCCCTTCTTTCACAAAGTTCTTCTGCTGGTCTTACAGTAAATCCAGTTTTCCTTGACATAGCTGCAGACAAAATAGATAATTTTGGGCTCCATTTATGCTAGGGCCTTGATACTTGCTGTGATGCTGCCAGGTACCATGGAGCTCTTAGTGCATTGGTTGCAGAAGTGTGGGCACAGGCAGTGGGCAAATGCTGGACCCCAGTGGAGGTAGCAAAGTTAAGTAGGACCAGGATGGAGGGAGAGAGTCTTGGGAAACCCATGTTTTGCTTCAAATTACTAGAACTTCAGAACTCAACATTTTCCCTATACTTCACTGTGCCTCCAGCTCTCTATCTCTTTCACATTTGCATCTGAGCACTGATATGTGTAGGTGCTGGGGACTATCTCAGCACTTGTGAAGTGTCAGGACATATCCAGTAAATAGTCAACAAAAGTATTATTTAACGATGGGGCTTAACTTTTCCTGAAGATACGCTTTAGCTCTTTAGAAAGACTGCTTGCAAATGTTTTGTAAAATAAGGACAACTCAATGTTATAATTACAAAAGTGATTTTATTAAAATAGCTTAACAGTTATTAAATATTATTAACAGTTCAAATTCAATTATAAAATGGATTAATTACAGAAGAGAGTAATTGCCCTGTGTTCAGGTTTGCCATATGACAAGGACATGGCATCATGTTTTCACATGCAATGACAGCACAGGAGTGTGCTTTGAACTAGCAGTCGCTCTATTTTTAGTTGTCTGGAAACCTCTTCTTGCCACACCTGAGCACTCTAAATATATACTCAGCCACTCCTGATTCCCCCAGAAATATTACAGCACAATTGGGGCCATTTACACAGTCAGTGAGGTTTGGGCTGGGGTATGTGTCATGTGCTCTCCATAATTTTCCTAAGATGCTCCTTCTGATTTTGTCCAAATACACTCATGCCAACAGGTCTCCACCCCAGATCTGTCCTCCCAGGAGGGCCCCTGACCTTTTGCGTCCTGGAATACATCAGAAGAACAGGATGGCATGGCCCAGCTGGAAATAGTACTTGGGAAGAGGCCACCAACTTGACTGCTTGCTCTACAGCACGCATGAGAGCCATTGCCAAAAATATAATTATCCAGAAATGTGGAATCAAGACGCTGCAGGAGAGAGGGGCTGAGCAGAGTGGATGGGGGAGGGAGGGGACAGAAGGCTGTTGCAAGCAGAGCTAGAGCTAGTAGGCAGACAGAGGACTTCGCAGTGGCCCAGGGGGCTTCTACTTGGGAATGGTTGGCTCCAGGAAGACTGATCAGCACAGCCTGAAAGTCAAGACACTTCTCAACCTCCCATGAAAAAGAGAGGTCCCTTTATCCTAAAAATCCTCACTGTGCAAAGGGAGAGTCAGGCCATCTCCCCAGAGAGACATAGAGTGGAGATTCATGCAGATCTCTTCTGTTCATTCTGTGTGATCCAAACCCTCTAATATCCACAAATGATCCTCGGGACATTTGTGATAAGAGCAAAAGATGGATGACAGGTTGGTCAGTGTAGAAACCACAGTGGAATAATCTTATCTTGCTACCTTTGAGGTCTTTTCTTTAGAGGCTCCTGCGCAACTGCTATGCTCACTCTGAGTCAACATGCACTATTCCTTCTGTCCTCCTTGGTGTGATAGTTAAAGAAGAAATGCCACTTCTCCATACACTAGTAATGCCCCCTGGAGGTACATGATATGCTTATAAGTAGCAAGTTATGAGACATCTATAAATTGATATCAGCACTTTCACTCCTGAGAATGTGCCATAAAATACCTACATATAAGTGTGGGACTTAAAAGATTTAGCATCTGGAAACTAAACAGGACCACAACTGGTAGGGTCCAGAGGCCTCCAGCTATACCAGTCATTGTGAAATAAGCTCATGAAAAATGGAAATGTCCAGAAAGCCCAAGAGAAAAGCCAGAGCAGGAAAGGAGATACAGGATCTCAAACAGCACAAATCACCCTCTAGAACTTTTTAAAAACAGAGATAACTAAATGTTATACAGCAGAATGAAATGGAATCTCTTCCTCCCACCATACTCAAAAATTAACTCAAAATGCATCATAAACTTAACTGAAAGGGCTAAAACTACAAAAATTATTAGAAAATGTAGACGTAAATTTTTATGACTTGGGTCAGCTAAAACCTTCTTAGGCATGACATAGAAACAGGAAAAACAAATAAAATAGATCAAAATGTAAATGTGTGTTACAACAGATGTCATTTAAAAAGTAAAAGAGGGCTGGTGATATAGCTCAGGAGACCAAAGTGCATACTTAGGCAAACTTAACCAAGCACAGGGACTGTGGTTCAATCCCCAGCACCATGTGCTGCACCATCCCCGTTCCCAGGGTAGACTGAGCCAGCCACCAAGCCCAGGCATAGTGATGCACACTGTAATCCCAGTGCTGAGGAGGCTGAAAACAGGAGAATCACTGAGTCCAAGCTGCATAGAGAGACCTTTAACAACCAAATACATTAAAAAATAAAATAAAATGGTATCTAAGAGAATGCAAATGAAAATTTACACGTTACATATCTGATAAAGGAATTATATCTAGAATATTCAGTGAACTATTACAACTCATTAATAAAACACAAATAACCCAACTTAAAATGGGCAAAGTATCTGAACAGACATTTCTACAAAAAATGATATACAAATGGCCAGTCAGATAAATGCAAATGAAAAACCCAGTGAGATGGCACTCCATGTCCATTTATTTGGATAGACTTTTAAAAAATCAGAAAATAGTAAGAAAATAAAAATAGAAAGTTGACTAACAGATATATACTACAAGAATGAAAACACATATCCACATAAAAGATTGATATGTACTATAAGAATGAAAGCACAATCCACTTAAATGTTCATAGCAATATTGTTCACAATGGTCAAAAAGTGGACACAACTCTGATGTTCACCAACTGATAAATGAATAAATACTGTGGAATTGCTATGGAGTAGAATATTATTTAGTTATAAAAATCAACAAAATGTTACTATATGCTACAGCATGGATAAAACATGCTAAATGAAAGAGACCATTCATAAAAGATTACTTAGCATCTAATTCCATTCATGTGAAATGTCCAAAACAGGCAAATCCATGGAGACAGAAGTAATTAGTGGTTGCTTTGGGTCATGAAGGGGATGGGAAGTGACTTGCTAATTGGTACATGCTCTGTTTTAAGAGTTATGGGAACCTTCTTTTTTTTTTTTTTTTTTTTTGTATTTTTGAGACAGGGTCTCGCTATGCAGTTGAGGCTGGTCCTGAGCTCACTTTTGTAGCCCAGGCTGGTCTCGAACTCACACCAATCCTCCTGCCTCAGCCTCCCAAGTGCTGGGATTACAGGCGTGAGCCACCACGCCCGGCTGAACCTTCTAAGTCTGACTGTGTCATATAACTCTGTGAATATGCTAAATGCCATGAACTGCATCAACCAAAAATGAATGAGTTATGTAATTTATCTAAATAAAGCTGTTGAATGTGCCTCACTGGCCAGCACATACTATCTAAACACTCAGACATGAGCATGTACTCAATACAATACACACACATAAACACACATGTCAGAGATCCAGATCAACATGAATAGCTATATTTTTCCAAGACTGATAATGCATAGTTTGGGCATAGAAAGTCCACTGAACATGCTTACATGTAATTTTACCTCCTGAAAAGAATAGGAAGCCTTTGTATTATGACACAGTTATGTTCTAGAAGTTTCTTATTTGGAGTGCTCCTGGAAATTGAGCCCACATCTTCATTATTAAAGTCATAAAACTCCAAATGGCAATATTTGAGGGAAAGTCTGGTTCTATTTCCCCCACTGAGAGTTGATGCCTCTTGCTCCACATCAGCGAATTGCTTTTGTCTGACTCCAACTAAGGAGAGGTGAGGAGAGAGGTTGAGTGCACTGCAGCAGTTTGTCCAGGAAGATGTAAGTTTTGATAATGGACACCCAGGCCACTCCCTGTGCGGGGAGACTTGGGAATATTTAGGTGCTAGGAAGAGAAACCTCATGGTCTTATCAAGAGAGATGAACTCACTGGTTAAGTAAAATCCCCAGGCAGATGACATCAGGCTCAGAAAAGCAATGCAGCTTCAAGGATTTGTTACAGTGCATCCCTACTTTTCACTCTGGTGCTGCTGCTATGGATGTCTCCCATCCACTGAACACTCTGCTGCTGAAGAGCATAACACTGGGTCCACAAACACACCCATTACTTTTATACTGCAAATTTTTACCTTAGTGAAAAAAGTATCCAGTTGTGCACCTCAGTAGTTGCACTGAGGGACACAGAAAACAATCTTTGTGTTTACCTACTTGGTACAATGAAAGGCTAGTGTGTGCATGTGTGCAAAAGCACCAAACCAGAATTGACCCCCATGGGATGCTCCATCTAACTGTTTTTGCATATGTTTACCTAAGCGTCACAAGGGTATTATACACCCACATCACTCTAGAAGTTGTTTTAAATTTTTTTCTTTTGATTTTTTTTTTTTTTTCTGATAGAGATAGCCCAGTTCAGTGCAATGACACATGGAAAACCAGATTTGCAAATTTCTTAAAAGAATTTTTAAATTTAATTTTATATGTTTCTTGTTTCAGAACTTTTTTGTTTGTCTGTTTATTTATTTTTATGGCTGGCTCAGCCTGCCCTCAGGGCAGGACTGGTGCAGCATGTGGTGCCGGGGATCCAACCGCGGTCCCTGCAGCCGCCCAAGCTTTCCTAAGCAGGTGCCTTAGACTACTGAGCCATCCTGCCAGGCCCAGATTTGCAAATTTTGAAGTCAAAAATGCATCATCAGACTACTTGTGCATGGACAATGAAGATGACCCATTATAGTACAATACAAGTTTTCTTAACAGAAGAGTGGTGTGGGTGGATGATGGTAATGTTGATGAGCTTGACATTGACCATGTAAGCAAAAGTTTCCACGACAGTGATTGGAGCAAGTATCAGCTGATACAGACACAGGGAATGCAGTCCCCTTGACTCAGATGAGGAATCAAACAGTTATTTGAGTACATATTTGACCAGCTGAAGAGTTGCAGGATGGTCACACAACCAAATGAAAAGATCTACAGTCAGAACTAGATCTGAAAACATAGTGAGGGTCTTGACAAGGATGAAACATCAGACAAAATGCCAGCACTGCGATTTGATGTTGGAAATTGTAACAGATGAAATGTTACAAAATGCTATGAAATAAATCAAATGCTGAAATGCAAATAAAACCTTTAGTATGAACCATCAGTCAAATTTTAAAACTGTATTTATGGTGACACCTTGTTAGCTGAACTGAAGGCAGCCATAGGTCTGCTGTACTTAGTAGGGATTTATCATGGTAATCACAGAAATGTAAAAGACTTATGGAAAAGCGATAGGTCAAAATATAGCATAGATGCAAAGACTTACTATGTTTTCAATTTAGAAATCTATCTGAGAATTCAGCCATCAGGTCCTTATTTGTATATTAATGAGCCAAATGACATTGCATACAGGCACATTGCTCCCATCTCCCAAACTAATCAGAATGTGACATTCAACACTTGCTTTTCAGGTTTCCTGCTGATGTTACATTTGCTAACAGAGCACAAGTGGACCAGTACAGGAACTGTACACAGGAACAAAGGGAAAATTCCAAACGAAATGTTGCAATCGGAAAACAGAGAATTACATAATATAATCTTTGGATTTCAGAAAGATTTACATCGGTCTTGTACACAGCAAAGAAAAAAAACTGACCTTGCTGATGTCAATATTTCACTATGATATAAATATTTATAAGGAAACCTTACAAAATAAAAGCCTAAGATGGAAACTTGCCACAGCAAAACAAAAAAGCAGAATAGATGTTGTTGATGAGCTATGCAACAACTATGATGTAGCTTATAACACAAAGCATTGGCCAAAAGTTGTGCTTTCCTCAACCCTATATATACATGTGAAATAAATTAATTGTTTGGTAGCTTACAAAAACATAACAAGTATAAAATGCCAGAGAATTGTTCTTAGAAGATTGGAACTGGAGCTCTTTAAAGATAATTTACAGCGGAGGATAACCAAATGTTTCTTCGCAGGGAACTATGCAAAAAAAATTTTGCACCACACATGTAAGCTGACCGGTGAGGAGGTCTATGCAGCATCACAAAGACCTACTGCAACAATAGGAAATACAAGATGTCACCTGTACCCTACAAGAAAGGATAGGAAAAGAAAACTTATGTGCTATCAGCATAAGCAACACTTGTGTACAGAACATGCAATTTTCACGTGTGAAGACCATTTTGGGTGTAACAATTGAAGCAAAGATTATTTTTGTTGTAGAGTTCTTTGGGTATATTCATTGTTGTTCAGACAGGATTTTGTATCTGACGTTATTGCTTGGGTTTTGTAAGCAAGTAAACAAGTGATGCAAAAAAAATCATGTCTATTCTAAGAAATCATTACACATTTGCTATTTTATTTTCTTAATACATTACTTCCTTGCTAAGTATATATTCGACAGCATAGTAGGAAGCTCCTGGCAAAACAGGAAGAGAAGAGAGGTCACAAGACTGGCTGACTGCAAAAGAGAGAAAAAGGAAAGCTAGGCACATGTGTTGTTAGTGTAAATGAGACGTGTGTGTGGAACATGCAGTTGTCGTGTGTGAAGACTGTCTAGGGTGTGACAGTTGGAGCAAATATTGTTTTGTGGTAGACTTGTGTTTGTTTCAACAGTAGCTCACATAGGTTTTTGTTTCTGATGTTCTGTTAACAAATACTGAGCTGATGTGAAGATGTTCTAAGCACTCATTCATATTTAGTAGTTTTTTTATTGACATATTATTTTCTTATGATTCAGATGTGACAACTGAAGTAAAAACTCCTTCGTAAAGTAATATTGGTATTTTCATTGTAGTTCAGATAGGATTTTATTTCTGATGTTATCTTTCAGGTTTTGTAAGCAAGTACACAGCCGATGTGAAAACGTTAATGTCTATTCTACATGCACAATAAGAATTTAACACTTTATTTTATTGACATTTGTCTTAGTTACTCTTGTCTCGTGGCTAGGACAAATACCCAACACTCAAAATGAGGGAAGGAAAGGTTTATTTAGCTCACAGTTACTGGAGGTTTCAGTCCACATTCAGCTGGGTCCAAGGCAGAGTGGCACATGGCAGAGGGCAACCTTTCATGGTGGCAGCTAAGAACAAAACAGCTGGGAGTGCTAGCTGCTCAAGCAGCTAACTTCTCTTCTTTCCTTACACTGAAATGCAAATCACCTGTCCCAGGGCAGGTGCAGCACTCACACCCACAATAATCAATTATAAATTCCAGAAGCCTCCTAATGACTGCATGAAGGTTTGGGGGGGACACCTATATACAAACCATAACAACATTTTATGCTTCTGTTAACTATCCATTACATAATGGATCATACTGAACAGCAAAACCCAAAGATTTTTAGTATGATCTACAAAAAGCCCAGGAAACCAAAACACGTGTGCTGTCAGTGTGACACATGTGTATGGAACATGCCATTGTCATGTCCACAGACTGCTTTGGGTGTGATAGTTGAAATAAAGACTGTTTTTTTGTAGAGCGCTACTGAAATTTTCATTGTAGTTCATATAGAAATTTATTTCTGCTGCTCTTTCTAAAATTTTGCACACCAAAGACCAGTTGATGTTAAACATTTGATGCTTTTTTATCATCAATATATATTAAAAATGCAATATTTTTGCTTTCATAATTTTCCTAATAAGCATTCATTATTTAATATAATAAAATTTCTAAAATTAATAATTCATTAATAGAAACATTCTAAAAAATAAATGTGGGTCAGACACACCAATGGCTATTAGCCTTTATGACAAAAAAAAATGTGTTATGCTCCAGGAAGCACCTACATGCCTGGCCCCTATAATCCCCAAAGCTATTCAGTAAGATCAAGACTCTTATCATGGACACCGTGCAGGTGGTACCTGAAGTCCAAGGCCAAGGTGAAGTTCTGAATCCAGCTTTGCCTGACACCACCACTAATTCTTTTATTTTTTTAAAAAAAAATGTACTTGGTACAGGGTCTCACTATGCAGCTCAGATTCATAGTGATCCTCCTATCTCATCATCCCCATTACTGGGATTATAGGCATGAACCACCATGCCTGGTCTTGGTGGCCTACTCAGTGCCCCCAGGGGTGGGGCTGGCGTGGCTTGTGATTCAAGGGATCAAACCCCGGTCCCTGCACTTACCTAAGCAGGGGCTTAGTCCACTTAGCTACTAGGCCAGTCCCCCAGCACTAATTCTTAATTACTTATGCTTCTAAAGTAGTAGTGCTAAACACAAGCTCACATATGAAAAGGGGAGGAATGGCAGAGAAAGGGAACAGCATAGTCCTTACTCAGGTGTGACTTTTCTTTGGAGACATCCTGGAAGTTTCTCCCAACAACTGCCATTTGCATCTTATTGGCCATGATGTGGTTACACTGTTACAAAGGATATAACAGGGCACAACCTTATAGCTGCCACCCCACTGTCCTCAGTGATTAGGGTTCTGTGTCAGGAAGACAAGATGGGTGCTGGCTGGGCTACCTGTAGTCATTGTCATGATCACTTGGCACTGTCTTCATGGCTACTATACAGCCAATATTTTCTTGGAAAGATTAAGCAAATGAGTTCCCACCATAAATATATTTATTGTTTCACAAGCATATACTGATAAAAATGTATCTTAAAAGTCCCTCTGTACTTTGTAATAATTTGGGGAGCATTTTCCTAGCAGTGAGCCCGTTCAGGTTCTCCTCCCTTAGGTGCCACTTGCAGTGTTGACCCTGGCCCTTCAGGAGAAAGCAGCCACAGTACCACTGGCCACACCCACAGGCTCCATGTGGTGTGGTGTGAGGTGTCAGGACCTCAGGGGCTGGCTCAGACCTGCCCTTCCCCCTACCACTCCTGCTTCGGGAGGATTCCCACTGCTCCCTGGTCCTATAGAGGGCCTTGAAGGAGACCTGTGAGCTCCCTGACTTGTGCCTTAGGGATGGAAAGAGAGGGAGGAGGCAGATCCCCAAGACAATGAAGACCCCCCCACACACTCATGAGCACTAGTTGTCTCTAGTCCAGATAACTTAGCTTTCAGGCCTGAGGAGTTTTCAAAAGTCAATAGTCCTGCAAGATACATAAGTGTCAGAAATACTGTAGGCCAGGGTCCTCCCCGAGAATATACAAGTGCAGCAGCATGTTACAGGCCCTGATAAAGCCTACGTCAAACAAATATGTTTGGGTGCATGCCTTCCAAACTCTCTGAACGTCAAGTATATTGGGGAAACATCACCCTCACTTAAATGAGAGGAAACCATCATTGTTTTCTAAAGATGACTCCAGAAAACGTCAGCTATGGTGCCCCCCTGACACCACGCTCTAATGATCAGTTCCAAGACCTTGGAATGTATAACTGAAGAACCTTTTTTAAAGGTGGCAATTGTTTTTACTTGAGTTTAACAAAGTCTCTAAAGAGGCACACTGTTTTTTAATTACTTAGATAAGTAGCTCTACTGAAGATTGCTAAAAAGGCTCACACATGGCCCATTACGTGAATACAGCCATCCAGGTGAGACAGCTGCAGTCAGCTGCCTAAGTGGACTTGTCTGTGTGACAAAACTTCCCACACTGCTGTCTACTGAAATTGTAGTTTGCTTTTTCTACAAAAGAAAAACTTAGCGTTTCCTTTCATAAGTACGAATCTATTGGCCAGTCATGTACTTCTCATCCTTAGTCTGCATTTTCAATTGTTCTGTGATCACTGTTGAATAAACAGTTTTGTTTTTATTAACACTTATTACCTGACTAATGGTTACCAGGAAATAGGCTAAATTGGTAATTACTTCTATGTTCTTGCAATAAAGGACAATTGAAATAAAATATAAAACAAAAGGGACAGGAGGGTTGACATCAATTAACTTTAAGCCACACCCTCAGATGGCACACCTGGTTCCCATGATCTCTCACATTCAGCACACCAACCTATTTGGTGACAGAGTAGCATTCTTTGGGACAGCACTGCTGTGCTCCCAGGCCCTGGGGCATTTTCTTCACCTCTCCACCTGCTAATCCCCTCCCCGCCTCAGTTCCCTGTGCTGGAGTGGCCTGGTGTGTAGGCAATTGCCCGGCTCCTTAGATTTTATCTCTATGATGTCTTCCGCTGAGCCAGCCTCTCACTCCACCCTAGTCCTTTAGTACCTGCACCTTTGGGACTGGCCAGCACACAGCGTGCCACATTTACCTGCTCAGGCCCAGGCACCTGCCTTGTCCTCATTCATATAATATTATTATTTGGAACATGAGGCACAGGAGGGGAAGGGGCTTGCCACATTATTTATTAGGCAGTGTGGAAGGGCTGCTCTGGGACAGTAGGGCACCTAAAGCTTAGCACTTTCTGGCCAAAAGCTCTGCCTCCCTCCCCAGGCTCCACCATGCTGCCCAGAGACCTCCTTATAGTGCTGAACAGAGAGTCTCTCTGAGACCCTGCTAGGCTGTGCAAGGCCTGGACCATCATGACACTCACACCAATCGATGTTATGGTGATGTCTCTGCTCAAATAACCGAGGTGATGAGCCTTAGCGGACTTTGGACTTGAAACCCTGGTAGTCATTCATGGCCATGTAGAGCAAGCAAATGCCATCTAACTTTAGCTAAGGGTTGTGGGAGTTTAGCATACCTCATAGGTGTGCTGGGGGTGAGGACACAACGGACTGAAGAAGGGCTCGGGAGCTAGGAGGCACCAGCTGGGTGTTGGGGAGGCTGAGGGAGGAAGCTGACGCCCAGGCATTGGCCAGGGAGGCTTCTCAGGGGGGCAGTGCAGACACCAGCTCCACTGCAGCTGGCAGCTGCCCACATGTGCTGGCACCAGCCCTTACCTTTTCCTATTGGAAAAACAGCAGGGAATAAGGCAAGGGTGACAGGTCGCTGGGCCTTGCTCTTCATGTATGTGCCTGAAAGTGTGACCCAGAAAGATCCATTGAACCTTGAGACCTAGGCAGAGTCCCAGGGGAGGATATGGGTGGTGGCATTGCAGAGCAGGTTCCTGGGCTCTTAGGGAGGTGACACCAGCTGGCAGGTATGAAGAGCGGGCTCGCCTACCTGTTTCCAGTGACAGAAAAGGGGCCATCTCTCCCACCCTTCTTGGTGTGAAACCCTGCTTGATTTCCACCACCCTAAAATACATGGTAAATTCTGCCGAGGAGGACGAGAATGCTCAGGTTGAGGGAAACAGGTTATTTGTGCGCTGATGCCCCTCCATACGGATCCTCTATGGAAAATCGCTAATCCCTTAATGGGCTCCAGAGCTACCCAGCTCGTTTCCGGCTAACTCCCATCACACACCTGGCCTGGTCTCCCAGTCTAACTGGCTGTCGTCTCCTGCCATCTGTGCCCTCAGTCTGCAGCAGCTAGGGCCACACAGCTGCCTCTGTGCCCTGCCCAATCTGCCTGGGCCAGTTTCAGGTGGAGCTTCCTTCCACAGAGCAGGCCCGGGGTCCCTCACTCCTGGCATTCAGGAGGTAGTTGATAAAGTGACAAATCATAACAGGCCCTCTGCTAAGGCCCACCTGCAGTTGATACCATGGTTACCTGGCAAGGATGCCTCAGGCACCCTTTACTCCCAATATCACCTACTTATTGTATTAAAATACATTCCACAAAATTTGCCATTTTCACCATTCTAAAGTGCCTAAACTCTGTCCCATTCACTATATGCACGATGCTATACAGCTATCATCTTTATCTAACTTACAGAATATTTTCATCGCTCCATGCCCATTAAGCAGATGTTACTTGTTCCTTTCCTCCAAGGCTTAGGCGACCTCTGACCTACTTCCTGCCTCTGTGGCTTTGCCTATTCTGGGAATTTGGTAGAAATGAAATTATACAATACATGGCCTTCTATGTCCCTTAGATGTTTAGAGTTTATCGATTATATACTGTGTGTACTGTATTCCTTTTCATAGCTAAATGCTATTCCATATTATATGGATATACCACATATTATTTCTCCATTCAGCACTGATGGACATTTGAATTGTTGCTAACTTTTGGCCATTGTAGCTGGGGACATTGTGTATAAGCTTTTATTTGACACTATTTTCAGCTCTTTTGAAAATATCCTGGGTGCTGAATCATATGGTAATTTTGTTTTGAATTTACTGAGGAATTTCCATATCCAATTATTATCTCTCCCTAAAATGTATACATCTTTATCATAGACATTCAGGAAAATATAAGTATGCAAGAGAAGCAGTTAAGAATGACCCACAGTCCTGGTACTCAATGATAGATATTGAACACTCTTCTGGATGTTTCCCAATAAGATATTTTTAGAATGCTTAAATATATAAATACCACTCGCACAACTTTAATTAAAAGTCTATACAAAAATGAGATTGGAGAAGTGCCACTTAATGCCACGCACCTTGTTAGTGACAAGCCTTTATCAGATAGTACCCCAGCGCACTCTAGCACCTTTCTTACCTTGTTTTCCTTCCCGGCATGCATCTCCACCTGCTTCCACCCAGCTGTGCTGACCCAAGCCCCTGAGTATTAGGACTCTTGTCTTGGTCACTGCCTGACACACAGTAGGAGTGCAGTCAGGATCTGTTGAATGAATAAATGCTAACCATGAATAAAAATGCTCCCTACATAAAATCTTCACTGCATTTGAAATGTATTTCCTGGTGTGTAGCAGAAGTGGTTGCACATTATTATTCCCAGTTGGAAATTACCCACACTGGAGTCTCTAGGTGGCCCTACTCACCTTTGAAATGTCACAGTGCATAGCCCAGTGCCTGGGAATCACATTGGCTAGGATGAGGGCCCTACCCACCTTCCAGCTCTCTGACTTTCATTCGCAAGAGACCCTTCAATCTCCATTCCAGACCTCTGTAAAGGGGCTGGGAAGAGTATCCTGAAGGTCTCCAACAGCCCAGAGCCCATTTGGTCCTAATTTCACAATGGGTTTCTCCCGAACTCCAAGCAAAGTCAAGATCCCCAGAGGGAGACTGTGTCTCTGCCTCCACCTTCCTGTCCATGTCAGAGCAATTCTCCTACCCACCTTGTCACGGGCCTACTGCTGCACTCATATTAGTTACAGATGATGGCAATTAGAGGCTGAATCTCTCTGGCTCCTGGTAGAATACTGAGACAGAACTATAGCTATTTTAAGATTTTAAGCAGATTTATACTTAGTGCTTCAAAGAAAGTCAGCCAGCAAGGAAAATATGGTAACTGTTGCTTTAAATTATGGCTATCATTACTTCAAAAGGATATTCAATCAGAAACCACTGAAGACTAAAACTATTTACATCTCCTGACACTTAAAAGCAAGCGAGCAGTTTTAGCCTGTCAGCCTTGGACATGTTGGCTACAAAGAGAAAGGTACCTCAGCGCCCTGCAAGGAAAAACATTTTCCAGGAAGCAGGAACTGATAAGGTATCCTGAAGTCCCTTCCATCTTTCACCCACTGTCTAGGAACAATTTGGGATCTGGGGCATTCAGCCCTGCTCTGTTCTGCCGGCAATAATCCCATAGGCCCAGGAAAAGCCGGCAGACTGCCCTTCACTGCCTGGCCTCTGGCCTCCAGGTCCTTGTCTGGGGAAATCCTGTCTTATTCCATTAATATAAGTTCAGGACAGAACTGTGCCCTGCTTCCTCACAAGCTCTACTTCTTGAACCAGACAGGAAGGCTGGGTTATGTATCGATCAGAATCAGAGCAAATGGAGCCCTCAACTAACAAATACAATGGTCAAATGCACGGGCTTCAGAGACAGACTTCCATGGGTTAGAGTTCAGGCTATTTAATTCAGTTGCTATGTGACTTTGTCCAAATCCCTCTGACATCCAGCTTCTTCATCAGTAAAACCGGATTGATTAGAGTCCAAATTGCAGAGGATTTTTGAGAATCTTAAACGAGATGCATAAAGTACTTTATTAGTTAGGGTGATGCTATTTGCGGCAAAAACAGCCACAATTTCAGTAGCACGTCATAATGAAACTCTGTCACAATCACAAAATAGTTCAAAGTAGGTGTTCCTAGTCAAAGACTAGCCATGATGGTCCTTGTGTTTCAAAATTCTTCCAGTTTCCCAGGGTTCTTTGTTTCCAGAGATGCCCCTTCTTTATGTTACCTCACACTTGGGTCCACCTGTATCAGCCATATCTACTGAAATGTAAGACATAAGAGTAAAGCCACAATCTCTGTTGTTTGCAGCCATATTCCAGAATAATGTATTTCTGGGAACACAGAAGGAATCAATAAATACTTGTAGAAGAATGTAACAGTACAATCCAGAACCCTGTAATATTCCCATACCTGGTAGGTGCAGGTTAGTAAATGTTACTAAATAAGTCATTCATAAATGGTACACAAGTTCAGAGAAAGAATATACAGACATTGTCTTTACTAAGGGCTGATGCTGTGGACCAAATGCAGCCTTTTGTCTTTACAAATAAAGTTACATTAGAATAGAAACCTATTCATATGCAAGGAAGGCTGGGAAATGTAGTCCCTAGGAAATGAGTCACTGAGCCTGCCAGGAAGAATATCACATTATGATAAGAGGAGCTCAAATATTCAGGTCAGGTATCTATCATTTACTAAGAGCACTTAGTACAGTGTTGCTCATTAACATTTATTAATATTGTTTTGCTATTGTTTAATCCAACCTTCCAGGTATACAAATAACATCGAGAGAGTTCTGTACAAGCTTACAGGTAGTAAATGGTAGAACTAGCATTGAAACAAAACCTCTCGGTCTCTGACCCACCCAAGAAGATAGGAAAAAAATAAATTTGAACTCAGGGTATTTGCTTAAATGGAGAGAGACTTTGAAAGCTTTGTTCCCCAGGTTTTAGGAAGCTAACATTTCAGGATGCTCACAGATTTGCTGGGTGGAGAATGCTCTGCTATTCTCCTGAGTTCTAGAATCAGATCTTTCAAACTGCACTGCTCCCCTGGAGTCCCAGCTCATGGTCACCTTCTGCCTTTTTGGACCAGAGACTTCTAGAAAGCAAGAAGTCACAATAGGTCCCATGGCTGAGCTGAGGTCCAGAGTTTCTGAGTGGGAGCTGGTGCTGACCCTTCTTGGCCAGGAAGTTGTTCAAAACTCCTACCTTCTCCCTGCCCTAAGCCATAACCTATCTTCCTCCATCCTGGAAGTGTGGCATGTCACTGATTTTCTTGGACAGCTGCTCCTTTGACAGGCATAGGTGGTCTGTGAAGCATGGACAAGTCACTCTCTCCCAAACTCGCATCCCCCCCACAAGGCAATGCCACCAGTTTTGCTCTATGAAGATGCACAACAATGAGCTTAGAAGTCTCAAAGCATGACAACCAATGTCTTTCATAATAGGTGTATGTTAATTTTCAACTTTCTAATAAGCTCTAGTTTCTTTTAACAGCGCATAAATTTCCTTTGCTCCAATGTGTACAGCCTTGGTGTGACTGTCAGTCAAATCACGATGCCCCATCTTTCTGTCCAGTGAGTAAGTACATGAGCCCAACTCAGGCAGACTCAGACTTTGACTCTTGAGTGGAATCACAAAGTATGACAGAAAGGCAAAAGTATTTCCTCTTCTGAGGCCATGCACACACACACACACACACACACACACACACACACACACACACACACACGCACACACACACTGGCACCTGAACCATAAAATGCTTACAACTGTCTCAGTGGTATAAACCGCCTGCAGAGGAAACTTAAGGCAAGTGCTGCAACCGCTCCTCAATCCCTGGCACCACATGCTGTGCACCCTCACCCCAGGGCGGGCTGAGCCAGCTATAACACAAACAAAAAAATGAGGTTTAAGAGAAATAAATAAAAAAAAAAAATTAAAAAACGACTATGTCTTGTTTTCTCAATAAAATCATCAACTCCAGGGAGGCAGAAATACTGTCTTACAATTGCTCTGGACTTTTCTTTCCTCTCAGCTGGGCCTACAAAGCAGTGCTGTAGGACATGGCCCTTGGCAACACAGGGTCAACAAAGAGCAGGCTCACACTCCCAGCTCTGTATGGATCCTGGGCAAGTGCCACAAACACTGAATGTTCCTCTCCTCATCTCTACTTCATAGAGCTGTTCTGAGGATTAAACGGGGAAAATATAAGTAAATCACCGAATGTCTGAAGAGAGGGTGTTACAGTTATCACAATTGCTATTGACATTAATGACTCAGGGCAAAACAACATTTGTCAGCGATGAAATGGACTTGGTTATTTCTAGGGGTTAACTGGTGCCGAGGAAGATTTTCCAAGAGCTCAACAGTCATGGAAATGACTTTTAGGCCCTTTAGTCCAGATCACTTCTCTGCACCCACTGTGTGCCAGGTGGCATGCTGGATGCTATCAAATTCATTGTGCTTTTCACCCTGGATGCTTGCTGTCAGATATAGTGTTTGGGTTTTTTTTTTTTTTTTTTTTTTTTTGAGCCTGGAGGTGTAAGTAATAAATAATTCCATTTCTTTTTTATTTTCAAGAATTATTACAGACTCTATTTTCTAAACAGATATGGTTTCCACCTTCATTCCCAAGGTAGGCTACTGGAGTGAGCTCTTAAAAGTCAGGGACACCTCTCAAGTTGTGGCAGCTCTCTCAGTCAGTCCCTGACTGATGAGGGGCCATCAGGCACCCTGAAAGTCAGCCCAACTGAGCCCCCAAAAGAGCCACAGCTGAAGGAGAGAGCAGAGAGCCAGGCAGAAGGGCCCCAAACTGAAGAGCTTCCAGCTTTACTGGAATCCCCAGAGCTCTGGTCCTTGCCCACCCAGCAAACCTTAGGGACCCAAGGGACAAAAGGACCATACAGAATTATGGCAAGTGAGCAAGACAAAAGGACTCTAGACAGAACCTGATTGTGCAACCTGATCTATGTGCCCCTCCCCTAGACCTGCTCCCTACTGTCAGCCTCTGTCCTGTGACCAGGAAGCTGACCCCAAAGGTCAGAATAGAAGAGGTCCTAGGTACTGTCCCAGCCACCCACTTCTCCACCCAACAACCACAGCCACTAGGAGAGTCAGACCCCAAGGAGGCCTAGCAGGAGAACAGAGAGGGCCAGAAAGGGAAGAGAAGGGAACAGGGTATTTGTCCTCAAGATCCTTCCTTGTGGGCATCAAAATCAGGCCGCAAGTCTCAGCAGATGGCCCAACATCAGAGAATCAAGGTAAGGGACTACTCTGCTTTCCCCTCTCTTCTGGACTCTGATAAGCCTTCCCTGTCCTGACTGTTTAGGACTAGAGGTGGCAACAGCTCCATTGTTACAACCTTGGGTTTTCTCATAGTGAGGAAAATATTCCTTGAAAATCTCTTCAAGTGATCCTGACCTTTATTTACTGAGGGTCTAAATGCTGAGTTGCTGCCAACATAGACCCTGTTTTCCACCAATTCTGAGACTAGAGGCCCCAGAGGATCCTAGAGGTTGCAGGGTCCCATCCATCCTCCTCAGGGAGGTAGCTGTAAAACATACCAACTTTGACAGTAGAGAGAGAACAGACAAGGGACATGTCCTCTGCAGTTGACAAGCATGGATCTTTCTAGTCAAGACACCAACAGCCCTGGTCCCAATGTGCAATGGGAAGAGGGTGCAGAGAGCAGCAAAGGAAGAGGGCTGCAGGATGTAACCAACCCTTACCTAATTATTTTCCTCTAGGGAATGCTGTCTCCGGCCAAGGGATCATAAAATACTCACCTGATTTAGGAGGAAATGGTGACATAAGACGCAGCTCCATGAGCACTTTGCACTAGACAGTCCTCATGATAAGTCGTGGGGGACTTAAAAGGTTGCTGACATTTTCCGTTACGTATCTTTTCATTAGAGGTAACTATCACTTTAAGCAAATTGTTTCAGGGCCTGGAATGTAGCAATAAGTAATCTAATTATTGTAGGTTGTAATTTAGGAAGGTTCATTATGTCACAGACATTATGACTCCTGAGTATTACTAAAGGACTCATTTGTAGCCCTTGAAATGATTTTCTCATGAACACAGATAATGTCACCCATAAAGCTAGAGTGGAGCTCTAAGATGATTTGACAGATATGAAAGTTCAGCTTTCTTGGAGACTAGATTTTGAGGGGGTTATAAACAAATGAACAGATGACATATGTGCCACATTTCCACCTAGCTAAAGGAACCCCAGTTCTGACTAGAGCAACCCTGAAACTTTCCACTCTGTTACCCAATATCAAGCAAGTCATTTAAGATAAAGGTGACGTTAAATAAATGCTACCAAAGAAACCTGTGATGTTTAAGTATTTTCAGTTATGTGAACCAGAAAGCCTAAAAAATGACTTTGAATTTTTCTTTTTTTCTTTTGCATTTCCAGTTCCCAAAAGAAAACACACCTGTGATTCCTGTACCCACAAACTAATATATGCTTTCCATTTATTCACCAAGTTGCAGTTGTGTTACTAGAACATGGCAGAATTTTGTCCACTAAATCTTTTCCCATTTTTTTCCTCACAACCAGCTGGACTGTATTTCCCATCCTCCCTTGTGGGTTGGAGGAGCATGTGACTGAGTTCTGGCCAATGGCATGTGGGCAGAATGGATGTGCACCACCACCCTGCCCAATCCCAGCTAATCTTAGCAAGACATTCTATGCTTTCTCTGCCTAGCTCTTCCTGTCACAACACAAAGCCCCAATGAAGGGCAGCTCAGCAGTTATAGGGGATAGTGGAACCACCAGATTAAAAAAGAGCCTGGACACTGACTTGCTGCCTACCTATTACAAACAGGATCCTGACATGAATGAAAGCTAAACGTGTACATGTTCTAAGCCGTGCGCTATTGTGACCTGTACTCTAGAGTAGCTATATCCTTTACTGGTACGTGCCCATTAGATTGGTGCTTTGGGGCACTACCAGTTAAGAGTTTGTGGGACTCTGTGCTATATAGTTTGTCTTATAAAAGCAATGTGTACTTTCAAGAGATTTACAGAAATTTAACTTCTGAAACTCAGCTCACAAACGTTGCCAGACATGAACAATGCTGAGCACCGGTGTAACACTACGTTGTCTGCCCCACATAAACAATAGTTGTGCATGTGGCGCCGGAGCATTAAGTTTTTTTGCTTCAGCTGGGTTTGAATCCATAGCTCAAGCTAGAAAGATGGAATATTTCACCTGGCTGTGACTGGGTCACATGTCCATTTTTAGAATTTAACTCAGTTTCCCCAAACCAAATTGTCTGTGAGCTGGGAAGTGGAACCAAAATGCTGTTTCCAAAAGAAAGGGGCAAGGGATGGTGTGTAGGAAAGAACCAGAGACAGAAATTGCACACTAGCTTCCACGAGAAAACTAAAACAGGAACTCTAGGGACTTTCCAAGAGTGAACAGCTAGAGTGGACAATGGGAAGAGCCATCTTCTGCTGTTCTCCCCTCACCATGGCCACAGCAGCACGAGATGACCTGTCTGGGGGACATCCAGCTTTGGCATGATAACCCCCAAATTGCCAGCCACTGTGGATAATTATAACCCCAAAGGAACCATGTTTCCTAATGCGTGGACCATAAACCCATCACTTGTCCTGAGGCTGCAGAGGGATTTATAAAAGGCTATTCATCTCATTAATAATTGGTCTGCTGCCAACTTAAGTGGTTTTGTGCTGTTAACTGTAAGTATATTTTTAATGTAAGGAACTTACTCCCATTAGCTGTCTTCACTTTTGAAAATATGGCCAAGTAAAAGGCTGGAATTTCACAAGCTGCGAGAATCACCTGGCATGAGCCTACCTCCTAGGACTTTACCTGTGCAGTGAGTTCATTGACAACACCAGGCTCCAGAGGACAAAACTTCTTCTTCATGGAATAGATATGGAAGGAAAATCCACGGTGGTGCTGACCTTCTACATTTCACTTTATTTGAAATTGGCCTGTACAAGAATTGTCTAATTCCTGACATCAGAGGACAGACATGCACAAAGGCCCTCAGGATGGCACTTCCTGGGGGCAGAGTTGCCTTTACCGATGACAGGACAATTAGATCTGTGTTTCTTACTGCAGAGGAGCATCTTGCAGACATAATATTTGAGAAGTATTTGCATCTTGGTTTCATAAATATTTCTGATGATCCCAAGAGGTAACTTGGTAAGGTTATTTTCCATTTGCCAGTTAACCTGCAGAGCAGCTTGAAGCCAGGACAAAAGCAGCATTTCCTTGGTAGATAATGACAGTCATTTGTCTCACCAGCCTTGATCCTGGTGAGACTCACAAGAGCCTCAGAAATGCTCTTCTGAGCCAGTCACAAATCTGAATTCCTCCAGCTGATTATGATTTAGAAATATGAGTTATTGAAATGTTTAATTTGGTCCAAAGTTTGCATCAGTTGCTTAATCCAATGGATTTGAAACAAAGGGGGAAAAGTATGTAAAATCCTCATAGGACTTTTCCAGACCATTCTTGGCTTTTGCCAGGCTGTGATCTAATCCTAGAAACCTCCTCAGGACTGCAAGGGCCTAGTTAGTTATTTAAGCAGGTTGGCTGTGCATTTTGCAAGTGGCACTCAACACCTATCAATAATCAAATGCCTGAGCCCCAGACACTTGCACTTCAATTGCAGCTGCATTTTATGACCCCAAGGTTGTCTAATCCCCCCCTATAAGCACATGGAAGTTGTGGGAAAGTCCACAGGGAGAATGGAGCCAGTTTGGGGAGAATTAATTCTGATAAATCATCTCTCTAAATGTGAACCGGCTTTATGAAGATGTTAAGCACATTAGACATTTTCCCTCAAAAATCCAGCTGTTTCTTCTAACTGCTTCCAGAGAACCCAGACAGAACCAGACAGGCTCCAAGGGAAAAGGTCTCAGCATCACTACAAAACAGAAACCACCCCCTCTCCCATCCCAGTGGGAGGAGACTTCACAGTGCGCTCGGCTCTGTCTCACCTTAGGGGGGTGTGGCCAGCAGAGGTGTACACAATTTCTCTGCCAATCAGCTTTCTGTGTTCCTATCTCACCCACTCTCGTTTATCTGAAAGCAGATACAGATGTTAAACAGATCCTTACTCTTCATAGTTTATGTATTTTTAAAGGAAGAAAACAAAAGCACGCATGCGTCTTCTGCATTCCCTTGCAATGAAGCTAAGCAGGGCAAAGGAAACTCACTGGAGAATCAAGTCCAAAGAGTCGGTGCCTGGCAGCTCCTTGCAGAGGATGATGGCTCTGCAGGGCTGGAAACATCTGGAGTGTGGAGATGAAGCTCGTCTCTCGGAGCTGGAAAAATACACACAGCTGAGCAGCTGCCAGGGGCCAGGAAAGGAGCTGAACTTCTAAGCTCTCCACTCCTTTCGAGTCAATATTCCAAAGGCTAGGACTTCGTTTGAGAACCACTTGACACTTCTTTCACAATTATGAAGGCAAGGGCAGCAAAAGACCTTCAAACAAATGATAGTAATGATTGCACACAGCCATAGCAACACCTACTTGGGTCAACAATGTCCGATGTGTTCTCTCAAGTATTCTCTTCAGTAAAGTTGCCCACAAAGTCAAGACAATGGCCGGCATTCCCATTTTATGGTTATGAAACCTGAGACGTAGTAGCCATAAAGACGACTCTAAGGAAAACCTCTTGTGCTGAGTCCATGGTTCCCATGTTACCACGTTACCAGGCACTACTGGGCTGTCAAGTTCATCTTGATCATTAATAACTGCATGGCCTTGGGACAATACCTTTCATTGATTTCCACAAAGTGAGGTTAATAATCATCCTTGCCTTATAAGGTTGTGGTGAATAGCAAGTTAGATAATAGTATAAAACTAAAAACAGTGCATGGTACACAGGAAGCACTCAGCAATGATGGTCATTGGTAGTAATGATGATATTGTATACTTAAACCAGTTTCTAGAAAAGTCTAGATAGCAGCTTCTCCCCCACAATTCCATATGAGATAAAAGAGGATGATTAATGATGATGATGATGATGATGATGATGATGATGATGATGGTGATGATATGACAAGAATCTTTTATTTCTTCCCAGAGTCAACTATTTAAGGAGATCAGAACATGGACACATCCACTTCCATTCTTCCTGATCATCTTTGAAAGGTTCTTGGATTAGGTGGCAGCAAAACTCCAGTGCTGCCACTGCTGACCACACCAGCCCTGATCCTCAAACATCTGCACAGTTGACTTTTGGCTGTAGCTGGATGTGATACAGGTAACACCTACCTTTCTGTCTAGGGAATAAAGGGCAGCAGAAAGACTTTGCCCACTTCTTTCACTTGATATCTAATATCTCATGGTTTCTTTGTGCAGAAAAATCATTGGCAAGCCCAGCAACAAAAGTAGCTGGTACTCTCTAATGTTAGTGTTTCCATTCCTCACTGGGCACACAACCACCACCTCTGTTAGGTCACATGACCCAATTCTGGCCAATGGGATGTAGGCAAATGTGATGTGGGCCACTTCCAGACCTCCCCAAGTTCATCCTTCTTCTCTCTGGCTCATGTACCAGCAGAACACAGAGAACTCCCTGGACTGGAGGGGGCTGAGTTTCAGGGTGGAAGCAACTTAGATCCCTAAATCACACATGGAGGTAAGCTGTCTATCCATCAAGAATCATGAATAAGACATAAATGTATATTCTATCTAACACTGAAATGTGAAAGCTATGCTCTCAAATGTTAGTGGGCCCTAACTAAAGCAGGTTAAAGTTGTAGCAAACTCTAAAGCTATGACTTAGCCAGGACCACACAGTTAGCTAGGAACGTAGACTTTAACTCCAGGTCCACAGCAATCAGCATTAAATATCCATTTAAAATGTCACCTACCAGCTCCTCATATGCTCTCTGAGTTGGATAGACAGATAGAATGGGATGGCACAGATGTGGCTGAATGGATGAATGGATTGCGGGAATGGGTGGGTGAGTGGGAGAATAAATGGACACACAGGCAGGGGAGGTGGGTGGTAATCAGTGTGCACAGACTCTGTGATCATTTATCTGCTAAACTATCAATATGTTCACTGAGGGAGGACCAGGACAGGTTTGTTTCTCCTGAAAGGAGGGAAGAAGCAATGCTATGGGCCCCAAATTCTCAGAGGTGGGCAATCTGGTTCAGCATTGTGAGGCTGAGTGAGTGCAGTTGGATACACGCTGGAATTACCAGGGGAGTTATCCCTGCCGACCCACAGAGCACCTCAGTTCCACATTCCAGTGGCCGCTCAGCTCCCCAAGACAAGACTGAACGCAAGTCCAGACAGCTGAAGCTGGATCTTCTTCCTTCGCAGGCTGCCGCTGGGGGCTGGCCAAGCAAGAACAGGATGTGTATGGAGGGAGGGTGGGCACATCGCCCCTAGGACCAGCTCCACCCACCAGCCACCTGCTTATCTCCTCCCGTGCCCGGCCAGCGGGCTGAAGGGCACCTGCAGGACCCTCTTTCCATGGGGCTGCGGCTGAGCCCAGCTTCTCTCTGCACTCTGCGGGGATGGTGGCACCGGCCGGCCTTCCCTCCTCCCAGGGCCTCGTGAGCATCCCTGCCTCTGGCAAGCAAGCCCTTTAAGCCTGTCTTTATGTCCTTATCAGCGCTCCACGGCAGGCCCAGGTGCCAGGCCTCATTCACTCAATTACCGTCTTCGCAGGACACAATGCTCTCTTCTGTGTGAGGATAGAGACACTTTCATGGCAAGGGTTCAGAGCTAAATCCTCTTTTGATACTGTCAGAAACTCCCTGCCAAGCTGACACTGTATGTTAGAGGGAAAAGAGCTCACCAATGCAGAAAGCTGAAATTAAATTAAACAGGATATTAATACCTAGTAGTTAAGGAAATGATATTTCCTCTTTTTTTTTTTTTTTTTTTTTAATTTCTCTCTCTCAGTGCACAAGCCAAAAACGCATCCCTTCTTGGCTGAGCCTGTCAGGCTCTGAGTTTTCTAAAGCAAAACATCCACATGATTTCTCTGAAAAGAAAAGGAGCCACGAGGCTCATTTGCCCCCAGCCAGCCCCCAAGCCCAGGTTCTTCCAATTTCCCTCTGTTCTACTGAAACACAGTCTGCCTAATCCTCTGCGCTAGAAGGAAATTGAAATTCAGTTCAAGTGGCCAGATGATTCCTGGGATTTTTTAGTTCTTAATTTCCTAAATGTAAAAAATGAGTATCACATGACTGCTCATATTTCTAAAAAAGAAAAGGAACCCTCTTGCCCTTCCTCTGAGCTGCAGGACATGAATTTCTCTATCAAGTGCTTGGCTACAGATCATGGCTAATAACACCAGCTCTGCTATCATGACACCTCCATGAAAGGCATTCCCTGGACACTTTGCAGGGTCATGTGTTAAGCACATTTTGTAAGTCCTTTCACCTGGTCCTTGTGACAGTTGTATCATTTTCAAAGTGAGTGTACACTTATGTTGTACCTTTTGTCACAATATTTACAAGGTGAAAACAACTCCAAATGTCTATCAATAGATACAAGAATAAACAAAATGTGGTATGCCCATACAATGGAATAGTATTAAGCCTTTAAAAAGAAGAAAATCTGATACAGGCTACAGTGTGAATGAACCTTGAAAGCAGTACGTTAAATGAAATAAGCCAGGCACGAAAAGACAAAAATTGTACACACCTACCACACCTGAGTTCCCTAGAGCAGCCAGATTCTTCGGAAGGAAGGGAGAACCCTAAATACCAGGGGTGGGGAGAGCAAGAGGGAAATGGGCCCTGAAAAGGCATGGGGTTTCAGTTTTGGAAAATGTAGCAATTCTGGACAGATGTGGTGGCGATGGTTAACAACACCTGCTGAAACGCACGCCTCGCATGGGCTAAAGTAGCTGATGTTACATTCCTTCTGTTGTGCCGTGGTTAAAATAAATAATAAGAAAAAAAAGATGATCGAGGGCTCAGAGTGGTGAAATGGCTGCTTCACAGGCAGCCACCACTACGTGCAAACTGACCCGGGGGCAAAGCTCCCCTGCCGGCCTGTGACCCAGGCAGGCGCTGTGGGGCAGAGCCTGTCTTTGGCACAAACCTGGCAGGGACCTCGTCACTGCTGACCCTAGCACCCCGGCTGGAACGCCGCGCAGCAGCGCAGAGCCACAGCTTGGATGCGTGCAGCCCTGTGGATGCGTCTCAGAACCACACTGCTCAGCCCAGGAAGGGACAGAAGCACAAGCGCGGACGTTGCTGTTCCCATGCAAGCAGAAAAGGCAACGCCATCCAAAGGTCAGGGGTCAGATCAGTGGCTGCCAGAGGTGGGAGCAGAGAACAGGGGCAGAGAACAGGGGCTGACCGGAAGTGTGCTTGAGGACCGCACTGGGGTGATGATAATGCTCTAAGATGAACTCAGGGCGACAGTTGCACAACATGGTGATTTACTGTAAGGACTGAATCATGTCCTTGAGCAGGGTGAGGTCTAGGACTTAGAAGATACGCCTCAAGCGTTTTTTAAACAGTGTGATCCAGTTTCTCATGCAGCCTTGGATGCTGCTCTGCGGTGCTTCTCCAATGTCTGCTCCCTCCGCTCAAGTCACTGTGGCCTCCTTTCAGTCCCTGAACAGGCCAGAGGGACTTGTGCCTCAGGAACTTTGCACTTGTGATCCCCATCCACTTGCTCCATCCAAGCTTCTAAACATTCATCTCGGTAATGAGAAAACAGCTACTTCCACGCCCCACCCAACATGTGGGCCACTGCCACGCCCCAGTGCCGCCCCCCCAGCAAGTCTCAGGGAAGTCATGGGCACTGGTTGCATGAAAGGGCCCCACCCAACTACCCACAGGCCCACCTTTCTAATGGGCCTTTCACTTTCTGGACACTCAAAATCCTTCTCAACCTCATCAAAAGCCCCCAGGCTCAGACCCGAGGCTCTCTGATTGGCAGGCTGGTACCCTGGCCCTCATGCCCTGGCTCTGCTGAGAAAGGCACTGTGTCTGCCGGAGACACTCTGGGTCCTATGGGACTCCTGGCTGGCCCCTGCCTGCCCCACCTTCTCTACAGGGGGCACAGTGGTCTCAGTGAAATGCTAACCTGCTCCTGGGCCGCCTCTGAGGTACCATTCAGGCATAGGAACACCATAGAGAGTACGTAACAGAGTTCCCAGAGCGGGTTCCTTGGAAGGTCCTCTCAAGGGTGAGCTTCGAGGTCAGTGGTAGGAGAGATGCCGAATGCACAAGGCTCTGAGAAGCCCTGCAAAGGAATTTGAATTGACTGTACATCCCAAACTCTCCTCATCACGCCTGACCACAGATCCCGTCTTCCTCCTCCCGTATCCCTGCTGAAATCTAACATATATTGCTGTCCTTAGACTCCCAGGGCCAACTCTGAAAAATGTTGTTTCCAGCGTGAGAAGTCTGAGCCCCAGCAGGGAGGAAGGTCTCACCCAAAGTTTCAAAGCTGTGCAGCTGCTAGATGTCTGAGTTCCCAATCTCCACCTCTCCTTATTAGCCTTGTTTTTGAATGCTCAACAGCTAGAAGGTGACATGCTGCTGAATGTGAAGAGAATGATGTGTCAGCCTTTCCTGGAGCCCTCCCTGAGGAGACAGAGACGGGAAGAGAAGCATGAGATTTGGCTGAGGCCCACAGCCTTGAGGATCAGCCCACATTTCCTAAGCACCTACTGTATCGTGTGGGGTCGCCAGCCTAGAAGCCCCTGAGACTGGATCCCCAGGGGGTTATACTTCTTCAGAGCCTACATTCTTAAGCGAGGCATGGTGGCGCACGCCTATGATCCCAGCACTTGGGAGGCTGAGGCAGGAGGATAGGTATGAGTTCGAGACCAGCCTGGGTTACAAAAGTGAGCTCAAGGCCAGCCTGAACTGCATAGAAAGACCCTGTCTCAAAAAAAAAAAAAAAAAAAAAAAAAAAAAAATCCTCCATCCGCAGCCTCAAGGTTGCTGTGTCTCTGTGGAAGCTTTTTCTTGCCAGTCCCCACTGGAACCTTCCTGCTCCTGAAGCAAAGCATTTGCCGAGTTTCCGTTGGTGTGCTCTCTCCGGGATCTGCACCTGAACAGCAGAAGACTGCATGCTCCAGAGAAAAAGGGGATCTGCCTGGGGAGGAGCCTTGACCTGAAAAGCCTCTGCCCCCGCCAGGTGGCTGCGCGAATTTTGGACGATGGAAGGTGCAGGAAGAGGAGAGAAGGAACCCGTTCTCTGGCCTCCGCATCCACAGCGCGTGCTCCGGTTCATCTCTAGTACCCCAGTACAGTGAGAGCCTCTGACAAGCTCCTGGCACGGGGACCTCAGCCAGAGCTCAGCAGCAAGACGGAGCCCCCATAAATCAGCACAGTTGGGCTAACAAGTAATTATGTGATTGCAACAAGCCCTGTCAGAGGGGGCAGCCTACGGCCTGCGCCCAGCGCATCAGATGGTTTATATTTTTTCAAACAAAAATAAATCATCAAAATTCATGAAAAATAAAATAAAGTCTCAACAGGAAGGAACAGATGGAAGAAGAAGGAGTAGCAATAATGATGGGTTTAAAAGGAAATGAAGGGGTGGAGGGGAAGGCTCCCCCTGCCAGCTCCTCCCGCAGCCCCTCCAGCATGCCCGCACACCCCGCCCACTGCGCCCCGCCCTGCCTGCCTGCCTGGCCTCCTCGCCAGCTCCCACACTCCGGCTGCTGCCTTTCCTGACAGCTGACGTTCAGTTGATTGCGAGTCTAGGGGCATTAACTTCGATTCTGTAAAATATTGTTTAGCCTGATGACTGAGCCCTTTGGCACCCACTTAAATCTGGCTTCGCTTATCCCCCCCCCCACCCCCCACGGCAGCCCTGGCTGAGTGCATGAATGCATTTGTGGTAAGACTGGCAAACAGCACTGCTGGGTTAGAGCTCTAGTTAAGTACTTCGCTTTGCAAGAGGGGTGGGTGAAATAAGAGCTTCATGAAGCACTGAAGTCACCATATTGTAGAGATATAGGCATACCCAGGTTTATAAAGCAGCATAAATTGTAGTCATTACATTGTAGAAGCAATCTATATCCCAACAATAGGCTAATAAATAAAGAAAATGTGGTACAAGTATCTAGTGGAGTACTATTCAGCCATAAAAAGGATAAACTGGAGTTATCTGTAGGAAACGGAGGCGTCTTGAAATCATACTCTAAGTGAAATAAGTCAAGTATAGGTTAAATATCACGTGGTTTCTGTAATATGAGAAATTTAAAATATAGATCATTTAAAGAGCAAAGAAAAAGAAATGGTACAAAGCAGGGAAGTAGACTTTACAGAGAAGGAAAAGGGGCCAGGGAAAGGAGTGGAGGGTTCTGTAGAGGGACAGGAAGCCAAGATGATCAAGACAATCAGAAGCAAGTATTTCTTAGACATCAGAAGCACATTCTAACTTTTAAAGGATCTTAAGAGCTGCTGTCCAGGAACCTTGACCCACCTAGGACGCGCTCTAGGTAACTCCCTCAGGGGGCTCCAGGGTGTGTGGCTTCTCCCTGTTTTCCCAGAGGAATACATGAGGTTGGCAGGTGATGGGTATAAGTGACACAGCATGAGGCACCATTCAGGGGGACTCCCTGAGGTGGCTGGGCCACAGGGAGAGGGACCCACTACTGTATCTGAAGGACAGCTGGGCTGGCCTAATGAGTAGAGGCTATCTAAACAGCACTCCTCTGGTAGCATCCACCGTGGGCTGCAGTTTGCCTTCTCCCCTAATATCCTAGAGATCACTCGACAGGCTGACCACAGGCCAAGCCACGGTCCCCAGGTAGAGGGCACATGAGCATGGCTGGGCACAGATGTAAAGAGGTGCTGGGACAGCTGTGCTCATCACCTGCAAAGAAGCCAGCCCAGAGCTGAGCAGCCACACCAGGACCTGAACAGCACATGGGCTGCAGGAGCGGAAGGTCGGGCTGCCGAAGGTTGGCGCTCTTTTCCTTATGATTGCTTTTAGCTCTACCAGCGCAGCAGTGACCATGGCAACCCATTCCCAAGAAGCTCACCCTGGGCCTCTGAGATACACAAGATAGCTGTGATAGTTAATTTTAGGTGCCAACATGCCAGGGCTATGGATGCCCAGATAGCTGGTAACCATTATTTCTGCATAAGTGGGAAAGGGAGTTTATAGGAGACACTGGAATTAGAATTGGAATTGGAACTGGAACTAGAACTGGAATTGTAATTAGAATTAGTGAGTAATGCAGATCTTTTTCTCAGTGTGTGCAAGTTTCATTTAATCCAGTGAGGACCTAAATAGAGCAAAATAGAAGGGCAAGGTTGAATTCGTTCTTTGACTGATGGCGTGACCTGGAACATGAATCATCTGCTCTTGGCATGATTGGCTCTCAGGCCCTTGAACCAAACCGCTAGATTTCCTGAGCCTCCAATTTGTGGGACTTGGCTTTTGAAGCTGCGTGAGCCAATGTCTTATGATAAATTTGTATATCTGCATAGGCAGAGCTATATGTAGAGATTGTGAAACTGGGTATGTGTTGCATGTATATAGTCATACATCTCTTTTTTTTCTAAATGTATTTGGTACAGGGTCTCATACACAGCTCACACTGGTAGTGATCCTCCTGTTTTCAGCCTCTCCAGCACTGGCATGTACCACCACACACAGTCTCAGGGGCTGGCTCAGCATGCCTGGAGGTAGAGCTACACACACTTGTGTGGGGGATTAAACCCCAATCCCTGAACTTGTCAAAATAGGCACTTAGTACGCTGAGCTATCTCGGCTGCCCTAGTCATACATTTCTTAATGAGAGGGACACTTTGAGGAATGAATTTTAAGTGATGTTATCATTATTCAAATGTCACAGAATATGCAAATACAAATTTAGATGGTCTAGCTTATTATTCTTACAGTAATAATCTGTACAACATATTACTGTACTGGACACAATGGGCACTCAAAACCCAATAATATTTGTGTATCTAAATGTAGAAAAGATCCTAAAAATATCAAGTAATGGCCTTTCTTGCTTGCTTGCTTTCTTCTTTCTTTCTTTCTTTCCTTCTTTCTTTCTTTTTTGGTATGGGGGATTAAACTCAGAACCTTATGCTTGCCAGGAAGGTGGTTATGCCACTGAGCTATATCCCCAGTGCATTTTTCATCTCCACTGGTGTCTTATGGGACCACCAACATGTATGTAATCTGTTATTTGCCACACAGAACTCTTTCACTGGAAGACATAGAGCAGCACAAGATCTTTAGGCACTGCAGCCCCACCCATCTGGTGCAGGCTGCTGAGCACACAGTTGTTCAAACTTTCCTTCCTTAGCACCCAAGGGACATCTGGAGCCAAGGACTCCTACCAGTGCCCACCACTGCTACCGCTTCTGTGAACATGAGGCTGCTCCCGCAGACAGTGAAAATGGAGCAACGCTGTTCCTCCGCAATTTGTCTTCTCTCTGCACCCTGCCCAGGCCTGCAGGCAGATGCAGTGATCAGAACTCAGGGAGTTAATACTTGAAACTGGTAGCAACCAGCTCTCCACGTCTCTGTCTTTTGTGCAAGTTTAATAAAATAAATTTTGAATATCAATAAAGTGCGTTCTATTTTTCTTGGCATGTCCCAGCCCTGCTCCATCCTCCTGGTGCAGAAGCCGCGCTACAGACAGATCACTTTTCCCCAGATCATTGATGTGGTGCCACGAGGGCTGCAGATGATTTGCTAAAATGCTCCAAAGGTATTCAAATTTCTTTAAAGAAGAAATTCAATTTATGTGCATTTATATTACAATGTCTGTCAGGAAGAAAGGTTATAATCACCAGCATATTTTAGATTTACATTTTCTTCTGTACATGAGGTAATGGTATTAGAGAGAAACTATGAAGCCTACAGTTGAATTGGACGCATGGTCCTATTTTCATTGCTGCTAAAAGCATGTTTTTGAAGTTCTGGAGGAAAGCATATGTTAGCATATGTTAGGGAAATATAAAGAACAGGAGGCAGGGTGGCTGAGAGTTTAAAACATTTGTCTTTCCTTCTGGCCTCTCCATGTGGGGCACAGATAGGCCATTCATTAGCATCCAACCCCTCAGGAAAGCTTTTGAGGTTTCAGCACCTGACACAGACTCACCAACAGAGCTCAGGCTAAACGGATGTGCCCCAAAGGCGCTGCCTGTGCCCACCCTGAGGGTGCCCTAAGGCTAGCTTGGGTTGGCCCCAGTGCAGCAGGGATGGCGTGAACCTACTAACTCATCCAGAAAGTTATCCTTGGTCCTAGATATTTTCAAAGTATATCCAGTGCTTTCTCCTGGAAAATATATCAACTGTGGGTGCTTGGAAGCTCTAACCAACCGATGGACCAGCAGCGAGATGACCAGTGGTGTCCTCGCGCAAACAGAAGGCTGAATGCCTCCTTTCACACCCAGGTTTTAAAGGTGTAACAAGCAAAATCAGGATTCCAAGCCAGCAGGTCTCGACCCACTGCGCTGTGCTCCTTAGCTGCCTGGGGCATCCAGATGGAAACACTGTCCTCTTGTCAGCTATGTCCTTAGACAAGACCTGCAGACATCCAGGTAGACACAGTGTCCCCCAGTGGCACTGAGCAAGTACCAGGGTGTCACGTTTCTACTCCACAGTAAGGGCTCTACCGCCTGACCACACTGCTTCCAAATTATGCTTTACACATTTTGAGCGAAAGAAAGGAACCAACATTTTCACACTCTCTCTCCTATGACTTAAAATATTATGTTAAGGCCGGGTGTGGTGGTGCATGCCTGTAATCCCAGCACTCGGGAGGCTGAGGCAGGAGGATTGGTGTGAGTTTGAGACCAGCCTAGGCTACAAAAGTGAGCTCAGAACCAGCCTCAACTGCATAGCGAGACCCTGTCTCAAAAAGACAAAAAAAATAAAAAAAATAAAAAAATAAAATATTATGTTAAACTGCTTATTTTTAACTGTTTTATGTGTTTTAACTTATTTTTGACTATCTCTTTTATGTGTTTCCCCCTGTTCTACAAGCAGTAGTTACTAAGTGTAGGATATTTAGAATGATGGACACACTGAAAAGAAAAAAGAAAATTAAAATGGGCCATAATTCTAGTGCAGAGGGGTAACTATTAACGTTTTGATACAAAATCTTTCTGTCTAGGAGTTTATCATATGTATAATTTCTATTTCACATAGATAGGTCTTTCTTAAAACTTAAATGCTACTAAATTGTTTTGTTAAAATATGGGTCACAATAGGCTAAGGGCGTCTCCTTCACTGAATAATTTTCTACAATATAATTTTAACAATTACATAGCATTCTTCTACAGCTGTACCTTCAAGTAATTAACCAAAGCCCTGATTAAGACCCTGAGGTTACTTCCAATTATTCTCTAACATAATTAATGTCATTCTGTGTGGCTGCTCATATGTACTGTTTCTTCAGGGAATCGCTCGGAGTGAAATGTGGGTGTGAACTTATTTTATCCTTGGGTTACCACTGCAAAAATGGAAGCAGAAACACTGGACCCATTGCTCCACTGGTCGGCAAGGTGTGACAGCCCATGTTTCATTGGTTGGAGCCCCAACTTACTGGGTGAAAAAAAGTCTGATACGTTATTACTGAGGCCAGGAGAAACACAGGCAATGGATTTACTAGATGAGCCTGTAGGGTGACAATAGGAAAACAATCACCTTTAGTTAATGGAGGAGCTGGAAAAGGGAAAGAGAGCTCATGGCCTGTAAATGTGATGCCTGTGAGTGACATTAGGCCTACGTGATTGCCTAGACTTTATTTTCTGTCCTCTAGGAGTCTCTAACTCTTGGCAGGGTGAAAACTCTGGTTAAGATGGGACAATAAAAAGGAAGATCTTCCTTTGTACTTAAAAGGGAAAAATCATGCTAAATGGAAGGAACTGGATGAGATAAGAATATGTTTCCCCAGGGTGGGGAGATAAACAGCAGTCTAAGTGCCTGCCTGGCAAGGACACAGGTTCAATCCCTGGTACCTACCTCATGCCATGTCAGTCCCCAGAACCCTGGGTGTGGTGATGCATGCCTGTAATCCCAGCACCAAGGAGGCTGAGACAAGAGGATCACAATGAGTCCAAGGCACATAGCATGCGGTGAATAAATGAGTAAAAAGGTATGAAAAAAAAAATATGTAACCCCTTCAAGCTGATGAATACAATACCAGGGAGATGGAGAAGAGCACCTGGGAAATATGAAGGAAAGACTCATGGACTGACAGCAACTGTTTCACATTTGTTCTCCCATTCTGTAGGCAGACTGGCTGCTCCTGGACTTGTACATGCAGCTGAAGTGACCTGCAGTGTTGGCTAGGTTAGGACACCCTGACAGTCCCACTCCTGTCTGCTGCTGGCCCCTCTGTGGACTGGCCTGGTTGCTTCACCTGGTGGCCCTGGAGCAGCATTCCCATCGGGCCAAGACAGCCTCAGGGCCTCTAATGGCCTCACTTATGAGCTCACTTATCTTTACTGTTTGCCTCAAATTTATTTTTCATGTGGTAAAACATACACAAACATATATACATCTCGGTGGCATTTAGGTCATTCAGATTGCTATGCAACTGACACCTCCCTCTTCCTCTAGGACTTCTACCTCTTGCCAACTTGAACCTCTGTTTCCCATTAAATACTATCTCATCACTCTCCCTATATCCAGGCCTTAACAATAAATATTTCTAATCAGTGTGGATCTGTCCCATGTAAGAACTCTATAGAAGAGATCAGAGGATAAGATATTTGTGATTCGCTCTTTTCACTTAAGAGAATGACCTCAAGATTCATCCAGGTTGGGGACCACCTACTCAGGATCTACCTCCTGTCCCTCTCTGACAGGAGCTTTCTTTCCCTCATTTGATACATTCTGCTCAATAACTAAATAGATTCATCCAGGTTGTAGCAGATGTCCAAATGTCCTTCCCTTTGAAGTCTATATCATTTGCATGATGGAAAGACATCTGGGCTTCTAGAGCCTCACTTCTGCCATGCTCTCTAGGTTAAAGCAAGTTCTACATCAGGGAATCCTCAAAACGGTGACAATATAAACTCAGCCAACCAACCAGAGGAGCATCAACATCATATTTTTAAGGGGTAATAACACAAGAAGTCCTGGTGGGAGGCCGTTTATAGCCACGATCCACTATCCAAGAGAATGACAACCCTGTGACATCCAAGTCCTGGCAGAAGCACAGCAGAATGTAAATGGCCGTAAGTCCAAAATCCAGACTGCTGACCCAAAAGGTAACTAATGCAGAAAGGGGAAAAGGAGCAAGTTCGAGGCCCACACAGCTTGGATATGACACCTGCTGTTCCCTTCTCATTCAGAGATGTCACAAGTATCATGGGCTTCATGAGCTTAATGCGAACAACTCTATGGAATGAAGTCACTGGTGTGTACAGCAGATGGAATGGGATTCTTAGGGAAAAAGGGCAGAAACGGAAATGAGATCTGATTTCTCATCTCCAAGACTCAAAGAAACACTTGCTTCCTTGCAGGAAGTTTATTCCATGCAAGTTTAATTTCTGTCCACAGAAAAATGGAAATCTTGCTGTCCATCTTGTTATGAGCACACCAGACGATGAACTAGTGTTTGAGGAAGTCATTTACAAGAACATGATGTGGTGCCTCTTCCTTCTGCCCAGATGGTCTCTTTCAAGTATCCACATGCTCTTTTCTGGTGTCCCGTTTTCACTTTTCTTCCCCTCTGGGGTCCCTGACAATAGTTCTGTCTTTGCTTTATGTGATTTCTCTGTGAAATGCAGCCAGGTGTCCACAAAAGACAACAGAGCTAAGTTTACCAGGATGCTTCCTGGTACATTTTGATTTCAAAATACACTGCGGGTTCTTAATGCATGTTAAACAGTAATGGTGACTACAGACACAGCCAGCTGTCCCAGCCTCCTTGTTATTTGCTGTCCCCTTTCCCATCCCTCCTGAAAGGGCTGGAGAAACAGAGGTCCCCAGAAGGGTACACAGAGTGGAAGGCAGCTTGCCTCATCTCCATGGTCTCACCTAGGCTGCCCTTTCACAGGGTCCCTGCAATGCCCCCCTGAGCTTTGTTGTACATCTGTGAAATGAAAATGGCATAGGACCAGGACTAAGGTGATGGGTAATGCTGAGTCCTTTGAGTTGAGAAAAGAATGACACCTTTAACTCAAATGATGGCCATTTGTGCAACATGAAGTTTTTGCACTGACTTTGAATTTTTAAATTGTAGTGAAATATTGAGGATTTGGATGCCTCCTTAAATTCTGTGCCTGGAGCAAGTGCCTCCCTGGCCTCACCTGAGGCTCAGCCCTAGACAGGGCCACTGATCTCATGGGGTGGGGTTGAGAATGAAGGGAGGCAACCCCATGAGTCAGTGGCAGGGTGAAGCAAGTATCCAGTGCTGGTGAGCAGCAGGCATCATTACTGCGTTCATCTGAGCCAGCTCTTGGCTCAGGCAGGGAAACTGAGGTTGAGAAAGGCTACAGCTTCTGCCTGGGGTCACCTAGCTGGTGACCACTGACCTGCTGGGCTGCAGAGAAGCCCTTTGAATATACTCTGCTCAGTGCACACTGAGCCATGTTCCAGGGCACTCTGATTGGGTCCTTAGGAAGGTAGCTGGAGAAGGTACACAGGTCCATTTCTCTTTGCTAGGGTGGCCCTCCCACACCATGGCCTTCCCTGCAGTTCCCCACACTCTGGTCAGGCTACCACTGTTCCTCTCTTGGAGTCATTTGCCTGCTCTCAGCTGTTGCCACTACTACATGGCTTTCTGCTCACCTCTGTCTCGTTCCATTGGGTTGGAGCAGGACTCTTTTCGCTTGCTCACACTGTCCCTGCTGCCTACAATAGAGCCCGAGGGGAACAAGAACACAGAGCAAAGCTGACCAGTGGAGGTCCTGTGCTTAGTCCACCTTGTCTTTTGGATAGCTGGCCTGTCATCCATCCACTCCCAGTGTAACACCTGCACCATGGGTCTCTGTGGGGGTTAAATGTGTGAAGCCACAAACCCAATACCTGGCACATAGAAAATGCACAATCGCAAATAAATTTGACTTTTTTTTTTTTTGGTAATCCTAAACCCCAAGCAAGTGGCTCAGGGGCCTCTCCACAGCAATACTATCAATGTTTTGTAATGGATAATTCCTTCATATGCCTGGCTTTCCTACCCAATGTAGGATGGCTAGCAGTACCTATGGCCTCTACTCATGCAAGGCAAGCAGAAGGTTCAGTGTGGGAGATTAGCAAATGTCCCTGAAGGGCAAAGTCCTCGCAGCAAGTGATAACTCCTGAGGGAGCCCATTGACTCAGTTTTTTAAAGAGAAAAATGGGTAACATCTTTGTTTTCTCAGTACTCTTCAATGTAAACAGATTAAGGCTGGGTGGGTACATATTAAAATAATAGGCAGCATAATGACAACATTGGGACAATAAATTATATTAACTGAGCAGCTACCAAGTTCCAATCTACACACAATGCTAGCAGCACCTTTATAGGGGGACTATTGTCCATTTTCCACAGGAAGAAACTGAGGTTACAAGGGCCACTTTGCTTGCTCAGGGGCATGTATCAGTGAGCAGCGGGCTTCCACCCAAGTGAGTCTGGCTGCAGACCATGTATCTTTCCCACAATCCTCTTCTGCACCTTTCAAAACTCCTTCCGTCTGCATCCTATCCCTCACTAAACAATCTCCATCTGACTCTGTCTGTCTCCACCTCTTACCCTCCATCCCCCACCAGATGTTCAAGAATGAAAATATTTGAGAAAATAAGTTGAATTTCTAAAAACGTACATCCAAATGTCTGGAAGGCCCTTGCAAGGGTGATTCAATTAGAAGAAAGTATGCTTAAACAGAAAGCGTTCCTGCCAAATTGAATTCTTGTTCACCCTGTTGTTTTTGGATGAAGAATAGGCCCTCCTCGGTGTAAGGCTAAAGTGCAGATAGATTTGTCCCCAAGAGTAGGACCGAGGCTCTCCCAGGCGTAGCTCAGAGACACTGGCTCTCCCTTGACTTTCCAAAGCTCCCTTAGGAAAACATAACCACTGGTGCCAGCCAGGGCCATCCACATGTCCATCCAAAGAAAACAAAGTGGAGCCGACTGCACCAAGAGTCTTGTCACTGCTGCTTGCCACATGGGCCCTGGGCAATACAACACCTACGAACATTTAGAAATTCATGTTTTCAGGCCCTCGGGTGGGGTCCAGAGGCCTGTTCTCAAGAGCCATCTAGGAGACTCAGAGCCCAGTGGACTCATCTGACACAGGCCTTCAGCATGTTCTTCAGGTGGGATTCACTACTTGAAGGGAAGACATCTTTCTCATTTTGACCAAGGGAGCCAAGAAGGAGAGGGGAGTATCCAAATTCTGAATGGAAGGGGAAAATAGGAGCAAAGGAAGAAGACAGACTCAGGATGTGACATCCCTGCAGTGCCACTGGTTTTTGCAGGTGAGCAAAGTAAGAAATGTCAGCACTGAACAGTACTGACCAGTGTGTCCTCCTTGGTTTCAATAACTTCACCCCTACCTGAAGAGCTGCCAGTGAAATGTCCTTAAGTCACAAATCCATCACACCAGTCCTTTTTAAGCTTACCATAGACCTCAGGCTAAAGCTGACAACTCCCTAGCACCTTACCAGGCCACTGCTGCCCCCCAGTCTTAGCCCCCCCATCTGATGCAGAGTGTCCCCAGACTACCAGGCACTCCAGCCCCGCACTGCATCCATCCTATCTGGACTCCAGTCTTAGTCCTGCACTAATAATAACTTTTACCTTGTGCCCACTGGTTTATCTACAGATTCAAGTTCCCAAGAGGTTACCACAGAAGCTAATGGCCATACCCACCCTACACACCACTCCACCACAAAGACATCCACTCATCCTTGACACTTCTTGACTTTAAAGTTTAAGGATGAAAGGTCATGCATCCTCCCCACCTGTAATGAGTGAGTTATTAGAGCCCGAGGCCTTGCATGGGTGCCCTGAATCCCACCATTCTGAGCTTCTCTGAAGTTTCCATGCAGTTTATCTCAATTTTTTCCTCAACAAGTGCCTTGTTGTTTCCAGACTAACTGTACCAATTGCCATCCATGTTGGCCTGTGTATGTGCTTGGTCTCACTATCAAGAAGCTACAGGTGAGTTTCTAGAACTAAAACATCAGAGATTTTTGTCTGAATCTTTCCTCACACATAAAGATGTCAGTAATTACCACACAGTTTGGTTTATTATTCAGGGTCAGGTCAGGGAACATTCATTTTTCACTAGGTTTTAGCATGGTGCTCCATAATCTAACATGACTATACCGTCTCTTTTTCCAACTTTTCAAACCAGATTAGGTACATGCTTTGCAGAGTCTATTCATTGTACCCCAAAGCAAGAGCTGAGCAATACTAGGAAATATCTGAAGCAGGAAAGAGGACATTTGGCAGCCAAGGAGCTGCAAGAGAAGAGCCTTATGCGGGAGGGAGGAGGACAAACACTGAGAGAAAACCATTGGCAGAGCCAAAGCAGTTAAGTGGTGTGGGGGTCCACTACATCCTGTGCCAACTTCTGGTAAAGTGACACATGTTTCTGCTTTAAGCGATCAGTTCTTACTTTTAACATTGAAGATTAAAATTAAATGCATTACCATAGATCAGTTTACAGGGATTTGGTACATCTGTTTTGGAGATGTAAAACAAAACGAAGTAACATCATTATGTGTATTACCAGAACTGGGGTAAGGGATCGGTACCAGGCTGGGCTGCCCATGCTGCTTTGGCATGGCGGCATTCCTCACGCTTGGTAGGAAGGGACTTGGCCCCAGGGGTGGTGGGAAGTCTGTCATCCCAATGCAAGGAGGCGCTGAGATACAGTCCTCACTCCCTGGTGGTGAGGTATGAAATACCAGCCACCTCCTTAACCTCCACTGGGATGGGGATGGGAACGGGGGTGGTAAGCAGGCTAATGGTTGTAGCTGGAATTTAGCAGAGGCCCGTACTGTGGGCCTCGAGGCCTGGCCTGACACCCTGCAGCATCAGGCTTGCCAGGCTCTTACACTGACCTCCAAAGTCCAGCCCGAAGGGAGAAGACTGGCAAGTTAGATTATTGTGCCAATAATGAGCGAATGGTCTCTGGCTTGCTATTTACACTGCTTTCTGGGAGAGAAAATAAGTCTTCCAACTCAAGTACTCCAATTTCTACTATTTATCCAAGATTACACATATAATCCCATAATAAAACACCGTTCCTGCCCAGAACACACAGTGATTGCCTACAGATGTGCCCAAACCAAAACATCTGCACATCCAAAATGGCCACCAGCAAGATATTTTATCTACTCTGGGTTGATAACCAAAATGGTTAATTAACTTCTGAAATTTCCAGAGTGGAAATCCCATACAGAGAACAAAAAGGCACGCTGGTATGAAAGCGTAGTATCTGGGCTGTGCTGTCCAAGATGGAAAGCCTGACATCGAGTAACACCTTGTAGTCTGATGAAGTTTGGCCCCAACAGCATGCCGTCACTAACACATGAAAATAAAATGCTCTCCTAATGGTGCCTGGCACAGAGTCAGGAAAATACCTCATCTGAATTTTTATTCAGCTGACAAATGATGTGTGTTTCTGCCTTTATCTGGCTGCTTATATTAAATATCTGAGCACAGAAAAGATTTCTTAATTTGCTCATTTCTCTTGAAACCATGTAGAATAGGAGCTTAAAATTAAAATGTATGGAAAGGCAAGAGAGATATCTACCTGCTCAAGCAAACCCCTGGAAATTGCCGGGCCCCACTGGAACCTATCACATAATTATCCAGCTCTACTTTGATTCGTCTCTCAAAACCCTGTTTCAAAATGTAACCCAATCACCAAATCCAACAAGCAATCTGTTTATTATTACTTTTGATAGAAAGGTTCATAACATACTGTAATGTGTGTGCATTTTTTATTCTGTTTGGCTACTAGGCACTGAAACCATTTGGGACATTTATTAAAATGCATTCAGCTGCTCTTTAGGATGAGGTTAATGTGGGATTTATGCCTCTGTGGTGTACTGTGCTCAAAGTGGTGATAATGCTTATTTAGTACTTAGTTCACGTACAAAATGGTTGGCTATAAAACTCGAAGGAATACAAAGATGGGCTAAAGAAAGCACAGAATGGGGAACGATTCCTTCAGGCTGGGGGCTTAGAGATGAGGCCAAAGGAGGAGGAGAAATTTTTTTTAATGGAGGGGCTAATTCTCCAGTTACATAAGACAGGAAGCTGAACGGTGGGGGCTCCTAGAAACCTGTCTCAATAAACTCAAGCCTCACAACCTGCTGATGGAGCTCTGTGCCACCCAGGCAGAGCAAGAGATGCTTTCTGTGTGGCTGCACTTCCTCTCTATACCTCCATTATTCCTTTCTACTACAAAGGCCCATGGCTTTCGCATGGACCCAAGACTCTGTGAGAGCCACAAGGCGAGTGGGGCAGGGCCTGTCACACACCTGGGCCCTGCCCCTCTGATATCCAAAGCAGAGGGACTCAACAAGATGGGCAGAAAAATGCCAAGCAACTTCCTAGTGTTTAGCCAGGTTCCTGGGCATCAGGCAGAGCCTGCATATTTCCTACACATGTTGGTAACATGCTCGTTTCCAAAAACGGAAGTGGTTCAGAAAAACCCCTGGAAGCTACCCAGTGCTATCCTCAGGAAAATCTGCCCATCATGAGCTGCTTCCTACTCAGGGTATCTGCAGGCTATGTCCCACTTTCCCATGGGAAATTGGAGGCGTGGGGACCTGTGAACTGGCAGGATCTTCCTTTCTCTTACACCTCAGCTGCTTTCACTGAACCAGCACAGCCAGGAGGACCCAAGTCAGTGTCCGGTACCAAGGGAGACCACACCAGGAGATTTGCTCTCAACTTCTCACCCCAAGTGACAGTAGGGAGCCATGGACCAGGACAGTAGTGTGATCACTGCTGCCACTGCCCTGCTCTGAAGACTGTAGAAGCTTTTTACTGGGCTCCCTTCTTCCACTCTTGCCTCTTCAATCTGTTCTCCCACAATAACCTCAGGGATTGTCTCAAAATAGAAATCCAAAAGAAAAATGGGAATCAAACTAAGCCTTGGTCTCACCTGTTCAAGCCCCCAAGGGCTTCCTACCTCCCTCAGAGCACCAGAAGTCCTCACCTGGACAAAAGGCTCCTGCCTCCTTGGGTTCCTGCTCCTTCACACTCATTCCTGTCTTTCCATCTCCCCCAGGTTCACTCAGGCGCAGCCACCCTGGCTACCTTCCTTGCACACTGAAGACTCAGAGCCTTTTCACATGCTGTCCCCTCTTCTGGGATACTGTTGCTCCAGGTAGTTGTGTGGCTGAGCTCAGTTTCCATGTCCCCTTCTCATGGTGGTCCCCTAGGAAGGGCCTCCATCACCTGCTTTAACAGCTCCTGTTTCCATGATTGACATAGCATTCCCATTTATCTGTTGTTTCCTCAGCCTCTCCACATAGAGATAGGACACTTTAGAGGGCTAGGGACCTGTTTGCCTTATTCAGCTCTGTGTGCAACTCCTAAAGCAGGGTCAGATGCCCAACAGGGCTCCAGGAACCAGCCACTCTCAAACGGATGAAGTTAGCGGTTACCATGCAGTGGGTGGCACACACCGTTCTTTCTGAACATAATCTCCTTGAATCCTCGGGATAATCTTGCCCTCTGATCATCACACTGTTAGCACACCCACTTTCCAGATAAGGAAACAAAGGTAATGAGGCCAAGCACTTACCCCATGATCCATAACCCAGCAAGGTGGTGCAATCAGGACCCACGTACAGAGTTGTTCCTGACCCCTGGCTGGCATTCTCCACAGGGAGGCTAACCCACCTGAGTTGATAGGTAATGCACAGGGAGCAAAAGGCAAGACGATCTGTTTTAAAAGAGCATCTAGACATTGAACTTGCCAACACTTCCCTGTCTCCCCAGCCTCAGACTGGTCTCCATTGCTGCCCTGGGAGTTTATCGCATGTAAATTTAGCTTATGGAGGCCTAACAGGGCTAATCCAAGAGAGCATGTCTTTTTCCCTACCCTCTCCCTGGGAACCCCTGACACACCCCAAACCACATTCTTCCAGCAGCCTAGGGCCTGCCTGCACTGCTTCACACCTCATACACCACGTTGCCCACTCACACACACCTATGCACAGACAGACTCCCCCATTCCTGCTTCCTGTCCACCCACATTACTTCCTCTGTTCCCATCTGAAAATTAAGAACTTTAAACACACACACACACACACACACACACACACACACACAGCACGCAGACCACAGCGGGTCATGAGAAAGCCATGGAAGGAGCAGTAAACTTGACTGCCAATCAAATATTTCAAAATGGGTCCTCTGGCTTCCTCCAGCTCACCCTACGTGCCTGAAGCTCATTTGGGGAATTATTCTCGGGTACCATTTGCACGGCTGGCACCGCCCCACCGGCCTGTGTATTAGACACGTCCCAGGGTGGGGTGCTGTGCTTAGTTACACCGAATGACGAATGTTTCCACAGCTGCAAACAAGGAACTTTTGCTGAGAAGTTGGGGCTGCCAGAAAAGGCTGCTGACCTGGTTACTGGTATTTGAATGAGGAAAGAGGAGAGAGGTAGCAGGGATTCCTCCAGATGGCAAATGGTAGGTCTCAGAAAACCAAACAGAGTAAAATTCAGCTGGTATCTTAACAGGCAAGGAATTTAGCTGGAAATACACCATGCAATTAAATTAAAATGGGCCAAGCCCCACTGCGCACACCATTGTAAGTACAATGCTGAAAGCAAGCGTGCACCCAGGGTTCGTGGTTCGCCAGGCATCTACCTAACCTCATTTGATCCTCTCTCCAGCTCTGAGTTAGATATTCTTATCATTATAGATGAGGACACAGAGGTGCAGGAAGATTAATGAATTTGTCAGTGCTGTGAGCAGACCAGAGTGCCATACAGCAGCTGTCAGCCTCTTAGCTTCTATGCTAAATGCTTCCATCCTCTGTTCTTCACGTGTAGATTAAGGAAAGTGCTCTTGAATCCAGCAGCCTGAGACAATCACCTAGGGTGCGCTTTTGAAAAACATCAAAGTGCAGGCCCTAGCGCAGATCAATTAGGTGCCCCCAGACACTGGCTTTTTTCAAATTATGATTGTCTTTTGTTGTTGTTGTAGTTTTTGCAGTGCTGAGGATTAAACCTAAGGCATTTCTAATGAGCCATGTCTCCAGCCTTCTTTCTGTTTGTTATTTTGAGTCCAAGTCTCAGATGATAAATTGCCCACGTTGGTCCTGAACTTGCAGTCTTCCTGCCCCAGCCTCCCAGAGTGCTGGCACTATAGGCAGGAACCACCACACCCAGTCGAGAGGAGACTCTAACTCAAAACCTGATTTGACTTAGAAATTTGTATTTAATTTAGTTCCCCTAAATTCTGTTTTATCATCTCCCCTTGATGTACTTGGGGTCTTTCGGGCAGACTAGTTCACCTGGGTACCTGTTGCCTCCTCTGCAGATCGAGAGAAAAAAAACAGACACTCTTATAGCTCTGGGTCTAGCAAAGTGTCTCAGCTCACCAGGTCTGGATCTACCAAGTTTGAACTCATCCAGATGTGTCTGGCTATGTCTGGCTGCTGTGCTCAGCGTCTTCTTGCTGCAGCCCATGGAAGTGAACCTGCTGTGCCGCTCTGGCAAGATGTTCAGCTCCTGTATTAGCTGGGTGGGTCTGGCCCCCAGCCTCTCTGCAGAGAGTTTTGCTGCAGGGTTCCATAGGAGGCCTGTCTGATGGAGGAGGTTCCAGTAAGTGTGAAGAAGCCCCCACACATGCAGGGTCTAGGGTCTGGCTGGGGAGGGTTCTGGTTGTGGCGAGCAGGAGGAAGTTCCCACCTGAAACCTGATTTGAGATCCACTGTGGTAAGCTAGTATGGTGGTTCTCAAAGCCAAGCTCCCTGGGTCAACAACATCAGCAACACTTGAGAACTTGTCAAAAATGCAAGCTCCTATAGAGCTACCAGGTCAGAAACTCAGGGGTTGAGCCTAGAAATTCATGGCTTTTTGGGTTTTTTTGTTTGTTTGTTTGTTTTGTTTTGCTTTTGGTTTGGTTTGGTTTCTTGTGACAAGCTCAGCCTGCCCTGTAGGTGGGGCTGGCAAGACATGTGGTGCCAGGGATCAAATCACAGTTGGTCCCTGTGCTTGCCTACATTTGTTTAAGCAGCCACTTTAGACTGCTGAGCTATCTCACCAGCCCAGAAACTCATGTTTTAACAATTTAGAAAACTGTTGCTTGAAAACGAATGTCCTTTCCAGAATACAAATGCTGTGAAGATAGAGACCTTACATTTCCCATTCACATTCATTCCTATATTCTCAATACCCAACCCCAAAAGTAACTAGCCAAGAAAATGAACAGACAAGTGTACACCATACTATGGAAAGTGCTTCTCTTTTGGCAACAGAACTTGCACTGGTAGGTATTTAAAACCTCCTACTTTGCACAGTTAGTTAAGGATTCAATTCCCTTTAGCTACCTAGGTTGGCAAGATCAAATTTTTTTTTGCAGTCTGAAGGTATTTAACTAGTCTGCTCATTTTTCCCCCGCATGATGAAATTAATAGCAGTCACAGTGATAATTGCTGGTCTGGCCTCTGTTATTAGTGCTGGGTAAAGAGGCAGGCAGGTAGCTAATCTGTAAGGCTCTTGTAGTTTCTGAACTGTTAGCCCCAGAAGGTCGAGGGCAGCCCATTTTTGACAAAGACAGGAAATTTTTTCTAGCAGTTGAGTCAGTCTTATGTTCTTCAGCCCGGCTCAGCACCCCGATGACCCTGTAGCATAATCAGAGAGAATTAACCACCCCTGCAACTCTGCTTATTAAGGGATGGAGATTCATGGTGTCTTCGATATTGGCCTGCTTGTATCAGTTTCCTCTCTACAACCTGACCACATATCCTGAGAAATGCCTTGGAATCCCAACAGTCCTACAAGGGACCAATGATTAAATTTGTCCTCACAATTAATGTGCCTGTGACTGGCAGTGGGGAAGGGGTGTTATAGAGCAATCAACAATCAATGGTGAGAAGGTGACCTGACACCACAATCTTCTGCAGTTGTGATCAATATCACTCAGAGCCCTTCTCAATCTGCCCTGCTCCATCTCGATAGAGTTTATTCTTATATAAATACCTTAAATAAATAGTGCACAGAAAACACCCAGGGATACTTTAAATTACATCCATATCATGCAAAGGCAAAAGCGAGTTTCGCTGGGGAGAATCTGTCTCAGAACCAAACAAGCTTTTCCTTTAAAAACCTCATAATTGGTTATTTACACACTCTGCAAATTTGCATTTATGCTGCATCCCGATTATCATAAGCATTACCAATTTGACAGAGCCCAACCACAGAGAATATGCAAGCTTTTTAAATTTCCGATGCGACTAACAGGGACAGTGAGGCAGAGTGACTTATTTGTTTGTGATTTGAATAGGATAATGCCTGCATCACTGCAAAGCCAGGGCTATGTTCTGGCCACATGTTGCCTTAAAATTCCTGCCTGACACCCTCAAGGAATCCTTAAAATTGCAGAGGCCCAGATTCTTTCTGCTATGCCTGGGCAGTGGTGATGTCTCCCCCAGCCCCTGCCATCTCTGAGTCTAGGAGAAGTGTGGGAAGGTCTCGGGGCTGTAGAACACAATGCCGGCCATGAATGTGGGTCCATTGTGAAGGGTGGCAAGGAGCGGCATCAATTGCTGCAGATCAACTTAATCACCAGCAGCAGAGCAGGCTGAAGACAAAGTCTGTGCTGCCAGTGCCAGCCCTGGCACTGCTGCTCTGGGCCTGTGGACACTGACAGGACAGGGGAGGCAGCCACCTCAAAAGACTCCAGCAGATGCCACCCCTGTGGGACAGGAACCCAGCCCAATCAGGTACTCTAATAACTAAGGTAGACTACCAGTCTACTGTCTCCATGCCATTGCTGCCACCAAACCTGTGTCACCTCAACCCAGCTAATGCCAGGACTTCCTGGAAGCATCTTGGTCATTCCCATTTCTGCCACTCTCACCTGCTCCAGTTCATTCTCCATGGGACAACCAAGTGATCATTTTGAAATGATCAACTGTGTCTTCAACACCCATGCCTTCATCCTTGGAACCACCCGGCTCTGCAAGAGGTAGCCCACCTGTGTTTTCCCACTCTCTTATTTTTGTGTCTGCCATGCACCAAGCCTCTTCTGACCTCAGGACTTTTGCCAAGGCTGTTCCCTCTGCTTAAACTGCTCCTGACTGACAATCCTGTGAGAGAAACAGAGAGAGAAGAATCCAGCATGCACCTGTGTGGGCATGAACAGGATGCTTGGCAGGCAGGAAACACGTCCGGCACAAAGGACATTAAGGCACAGGGTCCAGAGGGGGACACTTACAGAGATGCCACTGAAGGCCCTTAGATGGGGTAACATTCAAGCCGAAGCAAGGATGGCATGAAGGAATTTCAGCACAGAGACAGACACAGCGATGTGTTCCAGTGGAGAGCATCAAGTGTGAGGACACTGCCCAAGGGACTATGGAGAGCCACTTGGATGAGGGGAGCTGGGCAGCAGAGCCATCAGGTAGGGGCATGTCTCTTGCTCCTGATGGTCTCTGGGACCAACACACTGTAAGAAGATGCAATCACGTGTCTTCTGGACCCTAACTGCCCAAACACCATTTCCCAAAATCCAGACCTGCTCAAATCCGCAAAGCTCCCTGTCAGCTTCCTGCTACCCTCTGCAGAGCCCTAGAGGAGATGCATGGTGGTCCTAGATGCCAAGCACAGAGAGTGCATCATCTCAGCAAGGCCAGGAAAGAAAAGCTAAATGCGATGCCTGCCATATACTCTGATGTACTCTGGACTCTAAACATGACCAGAGACGTTTCTTCAACCTCTATTCAGGAAAAGCACAGCAAAATAAGCACCCCAGCTCAGGGACACTGGGAGATGCACAAGCTCCCATGGGTCCATCCAACCCCAAGCAAATGGAGCCCACTGGCCAGACTCTGAGTACCTAGCTTTCCAGCATGCCCCAAAGCCTGGGAGCCTTTCCACCACTCACAGATCCAGGACCACCACCCCCTAGCCCTATGGTGACCACCCAGTTTTACCTGGGGCTGCTTCTTTTCTCAGGATAGCTCAATAGTTTTCTTTCCAGTGCTGGGAATGGAACACAGGACCTCATGCATGCTAGGCAACCACTCTACCACTGAGCTACAACCTCACTGGAAATGTATTATTTACCTTCTTCTCTTTTGGAGAAGGCTAATCTCACTGAGTCTAAGGAAATTGCCTCTTCCTGTCTGGACCACTCCACCAAATGAAAAGGAAAAAACACACATTTAATCCCTAGCTGACCAACCCCACTGTAAAGACAGACAATGGTGCAAACCATAGCTGTGAGGGTTTGTGAGGCAAGTTGCAGGGGAATTTCTGCCATTCACAACATAAACACACCACCCTGCTCTTCCCCAACACATTTCTACTTTCCCTGTGTCTTACGATTAGGGATTCACTTCTTTGTGCTTCCCAGGTTCAGTATTTAAATCAGCAGTACATAAAAACAGTTAATAAGTCATGTGTGCACTTGCTCAAAGGAAAAAAGCCATGGAGCAGTAGTTCTCAGCTGTGGATGCATTTTTTAACTACCTGAGATGCTTCTTAAAGAAGCTTGACCCTTTCCTGAATAATGGAAACTATGTCTCTAAAGCCTGGACCAGGGCATCTGCAGTGAGTGTACATTCCCTAGGCACAAGATCAGTTCCTTAAGCGTTTCCATGGGCAGATCTGCCCCATCTGAAATGTTACCTTGTAGAACACTCATACTTGATCCAAGAAGAAGCCAGCCCAATCTACTGCTAACATCGGGGCCTGTACCACGGCTCCAAGGCTAAGCTCTTTCTGTTGAGGGGACCCTCAGCCCGGTATGCGATGGAACCCCTACCCTACCTGTGCTTTTACAATGTTGTTAGCCAAGAGCCTGCGGCTAAGAACTCTGGGTTTTGGAGGGGACGAAGAGGATTGGTTGACACAAGTGAACATGGATGTGTGGCAAGAGCACAGCAGAAAGCACCAAAAGTAGGCATTCCACTTCAGAAGTCTCAAGTCGTTCTCTGTGGAAGGTTTCAGGATAACACACACAAACCAGTCCATACTGCCTCCACCCACAGCCTGCCTCCAAGGATTCAGGGAAAATGAAAATTAATGGGGTGGGGAAGGTAATCAGCAGCAAGTCCCACTTTTGTTAATAACCACCTTCCATCACAGGAAGAATGAGACAGACTGTCCATTCGAGGCCAGGGTCACCTTGGGAAAGGAGGCTGGGAGATTTGGAAGATCCTCTCTCCTGCCCAGGGCCTCCCCAGGTGGCAAAAGATTGTTTCAGAAAGAGAATTGTCCTTTTTGAACCTTTGCAACTGGAGTGAGCTTAAAGAAGAGCGTTGGGGACTAGATAGGGATTGTCCGTCAGGACGGGGTGGGGCCAAGCCTGCCCTCGCCACACTGATCCTGCTCCAGGTGGCTCAGGCTCTCACATCGTTAACCTTACCACTTCCACCCACTGCTTCCCCATCACGGTCAACCAGCGTGCTATGAGAGAATTGCTGCCAGGCAGTGGGGCAGCTGTCAGATCTGAGCCCCTAAACCACCACCCAAGGCCCACAACCAGCCTGATGATAACTGCCCCTGACAAGCATTCCCACCCTGCCAGGTGCTTAAAAAGCAAGCTCCTCTAGGCAAACATCCCTCCGCACCGGCGCTTTCTGTCCAGTGCCATGCTCATTTCCCACTTGCTTGCTCAGCCACGCACGTGCACCCACGTTGCCTGGTGATGGGTGAGACAAACAGGAAGCCAGAAGCAAGTCGCTGATGTGCTGGAGGCAGCTGGGAGTTGCAGGGCTCCTCTGCCCACCCGCCGGGGAAACCCCGTACTAGACATCATCCTGTTCAAGCCAGCTTGGTGTAGAACAGCCACCCCTGCTCGTAAGGACACAGTTCAGCAGGGAGAAAGGGATTTCTGCTTCCTGGGCCCTTCCCAAAGGGTCTCAATGGAATAAGTCACTTGTTACCCAGCATCTCATTTATTCTACGCACTCAGCCTGTCCCATGGGCACAGTGTAATGGTTAAAGCTTGGAGTGGAGAGCCAGGGTATCTGGTTTTAATCTCAGCTCTGCCACTAACTAGCTGTGTGACCTTGGGTGACTTAGCCTCTCTGGGTCTCAGATTCCTATCACTTATTTGTAAAATGCTCTGAGGAGCACAGGGATGTCAGTACATACCTGTCCTTGCAGCATTCTGAGGGGCTGAAGCAGGATTGCAAGCTAAATACTGGTCCAGACAATTTAGTAACTTAGTGAGAATTTGATTCAAAATAATAAAAAAAGGACTGGTTTCCCAGTGCTGAAAAGACTTTCAACTTTTTTAAATGTAGTAACAGCACCTTGCACCAGGGAGGTATGAAATTTCAGTAATATTTTACACATACCCACAAGAAGAACGTTTTTTAACAACCAGGCACCATCTCTTGTTCTATAAACATTACCCATCTTATTACCAACGTCATTTCATTGCACAAAAGAATACGGAGGCTGCAACCCTTGGCCATGAAATTGGCAGAGTTGAGATCCGAACCCAGGACTAATCCAACTTCAAAGCTCTTGGCTATAACTTGATGCTAAATGCTTGACTTGATTAGATCCCAGGTGCTTTTCATCCCATGCCAGGCTCCCAGAGTGCTCTGTGACTGATGGGCACACCCCCACAGGCATGAGAGAAACTAGCAGCTCTTGGCGGGAGAGCTGGTCAGGTCACGAGGAGGGGCTGGTGCCAAGCGCAGAGAGCCCGTGCTTCTGGGAGCTGGCTGAGGTCTCCCTCCACTTCGGCCCTCTGGTACCTTTCTCTTCTTGCTGGCACAAAATACCCAACACTCAAAATTAAGCAAGGAAAGGTTTATTTAGCCCACAGTTTGTGGAGGTTTCAGGGCATACTCATCTGGCTCCAGTGGTAGAGGGTAACAGTTCATGGTGGCAGCAAAACAGCAAGAGCAAACAGGAGGCGGAGTGGCAACAACGGCTACAGAGAGCAAGTCTGCCTCCCTCACACTGCAGTCGGGCTATCTTCCTCAGGCCAGGTATAGTACTCATACTCATAATCTCAGCAGCACTCACACCCACAATCTCAGCCCTGGATCATGAATTAATTACAAAGCCTAGAAATCCACCCCATGGCTTCATAAGGCTTTGGGGAGACAACTAGACACAAACATAATGCCCTCCAAGAGCCTCCACCTACAGTGGGTTCCTCTCCTTCCACTGTGTGAGATGTTACGATGTGAGGTGAGGACTCCAGAGGGGAACCAAGGAAAGAGCACACACAGCCTAATGTGACCATGACATGGCCTCTGATCCTAGGCAGTGGGGCTCCTCCAGTCCACTCAAGAGTACAACAGGGTGTTTCTTCATGACCCTAACTGGATCAGAAGGAGCAGGACCCAGTCCCACTCCTTATACCTAGACTTTGGCAGTAGGAGATCTATCTCCCTACTCACCACTCATCCCATTCTCCTGGAAAAGGATCTGGTGTTGCTTTGAGAAACCACCTCTCACATCCTCTGTACTGTAGCTTGACTTGAGGCTCACTGCAAGCAATCATGTGACCTCACTTTGATGAATCTGAGCATCACACCTGTCTAGCTTGATCCAAGGATGGGTACATGGCAGAATCCAGGCAAATCAAAGCAAGAAAGAAGCAGTTCCAGGATTATTTTTAGCAGGACTGGGAAGAGATATTCTCTTCATGTAAGTTAAATCTGAGAATACAGGTGACAAGACTAGAGCAGAGGACAGGGTGGGGGGCACCTTGGTACCATGAAAATAGGGCCAGAAAAAGAAAAGACCCAGTGAAATAGAGTCACAATATAGCTGGATATAGCTGTACCAGAAGATAATTTCAAGACATTGTAGTTACCTAAATGAAAATATTCCCCTCCTTGGTAGTAGTTTCACTTGGGTTTGGTGACTTGGAAATGTCATAAAGATAGAAGTAAGGAGAAAAGAAACATTCTGAATGGAGCTGCAGGGGCTTGGGGGGTCCAGCCTGTCCTCTGTTGGGGGATGAGAGAGTCATGGCCTCCTTCCTCTCCCTCATAGAGAGCTCTAGCATTAACTAGAGCTGTATCCCAGAAATAGCAGAGGATTCTCTAAAGAAGTGGGGAGTATTCCATTTGACCCCCACCCAGCCCAGAAAGGACAATGGGAATTTCAGCATCGCACTTTGGAGACACTGAATTCTTTATGGCCCAGAAATCAATGCATCCTCACTGGGAGTCTTCCTTTGAAAGGAACGTGGCATTGATTTTGGGGAAGCCAGGTCACAGATACATCAAGCCAGCCTGACTGATCGCATCACAAACATTCGATGCTAAGCAGCCAATGAATCAGGGGTCAACAGGCAATCAGAATGGAGCTGAAAACATCTTTCTCCCACTCCTTACAGCATCATGACTAGAGGAACTTCTCCAGGATTATCCCCAGGGCCATGAGGGTCTGTGTCCTTCACAGATCAGAGGGAAAGTGCATAAGCCCAAGAGGCCGAGTCTCCTGTGGAGGCCGAGGGGAAAGAGTGCCCCTATAAACATTCCACCAGCCTCTCAGCATTTGGGGCAACTTTGGGAGGGGAGCAAAATCCCAGAAAATCCCATTGCCTGGGGGAGATCCCATCCCCTTGGTACAAATAAGGAGCAGCATCTACAGGGGTGACCCCAATGGTAAGCTCAGTGGGAACTTGGGAAGCAGAAAAGGGACAGAAGGCAAAGCCCAGAACAATGAAAAGTCAAGCAAAGGCTTGAGAGAGGTCAGGCTTACTGCCAAAGACTAGCTATAAGAAGTGGAACTGGGTCCTGCTCCTTCTGAGTCCCAACTGACTCAGAGTTTCTTGACTCTGTGCTCATGATGATGTCATGAGGTGCAGCCTGTTGCTATAGAATGAGAAGGAAGATGGTGGATGAGGAGAAGAGAAATGAGGACAGGGACTGTTCTCCCTTCTGTGGGTGACACCTGAGGGAGACTGACTGGAACTTTCAAAGTTCTTTAGGGACAAGCAACAGAAATTAGCCCTTGCGGACATCAGCACAAAGGAGCACTCCCTAAGAGGACATGGGGTAGCTCTTACAGTGACAGGAAAAGCCAAAGTACAGTACTGAACTGAAAAGGATATGGGGGAGCTGGAGTCTGTACAAAGTCTCCTAGGGTTGGAGCCAGGATCCATGGGTTTTTCATCTTGAGACAATGATTCTGACTGGTTGAGCTCCATTCACATAGCCCACTCATTGGTCAGAGGGGTAAGCAATAAGAGAGGCTCTCATTGGCTAAGCTTGACTTACTGCCTCCCTTATTACAAGAACTGATGAAGAATGCTGTGGAGTGCATGGGATAGGCAGGTCTTCACTGAAAGTAAAACCAATGCTCTTACTAGAAATGGAGTTTAAGGGCAGGAGAGGTGAATGCTAGATAACAGACAACTGGCAGGACAGAGGTCATTCATGCTCCAGTGCAGGGAAGATTATTTTGCCAAGAATCCCAGTTTACTCAGAATCTCCTCAGCACAGACTGAGTGCTTAGGAAGTCTCCACGTTCCACCTAAGGAGGGAAGAGGATCAGCCAGATCAGCTGCGCTGACACTGCGCTTACCAAGTTCTCACCTCACACTTCGCAGAGAGCTGAACGTTTGCACCCTTCGGCTCATGTCAACTTTGCAACGGCCCCACGAGGGGATGGTCTTTGTTAACAAAGAGGCTCAGGGAGGTCAGCTAAGGGACTTGGCCTGAGGACAGGGTTCCTACAGCCAGGACTGCAGGTAGAGCTGTCGGACTCTAAAGCCTGTGCAATAAAACACTGTGCCATGTGGACTCCCGAGAGACACAACGGGAGCACCAACTGGGAGAAAGTCAAGGAAAGCCATGAAGAAGAAGAAGAAAAGCAAGCGGAGGGGCAAGCCTGTGCAGAGAAGCGAAGGAGCCAGCTCCGGCAGAGGGGAGCCAAACGCTGAGTGTGGTCGTTTTGCTGCCGGCACCAACTCCGGCACCAACTCCTCACCGTCAGACGCTCTTTGGCCCCATCTCCTTTTGTGATCAGGTAGCAGGCACAGTGCCATGCTGCGAGCGAACCCACAGGCAACTTGGCTCAGTTGCATCCCAGGTGACGGCTCCAGTTTTCTAGGGACCAGAGCGGGATGGTGAAGGCTCAGCTCTCTGTGCCCCTGTAACAGTTCTGGTGCTTTCTGCTTTTCCTCTCTTAAAATCCAAGGATCAGAGCCGGGTGTGGTGGCGCACACCTGTAATCCTAGCACTTGGGAGGCTGAGGCAGGAGGATCGGTGCGAGTTCGAGGCCAGCCTGGGCTACAAAAGTGACCTCAAGGCCAGCCTGAACCCTGTCTCAAAAAGACAAAAAAAAAAAAAAGGATCAAAGTCAGGGTAAACGGAGCAGTTTTCCCATCAGCTGGGCACCCACGAAGGGCCGGGTGCTTTTCCTACATCATGTCTGTGCCCCAGGATAATCCAGAGAGGCGGAGGTGCTGCTCCCCATTTTATGTTCCAGGAGACTAAGAAAGATGAGCGAGGGTCTCTTTTCTCTTTCCCCTCTTGGCCCCTAGGGAGAGGATACCTACTCTGAAGCTTATTTTTCTCTCCGGCATCGGCGCCAGCACTGATGGTGCTGGGTGGCCCAGCACCTGCTCTGTCTACTGGGCTCAGAGTCCCCGACACCTGTAAGCCTGCCCTCGCTAAGTTACAGCCCCACTTAACCAAAGTTTGTAAAAGGGCACCCTGGGAGAAGAAACAGTCTTATCTAGCCAGAGCCCTGCTAAAATCCCAATAAGCCCACTGCGAGCTAGAGATTGAAGTGCGATTTTGGCATCTCTCCTCTGGTGTGGAAAGAGATTACACTGAGTCATATTTCAAAAAGGCACGACTGACACAGTATAATCTCTGGTCTTAACTCCCCCTGACCTTGAAAGAGCAGCAATAACATGGAGGGGCAGCAGCGGCTGGGAACACAGACACAGACGATCCACGGAGACGTGCAGCTGCCAGGCGCATCTTGTCAGGGCCCTGTCTGGGGCTGGGTGGAGACGCTGCTGCAGGGGCAGCTCCCAGAGCCATTCAGAAACGGGGCCTGGGGGTTTCCATGTCCACAGCCCAGCCAAGGATCTGAATTCAGCATCATTTTCTTAGTACCCTGAGCCAGCTGCTCCTGTCTGTGCCTAGCCTGGCTCTGTCATCCCCAGTACCTCCCTGCCATGGGACCAGGACATCCTTCTCTCAGCCTGCATCTGTCCCTTTCTCAGTGACAACAATGAAGCCAAAAATGTCTCCAGAAAAGGCATTGATCTCTTTAGCTATCACTTGCTAATCAAAAGTTTCCCGCCTCCTGTTGAAACACCAACGATTTCCTTTGCGGAATCAAACAGGTCTATTCCCAGAGACAGAGCGCGCTGGCAGAGACAGTTTAATTACTGTCTTTGACGCTGCTTCCCTGAATACCAATCTTTCCCGAGTTACATGATGAGCACACATTAGGGGAAGAATTAAATAAAAAAGCAGGAACTGACTAATTGCAGAATGTCTCCGGTGGAATTGGGCTTCCCTGTTCTGGCTGATCCTTCTGCGGTCCCAGGATTCCACAGCAGCCAGTCCAGGAAATCCAGCGTAGTTGGGAGGGGTCCCACGGTTTTCCTCTGAATCCCTTCAATGCATAACAAGGAGAACGTGATGCTCAGCCCTGAACTTCGGATCCGAAGACTGGTCCTGGCTTTGAGTCCCTGCTCGGGCCACTTTGTTTTTTCTAAGAGCTTCAGTTCTCTGGCATGTAAAATGGGGCTGTTAAATATCTGCATAAAAGGTTGCTATGGGGATTAAATCAAGTGACAGAGGCAAAGCCTTGATCACACTGAGAGGTCAGCTAATGAGAGCTGCTTTATTAGGAATGCCATTACATGTAACACTAAGGAGATATGGATAACTGATATCATATTGTATTACAAAATGTGTTACTAAACTCTTAATTGTTTATGACTGTAGATGACTATGACTACTGTAGAAAACAAGAAGTAGACAGTCTCCTCTACACAGGGTTGTATTCCAAGTGCCTAGCACTGCGCTGTCTGTTGGTGACACTTCAGGATCAGGAAATGAGATTTGGGGACAAGAACAAAGAACGGCACCACCCCATGCCCACCTAGCTCTGCAATGGAAAGCTAAAGTAGACAGGGTCACGTACATGAGGGGCACTTCTCTCTCTCCCTCTATCCTTCACCTTGGAGGGCCTCCCCTGGCTTTAGACTCTGAGGCCAGACAGATGATTCAACAGAAGTCACAACCAGGGGACAAGTCTGGTAGGAAAGGGAGATCAGGACTGACTCTCAGGAATCAAACAGGGTAGTTGGTGGAGTTGGAGCTCAGCCGGCCACATACTGGACATGCAAGGGCAGGGGTAGGCAGGGACTGGGCCACCCACGTGGCTGGGCTGGGCTCAGAGGTCAGTGGGGAGTTGCTGAGGAGCTCAGCACAAGAGTGGCATGACCCTATCTACACTTCCCTGTGGCCACTTGCATGTATTTGAGAAAAGGCCCTCTTCTGCCACCAGCCTGGCAGACCCTCTCCTTGATGGGCTTCCTGCAGGCTCTAGTCCAATAGCCATGACCTGGGCCTTCTGCTCCCCACACCTCCATCTCTCAGGCTCCCCAGCCACTCCTCTCTGCTCTCCCTCCCTAGCCCCCTTACTGGGCCTGTTTCCTCAGCCCCTGGGCCCACGCCTTTGGCTCTGCCTTTTCTCTGTCTCTGCACTGTCCGCCACTCCTTCCCTCCCCATCCCTCTGGACCCATCACCTTCTCCACAGACGCAAACATGGAGAGCTGGCTGTCATTTATTCTTAGGATTCGGTCCCCACCTTCGCCCACACACAATTCCCTCCTAGCTCATAATGTAAATATGACCTTTCTGATATTCATTATCAATTAAGGGAACAAATCCTGGGCAGCACAGGAGACCTTTCCAACTGAAGAGCACAGGGGGCCTTTTTCACACGGGTTGCCATTCTGTCTATGTCACGGCCCTCAGTGGGCTGAGGGGGTGAGTGGGTGGGTGGCCTGGCCGGGCAGGGCTAAAGCATAGGGTTTGGAGGCCTGCGTGGAAGTCACTTTGCACGTGGATGGGGGTACCACGCTACAAATGCAGAAGTCCTCCCAGCACTCACAGAGCTGAAGGGAAAATGCAGGCTCACAGCTAGCTTGACCTTTTTTCCTTTGGGGGACATGGTAATGTCCCTCAACACAGCCAGGCCTGCCTCTGGCCTTTGGACCAAGGAGACACTTTTCAGTAAGGACAGGCCAATCTGTAGGCCCGGAAAGAGCAGACTCTCTGACCCACATACTGGTGCTTCACAGAGTCCATTCTACATTGGCCTTCATGGAAGGTTCTCTTGCCAAAAGTCCCCAGGCCCCTGCCTAGGCCCACCTTGGCCAAAGCCTTCCCTTATTTTGTTCCCTACCATTCCTCCTGTCTTTCCTTCTCTCCTTGTCACTCAGTCTGAAAACACACTCACAGCTACCCTGGCACACCATTTCCCATGGGAGCCAAACAAAGGATCAGGAAAGAGGTCAACAACCCTGAGACTATACCAAGGTTGGACTGGGCATCTGTCTGGTCATGGCTCCTGCTGGGGTCCCTGAAGGCCTTTTGTTCTTGCTGCTGTGGCCAAGGTCTACAGGAAACAGGGTCCTGGTCCTACAGGGAGCAGTGACAGAGCTGGGAGGGGGCCAGGCACCCTGCCAAAGGTCAAACCCACAGTGTAGAGTGTGGTCTCAAAGGAATGGCCTGTCCTGTGCCCCCTGGCCCCTTTCTCCTGGCACCCAAGCTTGGGTTCCCTGTAGCCCAGGCACACAAACCACCCAGGAGGAAGCCCCCAGACAGTACCAGCTGGGTATTTGCCGGAGTCATGACTGAACTGCTGGTTGGGAGCGGGAGTTCCCAGAGGACATGGCCAAGGGCATGGCTGGGCCATGGGGACCTGTCTGGGCATGTCAGACGGGTCATATAGACTGTGTTGAACATATACTTACCAAGTCCACTTCCCATTTCTAAAGCAAGGCACCCAGAGGTATCCACTTCTCAGGGAGAAAGGAGGCACAGACAGACAGAATGAGGGGACTGGGAAAGAAATCTCTATATCCCCAAACTGTCAGGCAGTTTGGCCAAGGATTTGGGACACTGTATCTATGAGGTGCCCAAGTTGACTGGTGTTGTTTACACCTAAAAACAGATGATTTCTTGAAGCCCAAACCACCAGAGAATAGGTGGGGGTGCTGGATCTGGAGCCAGAATCCAGAATTACTTCCTGTTTGCTGGGCTCAGAACTCTAAGGCTAGGGACTGGTCCTCTGATTCCTTCCCAGTGTCTAGGATCCACCTAGGCCTGCCAGTGCTGCTCTCTAGAAAGACCCACAGTTTTCCCCACCCCTCAGAAGTCACACACCATCCTTTGCCCAGTATCTTACAGTTTCTTCACGTCATCTCTGTTCACCCTTCAAGAGCATCAACATCAGGGGTGGGGAGAACCATGGGACATGTTGAAGTTTGGCCACCACAGTCCTTAGCATTCATATCAGAGACAATGAGTTTCCAGTCCTGACTCTGCCCTACCCTACACCCCTACACAGGGTAGATTCCTTTTTTTTTTTAGGGATAGCATGGAGTAATTTTCTTCACCCAGTTTACCTCAAAATGGTTGCCTTCAGCTAAACTCAAAACTATCCAGGAGTTTTATCACTTTTTATCACTTTTACTTCAATAAAGCATGTTCAAATATAGTGTATTGATGTGATTGGGACTCAGATACTTTTAGTTATTAGTCCCTGGTGGGGTGAGCATTTTTATCTGAGAGTGGACCCACCACCAATAACGGTGCCAAGACATTGATCACCCAAACATGATTTGCTCGGGTAGGCAGAGGAGTTGGGGCATTCAGAGTCAGAACTGGGTAAAGGTGGCAGTGTTTAGCTAGAAATTACAGCATGTTATGCTTATCATTTTGCCTATTTATCTAATCTGTGTGTGTGTGTGTGTGTGTGTGTGAGCGTGTGTCTGTCTGGCCACACTGTGGTGCTGGGTGAATGTGAGACATATTCCATGCCACAAGGCAACCTTGCTACTTTTCCAGGACAGTTTCCATAGTTTTAAATATATATCTCTTATGTAATACAAATAGCACTCTTTTTCTATATGTAATATTGACTTGTACTTACCTCTGAAACAATTGGTCTAAATAAAAGAGGAATCACTTAGATGAAAATGTTGAGTAAGAAGTCTCCTCCTACAGATCCCTCTGTAGCACAAGCAAGCCAAGGACTACATTTCCCAGAAGCCCTTTCCCCATGGGGCTCTGGGTCAGCATTTTCCTAAGAGCAGCACAATTGTGCTAATAGGAAGGAGGAAGAGAGGCAGACATTTTTCTCTGGAGGCAGTTACAATGAAGTGTGCAGGATGATAGCAGCTTCTTGCATCTTTCCAGAGATCTTCAACTTTGCTCACTTTGGTGCACACTGAATGAGGCGGTAGGAGCTTCTCTGGTGATCTTGGGAAGGGCAGGCCCCTCCTAGCCAACTCCCTGAGAATCATTTATTTAGCACTTCAGGGCTTCAAGGAGCGCCCCTCACCTTCCCTTGTTTCCTTCCAGTGGCTGTGGAAGGACGGCCCCATTACATTCCACACCAGAGTTACACAGAGTAACTCCTGTTTTCCTAACTAGTAGTCTGTCTTTAGGAATTCTCATCTCTTTATTAAGAATCCAAGAAAAAGATGCATCAAACAAATAGGGAAAATATGATTGGCTCTGATCAAAGTTCAGAAAGCTGGGGGGCTACCAACTCAGGACCCCCTTCCTGTTCCTCTGTCACAGAACTTTCTTTCCCCAAATAAATATATTCTGCTCATAAAAAAAAAAAGTTCAGAAAGTAAAATTACTATGCTATGCCATGAAGTCCCATAACAATCCAAGGTAGAAAAATCCAACAGACCTTGCTAGCAGATAATAGAGATGATGGTGGGTCTCCCAGGGGACATAAACTGACTCATGCAGCTTGACTTCTGCAGAACATGAAGCAAGCTACTTGTTCAATAAAACAAACATTTACCTAAAAACTTTTTTTTTCTGATATCAAAAAGCAAAAGCCAGTGAAGAAATAGTGCAATGGTTTCCATTAAGACTGAAAGCGCAGATCTGCTCTTTGGGAGAAACTTTCAAGTAGTGGAATAGGAGTGGTACTGTTCAAGTCTGCATCACCTAAACCCTCTTTCTCTCCCTGAGGCTGGAAGGTTGTGGTTTCTAGAAGCTGAGGGAAGGAACAAAGCATTCAGTTCGACTAGTTGTAAACTGGGAGACCTCAAGAACTCTCAAAAGACTCAAAGAAGTATTTCCACGCTCTATTTAGGAACATTAGTTCTAGATTTTGACTTTTTTTTTCCCCCCAGAACCAGAGATTGAACTCAGGCCTTGCACTTGCCAGCCAAGCGCTTGTTCTACTGAGCTATCTCCCCAGGCCTAGATGTTGACTTTTTGAAGAAAAAAATATGCTATAGTCAATCAAGTCTGGGAAATACTGCTTTTAAGAGAATTGAATACTTATTATAGTATCTTCCAGAGCTTTAGAAATGGCCCTGCCCATAGGCAATATCATAGAAGACAAGCCTGAGTAAAATAACTTTATATGAGCTCTGAAATGTCAAGAATCTATAGGAACCAAGCAAATTTCTAATAAAGAGTAGCCCGCGTTGAAATGGGAGGACATTGTGTGATGTTCACACCCATCCTTGCCTTGTCCCTCCTCAAGTGTGGCATGAATGTGGCTCAAGAGAAGTGGCCTCCAGTCCCAAGTGCCCTTTCTTGAGCCAGAGGGAGTCAAGCAGACCTAGTTGGCAGTGGGCAAGCCTGCCTGGAGGCTTCCCATGTCACCTACTCTGGAGCTCAGGTAAGAGTGGTGCAGCCTAGATCTCAGCGTAGTGAAGGAACAGGGAACCCAGGAGGACTGCAGACCTGCTGACACCTAAGACTGCAACATTAATGATTAGGGGAAACAAGGGAATAGCCAAGGCACTGCAAAGAAACAGAGGCAAGATTTTCAGGCAATTGGTGATGTTTAAAATAACTCATATATCAGGAGAGACTGGGAAAATGTCATACACCCAGGTCCAGCTAAGGCACACTCTGGAATTAGTGATGGGCTTGTCTACTAGTCTTCAAAACAAGGAGACTTTTTTTTTCACTGCCCAGTTTTCAATAAAATAGTATAAAATATACAGAGAAACAGGGAAACATAGCCTATTCAATGGAACAAAATTAGTCGTCAGACAGTGTCCCTAGAGAAGCAGACACCAGGCTCACTAAAATAAGATTTTAAAACAACTATCTTAAACATCCTAAAAGAGATGAGAACATAAAGGACTAAGGGAAATTGGGAAGACAATATGGGAAAGAAATTGAAGATCAACAGAGATATAAACTACAAAAAAAAAAAAAAAAAAAAAAAAAAAAAAAAAAAAAAAAAAAAAAAAAAAAAAAAAAAAAAAAAAAAAAAAAAAAAAAAAAAAAAAAAAAAAACCCACAAAATCTGCAGGTGAAAAATATAGCTAAATTGAGAACTTTATTAGAGAAGTTTGATGCAGCAAGCAGAAAGATTAACAAACTTGAATAACTTGAAATGATCAAATCTGGAAAAAAAAGTGAGCAGAGCACAAAGCACCTAGGCAATTCACCAAGCAGGCCAGTACACGCGTTACTGGTATCCTAGAAAGGAGAGGAAAAGAGGCAGCAGGGGGAAGATGTGAAAAAGCAAGGGCTGAAAACTTAGCAAATTGGAGAAACAGTGTGGGTCTACACATCTGAAAATTTCAACAAATATCCAGATAGCATGCTTAGCCATCTACAATATGGCTTCCACAAAATTTTTCTTTAGGGGAATACTATAATCTTCAACTTGGGTAAAAAACTAGTGCAAACATTTGTCACAACCATTCTGTAATTGTAAAATGTTTGGGACAGTCTATGTATCCAACAATAGAGGAGCTGGTATACACAATAAATATATAAGGTGGATCATTATATAGTTGTTATGGTTTATGTCTAGTTGTCCCCCCAAAGCCTCATGCAGTCATGGGGCAGGGACTTCTATAGATTGAGACTTGACTCATGAGTCACTGGGATTATGTGATTTAGTACTGATCTAGAGTTTGAGACTTGATCCATGATCCCTGGGATTATGTGTTTTAATACTGATGGGATTATTGGTCTGAGTACCGCTGGGACTATGAGTGTGGTCTAGGGCAGATATCCTAAGGCAGAGAGCCTGATTGGAATAAAAAGAGTGACAGAGAGACAGACTCAAGCTGCTGCTGTTGCTCTCTGCTCCCCTGGTTGGTCAATTGCCTCTGTCGCGATTGTTGCTGTTCTGATGCCATGCACTGGATGTTTTCTGCCCTGTTCCACTCAGCCTTGGGCCAGCCAAATATGGACTGAAACCTCCAGTAACTGTGATCTAAATAAACCTTTCTTCCTTTATTTTGAGTGTGGGTATTTGTCCCAGCAACGAGTAAAGAGTAGCTAAGACAACAGTGATTAAAAATAATGCTGACAATACTTGGAATATCAAAAGGTAACATGGGCCTGTGAGATAGCTCAGTGGTCCAAAGCACCTGCTTAGGCAAGCTTAGGCAACCACAAGGACTGCGGTTCAATCCCCAGCACCACATGCTGTGCCAGCCCCACCACCAGGGCAGGCTGAGCTGGCCATAACATAAATACATAAATAAATAAGTAAAGTTTTTTAAAAAAAAATATGCCTTCAAGAGGAAGTAACAAATACCTTGTAAACTTTTAGTTTTGTAGCATAGGTAGATATATGTGTATACATGAAAGAGGATTTACAAAGAAAGCCATAAAAGAATTAAGACTGTTTTCTGAATAAGTAAAATTAATGATGTTCCCACCATTTATTTAATTTATTGCTTCTTTATACAACTATAGCCTTTATAAGTAGAGACAAAATAATCTATTTTTAAATTAATTACAGGCCAGCCTGATAGCTCAGCAGAGTAAAGTCCCTGCTTAGGCAGAGTGCAGCAGTCAGGGGTTCGATCCCCTGTGTGCCATGCCAGCCCTGCCCCTGGGGTGCACTGAGAAGTCCATTGTCACTGAGTATGGTGGTGCATGCCTGTAATTTTAGCACTTGGGAGGCTATAAGCAGGAAAATCACTGAGTCTGATCTACATAGTGAAACCCTGTACACCCTGCCCTAAATACAGAAAATAATAATAATGATAATAGTAATAATAAAGTAATCACATACTCCCTAAAGGGCAGGGAGGTGACTTGAAGTGATATGGCTTCCCGTTAAACCTTCAGTGCTTCAGACCTAGCTCCATAGGCCTGCTGCAGGTCTCTGCACTTAGAATAAGCTCTTGTCCTGGGAATGCTTCCGCCACAAGGTTTTCCAGTGCTTCAGTTTATGATTTCTGGCACTTTAATGGATCTCGGGCTCATTCTTAGTTTGAGGAGACTTCATCATTCAGTAGGCTTCTGGGTCTAAATTATCTACTAAACCAGGCTTCGCTCTTCTGCCGAGGGACACCAAAGCCTGACCACCATTGCACATGCAAATAAAAAGCCACTCAGGACAAGTGACACACCTGCTCCCCACCCTCTCCAGACCTCCTTGACTAACTCTAAGCACGAGCACCAACATGACCAGCTAAGCCTCTGGATTTTGAGCTCTGAGTTTACCACGGTGCATTGGCAAATTTCCTCTTTAATTTACATAATTCCGGCTAGCATCATTTTCCCCTACGGAGCTTTTCACTATCACATATAAACAGGAAATACAAGTCAGTCTTCTCACCTTTGCCAAAGCCAAATGAAATCAAATTTTAAAAGTAATAAAATAAAATGAATGATGATCATTACCCTGCCACATCTATTTCACAATAACAAGGTCTGACATGTATTAATTCTCAGTGCAGCCAGATACATGCCCAGTTTCTAGAAAGCTATACTCACTGCAGAATAAGATGCTTTCATCCCAGGGAATCCTCAGAATTCAAGTCTAGGAACTTTGACCTGTGCAGTCTACTCAAATGAAATTCCACCAGGCAAAGAATTCTGATAGAATTCATCTGATTAACAGCTCTGTTTGGCATTTCCTACTTTTAAAAATAAATCAAATCTTACAACAAATCCAGAAATATTTGCTCACCGAGTAGAAACACAGTACCATTATAATGTTAGACATTCACCAAAAAATGCAAAACCTCTGAAATCATTAACCTGGTGAAAGGCAAAGGAATTCAGGTTATGTTTGAAAGACAGAGTCTATTTTGGCACTTAATCTTTGAAATTTCAAGAGCCTTAACTATGTATAGCAACGATGCCCTCAATTGGAAAAGTCAACATGAGTCCTGTAGAACTGAGAAAAGAACCCATCATGGTCCCTTGGTCTTCTAGAACAAAGTTTGTCCACCAGAAGTGAAAGCTAAGTTGCAGACCCACAGTGCTACAACAGGGTTCAAGGTGTAGAAGTTGGATTGCTCACAGCTCAGATAGCTTCCCAACTCAGAGTAGGAACTGAGGCCTGAATTCTGGGAAGAAGTCAAAACAAAAAGAGCATTCAAGCCAGAAGGGCTGGCTCATCAATGTCTCTGTAAAGTACTGTGAGTATATATTTGACGTGCCCTATAGTAGATGCACTATGTGTATCATGGGAGGATGAACAAGTGCTAGAGAGATAAATGGACTCCACAGAGAGAACAGCCTATGTACAGCTATGTACAGGGTGGAGAAGTAAGAGGACTTCATGTGGTGCCTTCAGCAGCAACAGAGGCAGAAAGCAACTGAAAGCAAAAGGCAAGAAAGATGGTGGAATGTTGATGACAGTGAATACTGGGGGGGTGGGGAGTGAGAGCGGAGATAGCTGGGCTTCAGCTTCTCCTAGAATGGGCCGGTCTAAGTTAAGGGGCTTCCATGGTAGAAGAAGCAGAACTGAATTAGCATTCTTGTTGTGACCCTCTATTAGGGACCTGCCTTCTTTGGGGAACCAAACTGCCTACACTCATGCCTGTCCCAATTCCAAGATGGAAGACTTGCAATTTCATTGGGAGGCTGCCAATGGAGAGATGCAGAGTCCAAGTGGGTGGACTGACTGGAGTATTCAGAGGTGGGCTGCTGAGTCTTTTCCTCCGATGATGGCAGAAAGCTGGCTGAAGCCCACAGGGAAGTCTGGGAAGAGGAATGGCAGAGGTGTATATAACAGAAACCTTAGCCACACAGAAACATAAAACCAGGAAAATAACCCTTAGTCCACTTGCTCCACACCCTTATCATCATCTTCATCACACACAGACATATTTCTGTTTTCTGGGCCCAAATCCTCACAACATAGGTAGACTTTTCTTTCTCTTGTTCCTTAGATTTCTCTCAAATACACACCCCCTGCAGTTAGGTCACTTAACCATTAACTGGTTGATAGGTAATAAGAAACTCTAACCAGTATAAAGTGTTTTAGAGTATGAAGGAAAGGAAGTTTTAATGGTTAAAATTCCAACCAGGTTGCAAGAGGAACAAAGTAGATATTGAACATAAAACCTTCTTGAACATTCAATGCAAGACCACATGAATTAGCACTAGTTTTGAGCCTCCTCGGCCTTGTGTTGTCAAGGTTAGGTGTGAGCTTCAAACTCTCATGCTACAGATTGGTTTCACCCAGCTTTAGAATGCAATAGCTCTGATTCCAATTAGGCTGTATTCTTATTTGCTAGGTAGCTTTGAATCTCATTTTCCTATCTGTAAAGTGGGGCTAATGAGCTGCAGAGAGGTGCTAGATATGCACTGGAAACTTTTCATAATATTTATTATTCTCTTTATTATTAGCATCATTCTCTTGCCCCCTGTCATCCTGCACTTGCCAGTGTCACTTTCTAATTAAAATTGTTCTCTATTAGAGTAAATGGAATCTCTCTGGTAGGACTTTCACTGATATCAGAGTATGTATTTGTCATGGTCTCTTTGGCTGAACTCAAGCAAAACTAGCCTAGGTGAAATAGGGAATTATCAATTTATATATGAGTATTTTAGAGCTTGTATGGCTTCAGGCATGACTGGATCGAGGGATTCTCATGATAGTTAGGCTTAACTTCTCTTCCTCAGTATGTTAACTCTGTTTTCCTCCCCCTCATTGACTTTTTTTCTAGTCAGGATCTCTCCCTAGTGGTTCTCCTAGAACCTATTTAAGCTAGTGATCCCTACCTAGAAACGAAGGTTTCCTTTTCCAAGTAGTTACTGGAACCCCCAAAGCAGTAGCTGTAGATAGGATGCTCTGTTCAGCCGGGCCTGAGTTGTGTGGCTTTGCTCTGTAAGGGAAATCAGAATTCTGATTCGCAGAGGAAGGAGGGGAAATGCTAACAGGCACCAACAGCAGAAAGCTAGACCTCTTTAAAGGAAGGAAACACCAAGAAATACAAGGAGGCCCGGATTTCCTGGCAGATTGAGGAATGGGCCCCACTCCCTGTCATGAGATACAGAATTGGATGAACCAGCATCAAAGTACCCCCCCACATACACAAAAAAAGAGCTTATGTCCACCAAAAAGAATTAGTATTTTTCAGGGCTGTCAAGATAGTTCAATGGACCAAGAGCCTGTTTAAGCAAGTGTAGAGACTGGGGTTTGATCCCCAGTACTGTATGTCCTGCCAGCCCTGCACCTGGACGTGCTAAGCCAGTGACCGAGTCCGGGCATGGAGGCACATGCCTGTAAAACCAGTGCAGGGGAGGCTGAAAACAGGAGGATCACTATGAGTCTGAGCTTGATAGTGAGACCCTGTACAAAATACATAAGTTAATTTTTTAAAATGGGATTTTTTTTATTCCTGGGAAATTATGACCTTAAACTTAAATTGCTAAAAAATGAAAAAATAAGTCAAATCCATACCAAAATAAGGCAAGGAGAAAAAATATCATTAGGTGTCCAAAGCATCAGGTGTCTGATGACAGGATTTTCCTGTTCAGAAGCCTATTAAAAATGTTTGAGATCTAAACATATGTATTTATTGGCTCCCAGCTATGAAAAACTACCCATAAAATTGAAGCCCATAATAATACTATGTAATTAAATGTGAGCAAGTCTGCCAATCTAAATATTAGATCAACTTCACGAGTGGCTACATTTAAAATTTGTAAAAACCCCATTCTATTGGAAAACAATTTGAAGAGGAGATAGACGTTGCTCACTTGGTAGGAATTCCTAAATTCACATAGTAGTTGCCAAGAAATCTCAACAGCCATACGTGAAACATGGCACTCATAGCCAAGTCACTTCAAAGGCAAAATGATCTTAAAAGGAAAAAAATAAACACCCTTTTCAAGGGTAGGGGAGGTGAGTGTGTTTTATTCCACATGACGATGTGGTGGGAGGTACCTTGGGAAGCGAGGTACCTGGAGGTCTGAGCAGCCCTGCCAGCCCATGGGACACTGCTGAGCCTGAGCGGGGCAGCCACATCCATCTGCTCCATCCCCCAGTCTGGGCTCCACACCCCCTGGCTGAGCCCACACCTCTCTCTTTAAAGCCTCTGTCATAGCAACAGCCCCAGGGCCAGACCCCTAATTACTAGCTTCTTCTAAGTGCCAGGGGAAAAAAAAAAAAGCCTTCTCTAGCCCTCTTCCCCTCCCCAGCACAAGCCCAGGGGTTCAGGCAGGTTCAAAAGGTGAAATAAATGAATCTTTACACATTATAAGGACCCCAGCAACATTCTCTGTGGCATTAGTGGCTGAAACGGCAGCAAGTAAAAGCAGGTGTGCTGGGCGCCCTGTCAGCTAACGACACTGATAAGCCTGCCATGCCTGGTTCTGCTTCATTTCAAACAGACTGCTGGGGAAAAAAAGGAGGGGAAAGCCGGACCAGAAATAATTGCTGGAGCTTCCAGTGAGCAGAGAGAGCCTGCAGGCAGAGATCAACGGGCCTGATTTCATCCTCTTCCTTTTATTTCTATAACCTTAAACGTTCTGCTATTATAAAAGTCATCATGTCAGCTTTCTCCCCAGCCTCTCCAGCTGCCCATTTTCAAATTGTATCAATTGGTAAGGCTTTGGGGCTGCAGGATTTTCATCTTGATTTATAGTTTCTGGGCTTTAAAGATGAAGCGGACTCCAACAACCTGACTCTGAGCATGGAGGCAGAGCTGTCCTGGGCTGGTGCTTACGATCAGGTCCTTCCAGAAGCACTGCCCAGCCAGCCACTGCTGGGCATGTGTGTGTGTGTGTGTGTGTGTGTGTGTGTGTGTGTGTGTGTGTGTGTGTGTGTGTGTATGTGTGTGTTTAAAACAGATATTAAGGCAAATTGCAAGTGAATATCTTTTGTCACGACTCTCCCGCTAAAGTGGGTGAAAGACAATCTGATTTCTGTGGTCCTTTGGGATCAGAGCAGCAGGCTTCCAGCTCTTGAGATTGATGAACAAGCTTCTAGAGAGAAACTCAGAAAACAGAGGTGCCCAGGCAGAGTGGGGAGCCCTCGTGGGTCCCAAATGAACCACTACTTTCTATGTACAGAATAGAAAGGGCTGAGAAACAAGGCCTGTGCTGACCTTTTAAACCGTTGGACTAAATAAGTAGTAAGAATAAGCACAGAAAGATAACAAGCATGAACTGCTGATTTCAGTAAGGACAGTGTCTTGCAGGGAGAACTCAGGAGTCTCTAAGGAAGTGTTGCACTTGTAAGCTGGGACAGTGTGTTATTAACATGTTCAGGCTAATTGTGGTAGGGCTGCAAAACAAATACCAACCTCTACAGTCTTCTTCACAAGTTGCTCTCTGGAGACTCTGGAATAAATGACCTTTGTCCTGCAAGTGCATAGTTGTGCCCCTATTGCCCTATCATGTACCACCCCATAGGACAAAAGGGATAGAACCAGAAGGAAATCAGGAATGGTAGAATGTAGGCTTAGAACAGAGGAGGCCCCACCAAGCTCACTTGGGAAGAGATTGGGTTGTGGGGTGAGCTGCCTGGATGTGGCAGAGACACAGGAATAAGCCTTCCTGGGAGCCATGAGTTCTGTGTGACCAGATGCAGCCAAAGCACACAGAAATCAATCAGACACCTGCAGCATGAATTTATCAGTGGGACTCTCGAGGTAGAGGTGGCAAAGACATATGAGGCCCCATCTACAAATCTCCCCTGGAAGGATGACAGAGGTCCCATGGTTCCTTTGCTGATGTCTTCCAATTAATCTAAATGTGAAGACCACAGGTTTATTGAGTTATAGCATCGCTTTCCAGGCCCTGAAAATCACACTTATTGGAGACTTAAGTGTCTTTGGAATGCTTTCTAACAACAGCAGTGATTGTAGATGCACAGGTAGAGCCATGGTGAGAAATGTGTGTGTGTGTGTGTGTGTGAGAGAGAGAGAGAGAGAGAGAGAGGGAGAATGCTAATTGTACTGGGGACGATGACAGATGTGACAGAAAGTGTCTTCATTGAGAAACTTCCATCTGAAGTCCCCCTTGTTCCTACAGAAACAGGAGGAGAGGGGCGTGAGGGAGCCTGACAGGAAGTGAGGATTTGAGACTTCAAATACAAACATTATGAAAAACAAGCAACATCTGCAAACAGTAAGTACTTATTTATATTTTATGGAGTGTGTGCTTGGGATTCTGACAGGTTTTTAAACAGAGCCCATATTAGGCCCATTCAAAGGCGAGAATGTCCCTTTTAAAAATGCATTACCCCACTGCTGAGGCAGGTCGGGCTGCCCTGCTGGCCTCAGGTGAGCCCTGACCCCTGCCGACCTGGTCTAACAAAACACACATGCAGTTTGCAATGGGACCGTTTAGTGCTTCTCGCTCAAGGTCAGCGCAGGCAGGCGCTGGAGGGTTAGTATTCAGCTAGCTTTTCCCTCAGCTGACAGAGCTGCTTTGAACTTACAGGAAGAGAAACTGCAAGAAAACAAGTGCTGGGAATCATAGAAAAGAGCACTCGGCAAATAAATAAGCTGGGAATAAATAAATAAGTGGCCAGTCTTGTCCCTGGCAAATAAAAGATAGCCTTCCTAGGCATCCAAGGTTCCTATGCATTTGGTGTGTAGGAGAAACTTTAAACTAAAAACAATCAAATAAGCCTGCTATCTTTTCCCCCACTCTGAAGGACGAACCCTTTATTTTTGACAACAAATAAGAGGCAGTTGGCAGATACTGTGTGCTGTGCACCATGAAATATTTAGTAAGGCAATAACGACTCCCTGGACAGCTTAAGAAAACCACGATTATATTCAGAGAGGAAGCCATGAGCAAACAGAGGGGGGAAAATACAAAGAAAGATAAAGGAAGGCCTTTCATCAGGACTTCCTGTCCAATAATGCAGCCAGGCTTGATCCATATGTTTTGAGAAAAATCAAAGTGTCACAACTACCCAAAATGTCAATAGCTCCAGTAAGGAATATTGTCTAACATTTTCTATTACACCGTTCAAGAATTTGCCTCCCAGCACAATTTGGAAGAAAAAACTCTTTCATTTCAAAAACACTCAAAGAAAAGAAAGGAGAAGGGGGAGGTGGAAAAAACTGAACAAGGCGCATTTCAGGGCAGTGTGTAATACAATCGGGCTCTGGGCTCCCAAACCATCCTGAAAGCTGATCGGCTGATGAAAGTGTGCTCCCCTGCACACCTCTCCGACGGTCTGGCTTTTCTTTGCAGACTCTTGTGCAGGCGTTTCCTGGACAGTTAGATGCAACTGAGCAAGCTCCGTGCAGTGAGAAACCAGAGAAGTCCAACTTTCAGCAGCCTTCATATTTGGGTAATGGTGCCCGACGACTCTGGGATTGAGTCACAGACAACTCTACTGGCTGCTTTAGATATGACCCAATGGCTGAGAGACCTGCTTTGCAGAAAAAGGGGGAAAAAAGAGAGAGTGAGAAAGAAAAAAAACTTCCATATATAAACAAACAATTTATTGCTGCTTTCACAAAGTGTAAACAAAAGCCACACACCTTCCCCCAGGGATTGGCCTGGCAATATCTCACTGAATAGAATTCTCAGCTCCATGGTTTCTCTGCTTGCCTCCTCGACATCCTGGAAATTCTTCAGGGACAAATCATGTGTGAGTCGCTGCTGTCTGTGCCTTGTGGAATCTTAAATAGAATGAAACAGGCCCCCAACAATCAATATCACTGACAAATGAATCTCTGTGAATAAACTGTTGTTCACTTCCATAGTGTCCTACTTCCTCAAGTAACTGGGCGTTTTCACCACTTTGTGTGGGTATTTTTTGTGGTTGTCTACCTGTGGGTAGCACCTGATTGCCCAAAGGAACTCAGTTTTAGAAAATCAAATGCTACAGTGGCCCCAGCCTCACTCACTTAACTGCCTCCTTGCTAGGGCTTCACCCATGTGCTAAAAGGAGCACAGACCCTGTCCGGAGAAGGTGCCTGTCCTTACCTCAAGGGAAGAGAAGGCAAGAGGGGAGTGAATGGTGGTTGTCTCTGTTTCTGCCCAAACTCATTTACCAGAAATAGTTTGGAAGCTTGGGTTAAGCAAGATGCTCGGTGTTTTAAAATCTGGCTTGTTTTTTCTTAAGGAATGGGAAGGACACACTATGCTACAGCTTCCTCAAGGCTCTTAAATTTGCTCAGAAGGGGCTCAGAAAGGAAGCTCCTATCCAACTCTCAAATCTGCCCTAGTCCACATCAGTGTTGAATATTGGGCTGCTTTGTACCAGCTGGGAAATAATTCCTACCCGGCTGCCAAGCCTGCTTCCCACTGCCCCAGCCTTTCCCCAGAACTTCTTCCTCGTTGCCTGACTCAGCAACTAAAAGGTTAACGTGTGATGGAGCAGATGGGCCTCCTCCATACCTGCTTGGGCCTGGGGTTCTGTCCCACTGATCTGGGGTCTGAGACTGTCAGGAACCTCTGAGCAAACAGGAGAGACTCTTTCTCAGGGCCCAAACAGTAAACACCCGCAGAAATCAACAGTCACCAGGGTATAATTGTCATTAGTATGTAAATTTTAAAAGCTCAGTCAAAAATATCAATACCTCCCACTTAATTTATTACTATATAAAGATGGATGGTAGTGAAGCATTGCATTGATTTTTCTGAGCCTTTAAAAAAAATGGCAAGGAAGAAAATAGTCAAAGACAACACAAAATGCTGCATCTCAAAATTAATCACTGTGCTGTTTTTAAACACACACACACTTACAAAAGCACTGTACAGCAGCCCGTATGGTTCAATCTTATTTGACTGCCTTTTCTGAAAATGAAGAAATGGAAGAGGCCATTTATGCAAATAGCCCTCTTAGAATGGATTAGATGTGAAGACAAGTTAGCATTTTTACTGTATCGACAGCAGACCATTAGGCAGCCATACTCCTGCCCTGTCACTGGGAGGAAATCAAAGAGCATAGTTCCACCACAGGCCTGGGAGGGACAGCTTATCAGTACCCAGTCCTTGAGCAACCTGGCTGTCACTGTGAGCAGATGCCAGGCCATCCTCATCATTCTCTTTGGCGCAATGATATAATGCTTTCACACCCATGTTTTCTAAAATGTAAATAGGAATAGCCATAACCACTAAACAATAAGCACACTTGCCATCAGGTTTAAACCTGTTCTGGAAAGTCTGTAACACGGGGATTGTGTTTATGTCTAAAGTGATATGGAAATCAGGGCCGCATCATCCCTGTGCTGCTGAAGGATGGGCCACTTCCTTGCACTTGGCATTTTAAGACTTTTACATTTATACAGAGAAGGGGGAAGGAGGCTTGCAGAGAAAAGACTGCAAGGGAGCAAAACAGAAAATAAAACAATAAAGATGCAGAGATGTATTCATCTTGGATCTCTATATGATCACTCACTTTCTGTTCTTTTGTAAGCATACAAGCCCTGTATCTTTCGAACCGTCTTCTGATTAAAGTAGATAAAGCTTCAGGTAGTCCAGGCAGAGGCTACATCTGTCAGCATCTCCTAAAGATCCAGGATTTCCTAAAGAATAGGAATGCTTCTGTTTTATAATATTAAAATAGGGATATTATGGGTTTCCTATATCCAGAATTCCAGAGCTTTACCTCCCACCCTTCTCAACAAACCCTGTTAAAGATGGATGATTGTCCTGTGCTTTATTATGGCCTCCAGGGAAACATGTTTTATTTTTTTTTATTTTTATTTTTTAATTTTATTTATTTATTTATTTATTTTTCTTGTTTCAGAACCTTTGTTTATTCACTCATTTTTATGGCTGGCTCAGCCCACCCCGGGGGCAGGGCTGGCGCAGCATGTGGTGCCGGGGATCGAACTGAGGTCCCTGAAGCCGCCCAAGCTTTCCCAAGAAGGGGCTTTAGACCACTGAGCCATCCCGCCAGGCCCCGGGAAACATGTTTTAATAGAGATGTTCCACCAAGAATCTGGCTGTGCACAATGAGCAGTTCTTCACCTTCACTGGGCTAAAATAGGCAGCTAGGTGAGGAGTATTTTGTTAAATGAACCCCAGTCTCCAGTAAGGGCTGCAGAGCAGGTCCCTGTGATCAAACTGATAATTCTAATTTATCAGGTTCCCACTGTACAGAGCAGCATTGTAACACTCCTCCTGGCTCTGCTTATGAAGTGGAGCAGCGGTTCAAAAAACGAACATCAAGTTACTAGACATCTTCCTGCTATAATTGGATTTAATTCATTACCTTTCATTTCAATAAAATCACAGGAAAACACAGCGATGTAAATGTGTAGGCTAATCGCTTATGGAAATTCAGGCACCACACTTGGTATAAATTTGCCTCTTGCAAGAGAAAGACACAGTCGTGTCATTATCATAGGATTTTACAACAATATGTAATTATGGGGAGAAGCAGGTGTAATTATCAAGTCTTTCCCCAAAGCAGGTAGCAGTTCTTGGTTCAATATTTACAGCTACACAAACAGCTGGGAATAATGACAGTTTTCTCTGCCACTCATTACGGAACACCCCGCAATGATTATGAAAACTGGTCATTACGGACTCAGAATCGGGGAGCACAGCTTTGCCTTCTTGCCCGCAAAGGATGCTTCTGTAGAGCTCGCAAGATGGGAATCCGGGCTGAGACAGCAGGGCATTTTCAGTGCTGCTGAAAACAGGAAACGAAGATCTCCTTTTCCCTTGTTGCTATAGAGAGGAGCAATTAATGCTGCATATTTAGGGATGACATCAGCCAGGAGTCCTACATAGAGAGAAAAATCCGCTGCATTTCCCCTTCTTTTTTCTTTTCCTCGGTCCTTTTTCTTATCCAAAGGAAACCCACGGCAAACTGCAGAGATGCCGAAAGCTGTAGCAGAGCAAGCAAACTCCAAACCACTCGCCAAGGGTCAGCCAGACCTGCAGCTGTTGCACAAAATAAAATCAACGCAGCCCACCCTGGGCAAACACCCTCTGTGGCTCTTTATTACCAAATGATATGAACTTTGACCCAACCTCAACAAAATTTAATATTTTCTCCCAAATATTTAAAAAATTCATTCTGGGGCTCTCGAGGAGTCAGAGAGTCTGCGAGCCGTAATTTGACATCTGAATTATTCTGCGGCTAATACGGAGAGCTATTCAGGAGCTTATTTGGAGATGTGTCAATCAAGATATCACTTGTGCAGGGAAGATGGACTCAAGCTTAGGAGTGCAGATAGCTTTCAGGGCATCTCAAAATAAAAGGCAGCAAGCCCTGATGAATATGTTACGTCTTCATTCTCAACAATGACATTTTTCTTTTCTTGCTACAGCATACAGGCCTAAGAGAGCTGTGTCCCAGGGATGTGTGCCTTTTTCCACACCTGCAAAAACATTTTAACGTTTATTAAAAATGATAACCATAAACAACAAACATGGTGTCGAAACTCGCCTCTGCTAATTTCAACGTACTGATTAAGATTTTAAGCAACGCTTCTAAATTAGACTGTCAGGCTGCCATCCTCCTGCAGGGTTGGGGTTCTGATCCAAGCCAGGCTTGTTGGAGCAAGTAGCCTTTCTGGGTTGACTGTGAACCAGGCTGGTGACACTGGACATTCTTTCATTCATTTCCAATGAGTTGGGGTGATTCAATTAGCCTTGATTGTCCCAGAGATGTGGCCCAAAATAAACCGGCTGGGCTCTGAGCACCTCCTCCTGAGGTGTTTCCCAGCTGACAAATAGCAATGTTAATTACCCATTGTCATGATCTGAAGAGACACCCGCATTTTAATTATGTAAATTCGGAGCCATTTTGTTCTGATGAGCAAAGAATAAGCAGACAGTGTGCATTCTTGAGGGCTCATTCATCCCCATTTGCAATCTCCAGGCTGCACAGTCCATCCTTGTGCATCTTGGGCAACTTCTTTCTCGAGAGACAGAGAAAAGGACATTGCCTTTGACATTCTGTTTCTCCTGGCATCATTCACAGGAGGTAATGACAGCTTTGCTTGGCCACATCTGCTGAGACAGAGGGTGTCTGGCATAGGTGGCTTTGGGTTGAGTAAACAAATCCCTCCCACCTTCGAGGACCACACCACTGCCAAGCATTAGTGATGCCACCATCTTAAACAGAACCCCCAGACAAAATGGAAATATTGTCCACTACCAAAACTCTGTTTAGAAATATAAACTAGAAAAGTAAAATCAAAATTCTCCTCAGAGCAGTACAGAATTAAAGTATCTGCTCATTTCTCAGGAGACTCCTTTATTCCAGAAGGACAGTCCCCACAGCTCTTCACATTCATCTGCTCATCATGCCCCAGTCATTAGGAGTTTATCAAATGCCTGAGGGGCCCTGGTGCCCAAGAAGAGCATTTCGGTGTTGGATCTGCTCTGAAGACAAGATCTTTCCTTTTCCAGTACTTACATGGTGGTATGGCTCAGAGCCTTGGAAAACTGAGGGGAGGGGAGCAGGCTAGAGAACTCAACTAGAGGACAATATAGAATTGCTCTGCATGCCTCACTGACCCCACCCCTAGGTGTGCTGAGCCAGTCATCGAGACCAGGCTCCTGGTGGCACACGTCCATAATCCCAGCAGTGGGCAGCCTGAACATAGGATCACTACAAGTCTGAGCTGCATAGTGAGAGCCTGTACTGAATATATATATATATATATATATATATATATATATATATATATTCTATATTAAAGTGGAAAGCCTAGTAGCTCAGCAGACTACAGCACCAGTTTGGGCAAAGCACAATGGCCAGGGTTTGATCCCAGGTGTGCCAAGCCAGCCAGCCATGCCTGCAACGCACACTGAGACAGCAGTTGAGACTGGGTATAATGGTGCATGTGCCTATAATCCCAGCACTTAAGATGCTGAAAACAGGAGAATCACAAGTCTGATCTATGTAGCAAGACTCTATAGACCCTGTAGAACCTGTTCTAAAATACAAAAAAAAAAAAAAAAAAAAAAAAAAAAAAAAAAAAAAAAAAAAAAAAAAAAAAAAAAAAAAAAGGAAAGTAATATATTAATCATTAGACTTTAAATGAATTCGGGCCAGCCAGATAGCTCAGTAGACACAGGAACTGGGTTTGATTCTGACGTACAGTACCAGCTCCAACCCTGGGACCCACTGAGACAGTGATTGAGACTGGGTGTGGTGGCATGCTCCTGTAATTCCAGCATGTTATGGTTTATGTCTAGTTGTCCCCCCAAAGCCTCATGGAGTCATTGGGCGGGGACTTCTAGAGTTTGAGACTTGATCCATGATCCCTGGGATTATAGGTTTTAGTACTGATGGGATTATGGGTGGAAGTGCTTCTGGGATTATGGGTGTAGTTTAGGGCAGGAGCTAAGGCGGAGAGCCTGAATGTAATATAAAGAGAGACAGAGAGACAGACTGTAGCTCTAGCTGTTGCTGTTGCTCTGCTGCCATGTTTGGTTGGCTACCTCAGCCGCCATTTTATTGCTGTTCCACCGCCATGAACTGGATGCTCTCTGCTCTGTTCCACTCAGCCTTGGGCCAGCTGAATATGGACTGAAACCTCCACAAACTGTGAGCTAAATAAACCTTTCCTTCCTTCATTTTGAGTGTCGGGTATTTGTCCCAGCAATGAGTAAAAGGTAACTAAAACACAGCACTTGGGAGGCTGAAAGCAGGAGGAGCACTATGAGTCTGATCTGTGAGAGTGAGACCCTGTATACTTTGTACTAAGTAAGTAAAAGAATTTATATGAGTTAAATGTTTGGCAGGAAGCAAGACACTTCAAGGTACACTTTTGAGATATGCTCTTGGAGTGTCTTGCCAAATCCTCATCATGGGTAAAGCGTGGTTCAAGTTTATTCTCCAAGGGTCAGTAACAGTAAATAAGTTTGCAAAGGTCTGGTATCTTGAGGCTCTCCACAGGTTTCTAATGTAGTACTCTTTTCTAACTTCCTAATCGGATAAGTCATGAGCCAGCTCAGGTGACCGGTGGCTTGGTCTTGCCAATCAGGTCAACATTCATGCAAAGGACCTTAATGAAGCAGGAGAGAAAGCCAACTCAGAGAAAAGAAGGCAGGGCAAGGGTGGACAGTGAATGTGGTTTTCAAAATCAAGCTGCCGAGCCACACGATAGCCTGTAAAACAACCACCCAGGCTTAATCTGTAAGCTAAGGGACAGCCAGGGACTTCATTCTGAACTCAGTCCTGTTTTCAGCAGGATTTTTGCAAAGAGAAGAGTAGGCAGGAAAAAAAATCTGAGAGTAATTCATAGGCAACCCTTCCCAGAATATGGCAAATTAAAGAAAAATGAATACTACTAGCTAAGCATTTACCATGTGGCAAATTTATTCTCTCACTGATACTGTCATAAACCCATTTTACAGGTAAAGAAATAGAGGCACAAGATAGCTGAGATGCTCCCCAAGTAAACGTGGTGGACAAGTGTGGCACCTGTGCTCTCCCCAGCCAGGTGTAATTCTATATTCCAGGTGCCTGTAGATCACACTTGGAGAAGAACAGTGACAGTGGAAAATGTCCCAGTGTAAAAGATGCAGCAGCTTACAGACTCCTGAGTGCAATGTCATCGCTTCTTAAGTGGAGCTGCTGTGCTTCCTCCTGTCTTCCCCCGGTTCCTCTCCTCTTACCTCACTGAGCAGTCCTTCCTTTCTTCTCTGCTTACTTTACCTTAAATGCCACAGCATCTCAGGACATTTAAGACTATCTCTGCAAGACTATGGCTGGGCTGGGGGTGTAGCTCAGTGGCTCAGTGCCTGCCTAGCAAGCACAAGGCCCTGAGTTCAAATCTGTATACCCAGTCCCTGCCAAAGACTCTGTAGCATCTCTCAGGATCTGGATTCCTCATGTTCAACACTACTGATATTTTTGGTTGGATAAATCTTTGCTGCTGCACTTTGCACCCTGTTAGCTGCATCTGTGGCCTCCACTCACGAGATAGCAGGAACGTCCTCTCCCCAAGCTGAGATAGTCAAAATATCTCCTGCTATTGCCAAATGCAGTAAAACAACCTCTGAGAGATACATTGCCCATCCCAGAAGCAGCATCAAATTCCTGAGAAATCCACAGCAATGCTCCCTACCCCACACAGTTCACTGTTAAGTATCAGGCTTAGTTTCTACCTGTCTCTTGCCTTCATCCACCTCTCTACCTTAACTCATGTCCACTGCCAGCACCCTCACGGACTGCAGTGTCTCCTGCTACAACCACAGAAGGGAACAGCTGGCCAGCTCAGCAACACCTGCTCCTGCCCTCAGCAACAGCTGTGCTAAGATCTGGCCATGATTACTTCCTACTTACAACCCTCTACTGGTTTCCCATCACTTTCCCAATAAATGTTCCCAATGGCCACTATCCAGCTCAATCTGCCAGGCTCATCTCAAGCTGCTCCTCCCTGATCAAGGGTGGCTGCTGGCCCTCAGACTGCCATTGCTCCTGCCCAGAGCACCCACCCCTCCCTCTTGACCCCAGTTACCTGTAAGGACTCAGTGGTCTCTCACACTCCTCAGGATCCGTGATGCTCCTGGCTGCCCCTCCATCATGCTGTTAGCTTATTATTTTGTTTGCTGGCTTCATCGTGAGTCTTCTTTGCTAGGCTCGAAGCTCAGTGAGCACAGAGACCTCGGGACCCTTGGCCATGCGTTCGGACTCCTCACGCCATTCATACAGCAGCCTCTTGTCTCGTGAGAACATTGATGTGCCCAGCACAAACTAAAGTGTGCTGTAAGGGCAAAACACATGCCGGACTCCACAGACTTCAAACAAACAAACAAAATATATCACATTTTGTATAAAATGAGTAAGTAACATTAAAATATCTTGAGTTACACAAAGAGTTATTAAATTAATTATGCTACTAGATAGAATGCATCATTAAAATGTGTCATATTACTAGTATCATGTACTCCCTTAAGTGTAGCTACCATAAAACATAAAAATACATGCATATGTGGCTCACATTATGTTTCCTCTGGACAGTGCCCACCTGATCCAGCACAGCACTCTTATGCAGCAGGGGCTCATTTATCAAATGCATTAGGAAGTAGAATGAACAAAGACATTCTCCATGTAGATGACCTCAAGTGCAGGTCAGATCTTGTAGCATGGTCCCTTAAAATCTTCCAAGGGCTTCTTGAAGGACTCCATGCTCCTCTCCAGAGCCCAAGAGTTGCCCCCAGCCTCAGGCAGCTGACAGGTTGGACACACCAGGTGATGGGAAGCACTAGCACCTGTGTGCCTCTGCACATGCTGCTCCTCCTGCCTGGCCCTTCCCCCTCTGAGCCTCTCTGCTCTGCTCTCTGACTTTCCCTTACGTCCACCTCCCAGAAACCACTCTTGCATCCAGTGGGTTCCACTGAACTGCCACCATCCACCCATCCATCCATCCATCCATCCATCCATCCATCCTGGTCACTGCTGGGGATGCCATAGTGAGCTAAGTCAGAGATGCCAGCTATCCTCGGGGAGCCTGCAGGCTGCTCCCGTAGGCTCCTACTGCCACATCTTCATCCTCAGCTCAGTGCCTGGTGTGCAGTGTGTTCCTCCAAAAACATTTTTATAGGGCTGGCCAAGTCGTTCAGTGGATTAAAGTGCCTGCAAGCGGCTGCAGGGGCTAGGGGTTGGATCTCCAGGCCTGCTGTACCAGCCCCATCCCAGGGGTGCACTGAGACACCAATTGAGACTGGGTGTAGTGGCACTGACCTGTAATCCAGCTCTTGGGAGACTATAGGGAGGTGGATCACTACACGTCCAATCTAGTAATGAGGCCCTGAAAACCCTGTAGACCCTTCCCCCTCTACAAAAAAAAATTTATAGGTAACAAAATTTTGTACATCTACATGCAACAAGCCACATACCAAGGCTGGGCTCTTTCTTGGAGCTGAAGCTTCCTCCACTCCCATTCAAACCTTCCCCTGAGTGCTGGGTCCACCTTCTCAATTCCTGACTGTCCCTAGGGAGGTGGGCTGGCTCAGCCATAGAGTTACCAGTTAGGCTGGACATTTGCTCAGGGATTACTGGGCCCCTTCCAGAATAGGATTACCTTGTGTCCAAACCATCACCAGGCACAGGAACAGCCCTCCAAATATTTGCTGAGAGTTCCTGACCTTTACCTTCTCTCCCATAGCCCCAGAGGGCTGCAGAGAAGCTGAGCTACAGTGCTTGAGTGGCAGTCCTGGGCTCCTCCTTCTCCCCTCCCCCACCGGTATTCAGAGCAGGCCAGAGCTGGAAAGACAGTGCCATGCTCAGTCACTCTTCATATTAAACAGGGAGCCTTGAGATGATCTCCATGTTGATTCTGCTAAGACCATTAATGTCCTTGGTGGCATCACTTTAATTTGTGCTGTTGAACCAACTGCTGTTGGAGGAGCCCCAGAGGGAAGGATATTGCTTATATTAAAGATCAGGATGGAGGAGAAACAGCTCTGACCTGTATCAACACAGCCAGAGCTGAATGCCAGGGCCAGGAAATTCTAGGACATAGGAGTCCATTACTGAACATCTGAAAGGAGATCCAAGACAGAAGAGCCACAGCTTCCAGAAATTCAGTATCTCTGCCAATCCGTTGCACCAAGATGGACTGCTTAACTAGCCTAAAAGGTGTGCATGAGGTACAGAGAAATATTGGGGTTCTCCCTGCTGATCAAAAGGTGAATTCCAAAGAGAAAAAGCTGAGCAGAGGCTTGGGGAGTCCTCTTCCCACCATCCAGGGTAGAGATAAGCACAGGTATAGATAGAAAGAGACTGCCCCAGAGAGGGGTCACCTCTGAGAACACAGGGAACCTATCCAGATGGCCTTGGCAGAAGACCTCAAAGCTTTGACAAACACCTATGTGAACTCTGGTGTGCTTAGGGACAGGGCTGCCAAATGAAATACAAGGTGTCTAGTTAAGTGTGAATTTCAAAGAAATGGCATAATCCCGATCATGGCAAATGACATAAAATAAAGTTTTCCATTTCAACTCTTTTAGAAGTTACAATTCAGGGGAGTTAATTGGTTTTACGAGGCTGTAAATCTGTCACACTCTGTAGTCTCAGGGCTTTCTCACCATCCCAAACAACAACCCATCAGATGGCCATTTTCCATTGCCCTCCCTGTGGGTGGTAACAACTGCCAATCTACTTTGTCTCTGGGAATTTACCTATTTCAGCTGATTTATGCAAACAGTCACAACGTGTGACTTTCTGTGTCTGGTTCCTTTCACTTGGCTAATGTTTTTGGGTTCATCTATGTTGTGGCATGCATCAGCACTTCATTCTTTGCAATGGCTGAGTAATATTCCTTTATGCAGAAATGTCAAATTTTGCTTATCCATTGACAGGATGGATATTTCAATTGTTTTTGCTTTTGCCTACTGTGAATGACTTTCAAAGAATCCGCGCACACAGGATGTTTTATTTGAATACTTACCTGCACTCCCTTAAAAAAAAAAAAAAAAAAATAGACAGTGACTCACTGTGTGGCCCAGATTGATCTCAAACTCCTGGACTCAAGAGAACCTTCTGCATCAGCTTCCACAGTGGCTGAGACTACAGGCATATGTCACTATATCAAGTCTACTTTCACTATGTCTGAATGTAGCTCTCACAAAAGGATTGTTGGTTCTCACAGTCATTCTGTTTATAGCTTGCTGAGGAGTAGCCACCTGAGATCTCTAAAAGTGATATTTTAGAGTTGCAAGATCCCTGAAGACACAAATATAAAATATACAGCCAGACAGTGAATGTTATATAACAGGCACATTGAGAAGAGACATCAGGGGACAAAGAGATGTCAAAGATGAAACCTGAGCTTGGGGTAAAGAACAGTGCCAACAGTTGGGTGGCCATGGCCATCTGAAGAGGACCAGGTTTGTGGGCTGACCATGAGTTAGGTTTGGGAAGTGTTTCTACCCATGGAGTGTTCACCACGCTCCAAGCACTGTTGTCCTTTCTTCAGCTCTTTTACTTCATTTTGTCCATGCTAAACCAGCCTGGTAGAGCTCAGGCAAGATCTGAAGCTTGTTGGACCTGAGAAGGATGTGACACACTCAGAATTTTCATGCAGACCCTTTGGGCACAGAGTTGCAAAGGGAGTCTGGCCGCGGCTCTGCCACCCTTGCACCCACCTTACCTCATGGAAAACTCTTGTTTCTCCGTCTAGAGGCACATTATGTGAAATTCTTATTATCACCCACAACAGAGACATCAACAGTCATTTTAATGGCTCATATGTTTCTGAATTATTGAAAAATATACCAAAATAAAAAAGTGTTTATTTCACTTTTATTTTTTAAAAAAATGTATTTAGGACTGGGTCTACAGAGTCTATAGGATCTCACTATGTAGATAGAACTCTTAGTGATTCTCTTGTTTTCAGCCTCCCAAGTGCTAGGATTACAGACGTGCACCACCACACCCAGTCTCAATCCCCATCTCAGCGCATACCAAGGGCGGGATCAGCATGGCACACCAGGTCACTGTGCTCTGCTGGTCCTAGTTTTTACTATTTATTTATCTTTAATTATGGCCATCTCAGCCTACTCTGGGGGTGGGACTGGTGTAGCATGTGGTGCCGGGGATCTAACTGAGGTCCCTAAGGTTGCCTAAGCTTTCCTAGGCAGGCACATTAGACTGCTGAACCAACTCACCAGTCCCCTAGTGTTTATTTTTCTAATTGGAAAAATATTAGCTATTGGGATGATCTAGAGTCTACTTAGAGAAGAATAGGAAGATCTAGACAGGAAGTAGGGTAAAGGCTACTACCTCTACCCTAGGAAGAGGAATGGGGGAGTTAGTATTTGAGAAGACGAAATTTTTCAAGAAGGGTAGCAGTGGCAGCTATGCCGTCTTGAGAATGTGCTTCATGCTACTGAATTTTATGCCAAAAACAGTATAAAGGTAAATTTTAAGTTATGCATAATGTGCCATAATAATGTTTAAAAATCTAATCAACAAGGCCTATGTTGTAGAGGGAGAACTATTGGAGGTAGAGACCATAGGGACTTTCGCAGAGCTGCTTGCCACAGAGGGAGGACAGGTTATTAACTGGTCAGTCTGGGTTTGGGCACTCCTTGAACACATTACATTTTATTTTCTTATTTCAGAACTTTTGTTTGTTTATTTATTTATTTATTTTTATGGCCCGCTCAGCCTGCCCTGAGGGCAGGGCTGGCGTAGCATGTGGTGCCAGGGATCGAACCGCGGTCCCTACAGCCGCCTAAGCTTTCCTAAACAGGCACTTTAGACCACTGAGCCATCCTGCCGGGCCCAACATTTGTATTGTGTTGGTACTGGATGTGGAAACCAGGGCTTCCCACATGCTAGGCCAGGGCTCTAGTGGTGATCTATGTTGCCAACTCCAACAGACATTTATGGACCACTTGCTGTGTGCCAAGCACTGTTCTAGGCACTGGACTACATCAATGAATGAAGATACACATGTACCCAAACCACTAATAGAATGCTGACAGTGAACAGCAAAGACAGCAACTAAGAACACAATAAAGTGCTATAAAGTAATAAATGTTGTGAAAAACACAACAAATAAATAGGATTCGAGATGCTAGCAGCACAGTGGGAGATAAGGTGCAGTGCTAAGTGTGGTGGTGATCAGGGTAAGTGTAAGTGTATTGCTGGACAAAGTACTTGGCACCCTCAACTTAAAGGAGGAAAGATATATTTGGGCTCATGGTTTAATAGGGTTCAGTCCATGGTGGGATGACTCCAAGGCAGAAACTTCATGATAAAAAGGTGTGATGGAGCAAAGTAGAGAGCAGGACAAGAGCCAGAGAGGAAGGGCCAAAGGCCACGATAGCTCCCAACTCAAACTTCTGTGACTCACTCAGTTATACTCATAAGTGTGCTTTACTAAGACTCTCAAACTAATCAAGTTGACAATCAAGATTAACCATCACAGAAGGGCAATCAGGAGGGGAGGTTGGGAGAACATCTTGAAGACATCTCATTCAAGAGGCAAACCAAGGGGGAAAGGGCTGGCCAGATAGCTCAGAGGATTAAAGCGCCTGCTTAGGTAGATGTAGGGTCCAGGTTCAATCCCTGGCATGTGATGCTGGCCCCACCACCAGGTGCACTGAGATCGTGACTGAGACTGGGCATGGTGTCACAAGCCTGTAATCCCAGCACTTGGGAGGCTGAAAAACAAGAAGGATCACTACAAGTCTGACCTGTGTAGTGGGTCCCTGTAGACCCTGTACTAAATACATAACATAAAAAGGAGAGAGGGGAAGACCAAGGGAGGGAAAGTACCATGTGGAGTAAACAGAGGTACAAGGCCATGCAGTGAGCATTTGGAACAGTGAGGAGGCCTGCATCATAGAAGCAGAACACATGATTATAGAATGTCAGAACAAGGCCAGAGAAGAAACAGGGCAGGTTGGGCCCCACAGGCCACTCTACAGCTTTAGCTTTTTACTCTGAATGAAAGGCAAACCACCGATGTCCTAAGCAAGAAATCATGACCAGGACTCTGTGTTAGGAGCTGATCCCAAGGGAAGGGGACAAAAACATAGGCAAAGAGATCTACCCAAAGCCCCACTGTTCTCAAGCTGAGACAGCCTTAGGGGAGATGCTGAGCTGTGATTGATTGGCAAATGTATTTTGAGAAGACAGCCAACTATTTCATGACGAATTGGAAGTTGACAATGAGAAGAAGGAAGGAGTGGAGCATTCCACCATGTTTTATGACCTGAGTAACTAGAAGAATGAAGGTACTAGGGATCTAGCAAGGCTGGCAGAGTGGTGAGGTCTGAGTCAATATGAGGGCAGCCGAGGTTGATGAGATTTCTGTAGGTAGGTATAGAGTCATCACTAATATGATCCTGGAGTTTTAGAGGCTTCCAGAAGACACAAATAGATGAAGCATACAGATGGAATTCAAAGCATCAGGAAAGGATGTGGCCACCCAGACAGAAGATGTAGATAGAAAAAAGAAGGGGCTCTAAGAGTGAGCCCTAGGAGCGCCCATGGGAAGAGGTAGGGAGTGAACCAGTGAAAGATGTTGAGGAGGAGTGGCCTGCCAGGTAACAAGAGAAGCAGGCATGTGGGTTCAGGAACAGCAAGGCAGGGGTGCCAGCAGAGGTCGTGTCCAGGGACACATTCGTGACAAGGCTCAGAATTGGATTCAGCAGCCTGAAGGTCATCTGTTCTCTGTGAGAGTAGTTTGGATTAGCCTATCTGGAATGTACTTCAGAAGAATAAAACAGGAGGAATCATAGAGAAAAAGAACAGATAACAATTCACCCAATTTTTAAGTGCTTGGGGATGTGGCCTATTGGCTTTGCTTCTTGGGCATGTGGCATACACACACACACACACACACACACACACATATATATATATATATATATATATATATGTACATATATACATATGTATATATATACATGTATATATACATATATATACATATATATGTATATATGTATATATATGTATACATATGTATATATATATGTATATATATATATATACATATATATATACATATGTGTGTGTGTGTGTGTGTGTGTGTGTGTGTGTGTGGTCTCCTCCAGCGGCACAGTACAAGTCCTCAAGGATTGGGGTCTTTCTTTTACTTTTCTCTCCTCACCCTCAGCCCACAATGGGAGCCATTCAGTAGTACCCACAGTCTAGCACAGAGGACCAGGGTCATCTACTGTCTTCTGAAGGGATATTCCTCTGGCTCCTAGTGCTACATATTCCAAACCCAGCAACTGGGGTCCTTTCACCCTTGTTGAAGGCCTCTTTCCATGGCTTTTTCCTGCAAGAGAGCTTTGTAACATCCACTGGATGCTACAATGTACCCCACCCCAACCTTCAACCTCGTGGCTAATGTCTCTCAATGTCTACCCTGTTCAAGAACTGTCTTCACTGGAGCAAGTCACCTTATCTGCAGCTCACACCCTCCCAGCGTGTCCTGCACTTGATGACCAGGTTACATGGAGTCTATATTCCAGCTCAGGGGTCATCCAAGGGGCTCCCTGAGGTAGGCTGAGGCCTTCCGTAGGTCTGCCCCACACTTCAGCCCGTTTTTTGGTCTGCCTTCCTTCCTCTTTTCTTCCTTTCTGGGTTGTGACCCAAGCGTATGACCTGAAAGTCTTCTGTGTTACAGCCACTCAAAGGAAGTCTCAGGGACACCAGTGCCTCCTGACGGAAGTCTCTCCTGAAGCCCCTCCACCAATTGGCATCCAGCTGCCACAGCTCAGCGTCACTTCCTCAGGGAAGTTCCCTGGGATTTCCTGTTCTTCCCCACCTTGATCATGATCCTGCCATTATCCAGGTCCTCTCCACGGAACATAGCTCAGTTATTGATTCCCCAGGGATTGCTGCACTTATTTGGCTAGATCCTGAAACATATTAGCTCACATGGCCCTTGGGGACAAGGACAGCCTCTGACTTTGTCCACCTGGACATTCAGTGTTCTCAGATGCCTAATATGCAATAGGCAACCAGAAGACATTTGTTCAGTGACTCTGAGGTCCCTGGGAGTGACAAGGATGGACGGTGCCTGCGACACAGGTGGCACGTGTTGCCTAATGAAGTTCCAATCTAGACAACCCTGGAGGACGGCTCCCTCTCACTTCAGAGCGAAGAGTTTCCTCCTCGCTGGAAAGCAGACCACCTTGCCACCGACCTCCTGCTCCTGCTAACCTGAGACTGGAAGTCTATATCCCTTTGGCGTCCCCGCCACACCTTGTCCTGGACCTGGCCCCGACACAGGTGCCTTGTTTTGTTTCCGTTGTACACAGGTTTCAGGGAGGGTTGGGGAGCTGTAGGCTCTGCCAAGGCTGAGGGCTCTGCACCTCTCATAATGAGAGGTCAAGTGAAATGAAAACCCACCTCTCTGGCCCCATCATCTGAATTCCTACATTGGCTATGACATGGCTAAGGGGGAAATATTGGGTTTATTTTTATGAGTTAGTCATAACCCTAAGGCCCTTAAGAGGGAACTGTGTGAAGTGAATCCATTCAAAAGGTTGAGGAGGTCACAGCTAACTTGTAAAAATAAATCCAATATTTTTTACTCTGTCTTATTAGGTTTATGTGATGCACACATCTGAGAGAGGTTTGGTTTGCTTTTGTTTGCCTTTTTTAATGGACAGTCTTCAGTTCTATTTAGAGTATTTCTTTTCTACCCTCAATCAAACACCCATTCCATTGTTGATCATCAGGCTAGGTGACAGTTTCTTATTTATTTTTAATTTATTTGAAAGAAATACGTGGGTACCTTCACACCTCCCTTACATTATTTCTTTCCAAGTGAAGCCAGTGCCCGAGTTTCTGCATCTAAAGTGACCAAACGTGGAAGGTGGAAATAACTGAAAACATTCCGCGGGGCTGCTACTGGCAGCTTCCAAATCTCACTTTTCATCTGGAAAATATTCTATACTGTAGGATCAAATTGACCTGTTGTCATCTCCCAAGAAATAAGCCACGCGTCCCATGCCCTCTGGCAAGCTCTGCGGGCAAAGCCTCTCTCGCCCGCCCTGCTCGGTAAGGATGTGTGTGCAGGTCAGGGGCTTGTGGGGGAAGACTGTAGGACAAGGTGTTGAAAGCCTCTCCCATCCTGCTCCCGGACCCTTGCCAAGCCCCTCCTGCTCCTCCTTCTCCTTTCTTGTAGTCTACCTTTACTTTTTCTTGGAGGAATTGATGTTTGTTTTCTGCACCTAAATCCACCTTCCCCTCTGTGTTGGCCTGCTAGGGCTGCCACAACACGGCACCCCACACCAGAGGCTTCAACAACAGATGCTCATTTTCTCGCAGCTCTGGAGTCTGCAAGTCCAAGATGACTGCAAGTCTAAGCATAGTTGATTTTTTTCTGTAACTGTCTTAGTGAGTTTTCTATCACTGCAGCAAAATGTGAGACAATCAACTACAAACGAGAAGAGGTTTTGTTGTTGTTGTTTGTTTTTTTAATTTTTGCAACAGGGTCTCACTCTGCAGCTTAACTAGAGCTCACCCTATAGCCCGGGCTGATTCAAGCTTGCAGTGATCCTCCTGCCTCGGGCTCCCAAGTGCAGCGATTACACACAACTTTGCTTTGACTTATAGCTTTAAAGGTTTGTTTGGTTGAGCCACTAGCTTTTAGGCTCAATTGCCCCAGTGCTTTAGGGTAATGCCCAGCATCATGGCAGAGAGAGAGAGAGAGAGAGAGAGAGGAAAAGACAAGGCTCCTATGATTCCCTTGAGGACACCCCCCCAGTGATCTAACTTCCTTGCACTAGGCCACACCTCTTAAAGGAGCACAACAGGCTAGGTGGCACATTGGGCTTTGGGGATATCTGAGATCCAAATGACAGCAGAGGTCTTTCACCCCACCTGTAGGAGGCTGTCTCCTCACTAGGTTGTCACGTGATCTTTTTCTCTATGTACATGGGTATCTAAATTTCCTTTCTTGGGGTGACGATGCCAGTGATATTGGATTAGGACCCACCCAAAGACTTCATTTTATATTTAGTATAGATGTTCCCTTTAAATGCAATTACAGTTTGAGGTGCTGAGGAGTTTACCTTATCAATTTTGGGGTAACATAATTCATTTCATGACCTCCCAGACCAGACACTCGGAGTTCTACTCACGTGGAGAGCCTGACAGTTACCAGGTTAATATTATCTATTAGTTATTGTGGAGTATTAGTCCACAGTCTCCCCAGTGAGTGGGCAGCGGAGCCTAAGTAAAAGGGATACATGGAATGATATCAGGGTTCCAAGTGGATCAAAATCCTTTCACGAAAGTAGAGATTCTCTTGGGGCTAAGGACCTTGGAGTGCTCATATTTATTTATCAGAACAAGCAAAGGGGATACTCAAGAATGACAGGAACCACTCAAGGACTTCTATAAGGTATTAATTGAGGAAGCTTATATTAACTCCAGACAGGTCTCTACCCAGGAGTGAGATGTCTAAGGCTTCACTCTTTCTCTAGTTGGGGTTACAGCCAGGTATTTTTAGAGGTGATCTTTTTTTTTTTTTTTTTTTTGTCTTTTTGAGACAGGGTCTCACAATGCAGTTGAGGCTGGCCTTGAGCTCACTTTTGTAGCCCAGGCTGGTCTCGAACTCGCACCGATCCTCCTGCCTCAGCCTCCCAAGTGCTGGGATTACAGGCGTGCGCCACCACACCCGGCTAGAGGTGATCTTTTCTTATGCTTTGAGGCTTCACAGCTTCACCCATGGCAGGCCTCAGTAGGGATCAGTGACTCAACGAGAATTGCTTACTGTGAGTCTGCTGCCCTCCTCCAGTAAGGAGCCCACACCTTGGGCAGGCTCACAAGTAAACATAGAAAGCCAACTGGCTAACTTAAGTCGGGATCAGAGGTGATTGTAGTGGTCTCCATCAATTTCCCTTTTTGGTTTTTATAATTGTGGCAGCTGAAACATGGCTAGTACTTTCAGATATGGTGTCTCCTGTAGCAGACTAAGAAAGAAGCAAGAGGCACAAGTATGTTAATAGAATCAGTCCATTGTGGAATCCAGGATGGGTCTGTTAGCAGTAGACTTCACCACAGGTTTGAAAATCTCATCTCTCTATGGCTACATGCTCCAAGATGGCATCCACAATGATGTTTTATGACCAGTTATGAATTTTCTTTATAAGGTGAATCTGATGGATCCTAGTAAAAAGAATCTAGCATATTTCTTTTTATTTCATCTGTATGGCTACTTGGAGTCTGGTAGTCTCTTGGCAAGAATAACTAATTTTTAGAGAAATTAGCATTACTACGATATTGCTTTATATATCTTATGGTTATACTTTTCTGCTGGATGTTCAAAATCAAGTTACAGTGAGACCTGTATTAATTAAAATTAACTTCTTGTTGCCTATCAAGATAGTTAAATCTTCTCAGGATGTACCATGGAACCCTGCACAGTGCCTCTCAGTACTTCTACAGTGTCAGCTCTCTGGAGGAGTCATGGCTATTGCTTGACCAAGTAGCTTTCTGTGAAAGCTTGGGAGATCTTTCTCTCCTGGTGACTCTCCTTAGCTACTCTATGCACCATAGAATGGCTTTGCTCTGGGGTCTCACAGCCTCCTGGATCAGAAGGTCAGGGACTCAGTCTAGCGATGGCATCTTGCAGCAGAGGTTCTCTTGTGTCCTGGGTCCTCACTGATCTCAGAGGGCTAAGGCCAAAATATTGGCTGTCCTCTTAGCCCATCTGTTTTTCTTTACTTTTTTTTGTCTCAAAACCTCAGCTGTTGAGTATCCAGAAGAGAAGGTTAATGATATTACGCTGTAGTAGGAACAGTAAACTTAATTATTAAAATGTTATCTGAGTATTAAGCACCTTGAAATATAAAGATAACCAGAGAACTATTATTTCTTATCAATCATGGATAGCCCAATAGTTGAATCTCTATAGCAGCAGTTCTCAACCTGTGGGTCGTGACCCTGGTAGGAGTTGAACGACCGAAACACAGGGGTCACCTAAAGCCATTCCGAATAATAACTGTAGCAAAATTACAGTTTTGAAGTAGCCACCAAAATTATTTTTTGGTTTGGGGTCACCACAACATGAGGAACTGTATTGCGAGGTCACAGCATTAGAAAGGTTGAGAACCACTGCTCTATACAATGTTAACAGACAACAGTTATGTAGTTTTACAGAGAAAATTAAAAAAAAAACATATATAGTACTGTAGTATAATGGTCATCCTGACATTATTTTCCCATCTTTTATGTATTTGGTACAGGGTCTTGCTACACAGCTGAGATTCATAGTGTTCCTCCTATCTCAGCCTTCCCAGAGCTGAGATTACAGGCATGCACCACCATGCCCAGTTTGGGTGGCTGGCATGACGCAGTACCAGCACATCATGTGATACTGGGGATCAAACCCAGGTCCTTGTGCTTTCCAGGCAGGTGCTTAGACCACTGAGCTATAGCTCCAGCTCCATCATGGCACTTTTTATCATAGCACATTTAAATTTCTACCTTGGAAGAGAATAGCCCTTTTTTAGTCAATCATCCCTCCCTAGTACATAAGAAGCCTTTACCTAATTTGTTGCCCTTTAAGATGTCACTGAAGAAGTTTGTAACATTGCCTGGACTTTTTAATATCTAAGAATCTCTAAATGTAATGGCACAAGGCCGGGCGTGGTGGCGCATGCCTGTAATCCCAGCACTCGGGAGGCTGAGGCAGGAGGATCGGTGCAAGTTCGAGACCAGCCTGGGCTACAAAAGTGAGCTCAAGACCACCTGAACTGCACATCGAGACCCTGTCTCAAAAAGACAAAAAAAAAAAAATGTAATGGCACAAACATAGCATATACATCACATAGGTTTTTGCTAATAAATTGCCATTTAAATGATGATCTCATGTTGGCTTGCCATGAACCTCTTATTGCAAATGCACTGGGCACAAGAGAAAGACAGATGTCTAGCACTATGAACAGTCCCAGTTTTACATTTGAGAATACTGCCCATTTGGAAGGCATGAATACATTTAGCACACCATGAAATTAGCATAAATGAATTGTCACTATTTCTGTCTTCAGAGTGCTCCCAATGATCCTAATGCAGAAGGGACTACACAAAGACAAGAGGGACAATGACGAGTGGATGCTCTTTAAGGAATGTGCTCATCAAGTACCCACCATTCTTGCTACACCATAGCTGCATTTCATGTTTCACTCATGTGCACACGCTCACCTAGGTTACCTTCTTGTAGGTTACCTTTTTTTTTTTTAACTATAAAGTCAGTTTGGACAGAAAAAGGAGGAGTGATACTGACGATAATTTTAATCTGTCAGTTCTAAGGGGGGAAACACTGAAAATTCCCATGGTTTGCTGTGGCTGACATCTTTCTGAAGTCTCAAATTATTGCATGTTCTCAGAAGGAAAGACATTAGCTTCTGCTTTGAGTTCTAAGACCACATTCTAGTCTGTGATAAATGTCTAAACCCAGCCAGATCATCCTGCTGTACTGTACATGGCCCAGCTCACCTTGAGAGAATGGGAGCCATCAAGTCAGCGTTTGACTGTCTTACTGATTAGGCCATCGCTTTTGGATGGAATGTGCAATGAAGATGATGCAAGCCAGGTGGTTTGGAAGAAAGTGGGTGCTGGACAATCCTATAACCTGCACTATCCAATGTGTTACATCCTCACCAGCCATTGCAAGCCTTCCTTGATCTCAGGGCTGAGTCTGTCTTTAAGCTGAGACAATTGCCCTTACTTTCAGTTAGGTATGATCTAAGGCCACTGAAAGGCTACTAATGAAACTATTCTTTGATGTAAGAAACATTTCTTGGAGCATGGAGACAGCTCAGCAGCCTAAGTGGCTGCCTAGACAAGTGCAAAAACCTGAGTTTGATCCCCAGTACTTCATGGTGTACTGGTCCCACCCCAGGCACATGGAGCCAGCCACTAAGACCAGTCATGGAGGTACACTTTTGTAATCTCAGTGCTAGGAGATTGAAACAAGAGGGTCACTATGAGTCCAACCTGTGCAATGAGCCTGTACCAAATATATAAAATTTTAAAAGAAGAAATATTTCTCCAACTGAGAAGCCTAAAAATATTTCTCCAACTGAGAAGCCTAAAGCACTAAATTTACACAGATTTATACCTTGAGGATAGAAAAGAGTTCTTTTAGAGAAGAGAATTAGGAAATCTTTCTTTTGTATGTTGTCTTTTAGTTTATAGCATGAGGACTACCACATAGTGCATTCAGTAAATCTTTACAGAATAACTGTTTACCACATAAGCTTGGAAAGATCAGATAAATGTCGAAGTTCAATGGATTTTCTTACTTTGGCCCTTCTGAAAGATTTGGTGAGCAGACACATGACAGGTATTGTCAGTGGAGAGAACTGCTCAACAGATATATTTCTTTAGACCTAAAGTTCTACAATGCAGTTAGCCACTGGGGTGAGGTCATGTTGTCCTGTGGCAGAGCAGTTTCATAGATCTAAGAGCTTCCTGGGCTGTGTTGGAGAAGGAAACTAAAGGGGGAGTGAAGGACATAAACTCATGTAAATGACTTTTGGGTGACTTGGGAGGCGGGTGCCCAGACAGGAAGTGTGGTTTGGGAATTCTGGACGGCTATCCTTGAGGCCCCTGAGAAGGAAATATTGGTTCAGCTTATCGCAGTTACATCAGAAGTGAAAAAGACAAAGGGATGAGCGGCAGAAGTGGGATTTTAGAGGAAGTCAATTTGCATGGATTTGTCACTAGTTCCCAGCAAACCAATAGACTGCTCCCTGCTCATCTTTGGGGCCCAGGAAATGCCGAAGATATGCTACATAATGATGGTTATCTCCGAGCCCAACTCTGCCCCAAGATGTTTCCTAATAAGCAGCACCTCATTATTAGGTAGCTAAATTGACTCTCCTCATTCTGGAAGAAAAAAAAAAAAAGAAGAGACTGAGAGATAGCAAGAGACAGAGACTCGGGTGAGCACCCATTACTGAGACATTACTGAGAGCTTCTGTTTAGCCTTCTCTTTGATGGGCTGCAGCCATGATGTGTGCAAAACAAATGCAATTTAAAACTCAGAAAACTCAGCTCTCAATAATTCCCTGCTAGGTTTCCATCCACGGAAGAGTAAATAACACAACAGCTACAAACGCTGGGAGCAAAATCTCCAATAACAGCTCCATGCTTATGATAACTTTCCCAATTTTCTGCAATCTCCACTGCCTCTCTCTTGACTTGGGTCTGTATCTGATTTTTTTCCCCCTTTATTGAACATCTGCCTTGGGAGCCACTGTCACAAAAAGTAATAAACACATCAATCCAAAAGAAAAAGAGAGGATTGCACAGCCCAAAGTACTTAACCAATCAAATTGGCAGCCGGTGAAATGAAATGGCGGAGGAACAGCCCAGAGCCCCAGTTTCTGGAGAGGATTTCTAATGATGGTGCCTACCCACAGAGGAAGAGGTACCCATGCTGCACGAACCTGCTTAATAAGTTAATTACAGTTTCTAACATTAATTACAGATTGCAACCTTTCTTGAGATTTCAAACCCCAGGATTAATTTGTAAATATTTCCTTCAGCCAAACCCTGACAGTTCCTGCTTTGCCTTTGCCTGCTTCAAAATATTAGGGAACAAGGGAAAGATCTGTCTTGGAGTGAAAAAAAAAAAAAAAAAAAATCCTTTCCTTAAAAAAAAAAAAAAAAAAAACCCAAGCAATAATAATGCCTTTTCCACTTATTACTCGTGGACTCTGCAAGAGTGTACTGGAGACAGCAATCCTCCTGTTCGCCGTCCCTGAAGGTCCTCCCCCTCCCCACCTAAAGAACAACAACAAAAATTATGCCTGAAAGGGAAACAAAGCAATTTATGTTTTCCAGTTATCGTTCCAGAAATAGCCAAAGATTACTTGCATACTGAACAGACAAAAATCAAATCTTTCACTACTGCTTAAAAAAAAAAAAAAATCCTATTACAAATTATATTTAACTCAGGTGTGTATAGTTTGCCAGTTCTTATACAATTGTAAATTAGTCCAGGGTTGCCTGTTGGGAGGGAAAAGTGGCTTTTGAAACATGTCTTATTGACTGGGTATAAATTACCTGCAGCAGATTTGTGAAGCAAATTTGAAGCAAGAGGTGCCTCCAGGCAACACTGTATTGATTGAAGATTGATATTCAGCTGAATTTAACGCAAAAAATAAATATTGTTTTAGCAGCAATTTAATTAACAAATCATTGCACAAATGGTAAGAATATTGTGTTGTCTAATACAGGGATTTAAGCTTTTTTTTTTTTTTAAAGCAATTATCTGAGAAATGCTTAGTTTCACATGTAGATGAATTATCTTTCCTCTCCACTCCCAGTCTCTATGTGTGCTCACATGAAGCAATATAATGCTGACGGACACCCTGTTCCTTTTTTCTTTAGCCTCTAGAACTGAGGTTTTCCCTGCTCCTAACTGCAGTGAACATACGTTGGCACCAGGAAGATTGAGTTGTGTTGTCCCTATTGGGACAGCTGGAGGGTGGTGTGAGGAGGAAGACCAGTTTGTCCCATTAGTTCTGTCCTCAAGCTGTCCCAGGACCTCAGGCCAATGGCTTTGCTTCTCTCAGCCCCAGCTTCTTCATGAGTTATATATATGATCCCTAAAGCGATGATACCTGGGAAGTGTTTGGCAACCCGCTCTTTGAAGATGTGTCCTGAGTTGAAGTGCCTGCCAATTGCCATGGTGTAAACACCCTCACTAAGGCATATTTGGGAAGAGATGCCTCGAGCTGCCTCAAATCAGATCCTCCTGACTACTGCTCTGAAGATCCCTGGCAGCCCAACAATTCTTAATTTTATGAATGGAACATGTAAATGCTCCCCAAATTTCAGAGACTCGAATAAAACCTAAATGCACATACACTGTAAGAGAATTATACTTCCCTTTTAAAAAAATTGTATTTATTTATTTTTTTCTTGTTTCAGAACCTTTATTTGTTTATTCACTCAGGGCAGGGCTGGCGCAGCATGTGGTGCCAGGGATCGAACCGCGGTCCCTGAAGCTGCCTAAGCTTTCCTAAGCAGGCACTTTAGACCACTGAGCCATCCCGCCGGGCCCCTACATCCCTTTTTTTAAAAAAAAAGAAGAGATAAGGCTGACCCAATAGCTCAGCACATTAAAGCATCTGCTTACGCAGGTGCAGGTGCTGAGGATTCAATCCCCAGCCTGCCATGCTGAGCCCTTGGGGTAGGTGAGATGTGGAATGAGCCTGGGCGTGATGGCCTGGGCCTGTAATCCCAGCACTTGGGAGGCTATAAACAGAAGAATCACTACAAGTCTGGTCTATGTAGTGAGACCTTGTAGACTCTGTCCTAAACATGTAAAAAATAATAAATAATAATACTTCAGAAGTTATTTCAGAATCTTGTAGTATGACAAGATTTTAATGGCAAATATTACTATGATTTTCTCATTAATAACATGTCCAGAGTACTCAGTTTCTTTTTTGTTTATTTATTTATTTTTATGGCCAGCTCAGCCTGCCCTGAGGGCAGGGCTGGCACAGCATGTGGTGCCGGGGATCGAACCGCGGTCCCTGCAGCCACCTAAGCTTTCCTAAGCAGGTGCTTTAGACCACTGAGCCATCCTGCCGGGCCCCCCAGTTTCTTTTCATGTTGTTCTTTTAAGAGAAAAAAAAAAGGCAAGCTAATACACAATTACCTAATATGGAAATAATGTCCATAAGGATTGCTAGAAATCCTCAAATGAATTGATTTTTAAAGACACCTTTTTCTCCCTTAATATAAAAGTACTACGTATGTATTGAGGAAAATTCAAGAAACCAAAATGAATAAAAATATTTAAATCTCTATAATTATCTCATCCAGAAGTTAACATGTTGGTGAATTGTCACTGCTCTCTCCTCTTTTATAAAATTTGTTTTTTTCTTACACATACAATTATATTCATTAGTTTTACAGTAATAGGATAAACAAGATTTTGTGACTCATAGGAAGCAATGAAGACATTATCATATCAATATCCCTGCACTAGATTTGCAGGTACAGTACCCAAGCCTTCATTGGTCAGTCACCCCTTTGTGTCTGGCCCTCAGGATGTTCCAGTTTTATTTTTTTAAATTTTTTGTCTTTTTGAGACAGCGTCTCACTATGCAGTTCAGGCTGGCCTTGAGCTCACTTTTTGTAGCCCAGGCTGGTGTCAAACTTGTGCCGATCCCCCGGCCTACCTCAGCCTCCCAAGTGCTAGGACTACAGATGTGCACCACCACAGCCCTGCAACTGTTCCAGTTTTATGATACTGCAGGAGAATGTACACCAAGCATCATGAAACCTGACTTTGTCCATAGCCACAGTTATTGCTGACTAATCCACCAAAAAAACAGTAGTTGCTGCGTGTACTAACATACATTGTGAAAAAGGCCAGAAAAGTTTCAGAATGAAAACTACTGTTAAGATCTCTATATCAGTCAGAGACCTTGGGTGGAAGCACAAGCGTAGTGTTGGCTGAGGGACATCCTATGGTTTTATTTCTCCCACAAGGCAATAAAAACCCACTAAAGAGATGATTGTCATCTTCTCCATCAAACACTGCAGCTCCTCATAAGAATGACCCTTAGCCACTTGAGGGGAGGTCACAGACCAGCTTGTGATCTCAGGTTTTTTTTTTTTTTTTCCTCTTTTTTGGTGGTACCAGGCATCAAACTGAAGTGATCTCAGTTTTGATTCCAGAGCAATCCATCAAGGAAGTGGAGAATGAACCATCTCTGCTTGAAAGAAGCCTGCAGAAAGAACCAGGCTTGTTTTGTTTTGTTTTGTTTTAGCAGTTCCTCATATGAATGCATTTATTGTGCATTGTAAACATATACTAAACCAAAAGGAGGAAAACAGGATCAGATTAATGTAGATATTGAAAGTAAATTTACACATATGGCTATATTTGAGAATCATACATTTATCCACTCAATTGATATATAATATATGGAATATTATATATCAAACTTTGTACAACATAAAGGATATGTAATAATAGAACACAGTTCTTGCCTATAGGCCTAATAGGAGAAAAGACCAAAAAGAATAGTTAATTTTTTTTTTTTTGATAGATGGGCAGAGAGAGCCCATTCATATAAGGAGCTGCTACAGGTGACGAAAGCAGTCACACAAAGAGCCATAGAAAGCATGCTTGCAATTCCAGTACTCTAGGAGGTTCCCAGTCTCCAAAAAAATGTTTGGAATATTACTTATTACAAAGCCCTAGGTTCCATCTCCAGTACCACAAAGATGAAAAAGAAAAAAAAAATAAAATAAAGAAAGGAAAAGGAAGGAAGGAAGGAAGGAAGGAAGGAAGGAAGGAGAAAGGAAGAGAGAGAGAAAAAAAAAAGAAAGAAAGAAAGAAAGGAAGGAAGAAAGAAAGAAAGGACTCTCTTGCTGTGTGAAATTACAAGACATAGGCAGCTCAAGGAACTTTCTGATTTGCTTTTTCAATAATAGCCAAGAAGACATTAAATCCAAAAGCTAAAGCAAGCATGCAGGGAAAGAAAGCATCCAAGATAAGGGGAAACTGAATGGAGAGAAAACACAATTGATTAATTAAAAACTCTCACATTGAACAGCAGGTTGGATACCATAGAATATCAATTTAATGAGGTAAGAGACAAATTCAAGACATTTCCCATTATACACATGGGAAAGTTTGATAGATACTGATTTATACTAATAAAGAAACATGATCAAAGGTGCATCTGAGAAACTTGAAGGCTGCCACTTACAGTAAAAATGGAGTATCTCTGAACTTTTTTTAATACAAGACAGGTAAGAAACATGCATATAAAGAAGAATGAATGGAAATAAAATTAATAATCAAGCTAATAGAATACCAAATGTTAGAGTTATCATATAAAAATAGATTTACTCTTAAATACAAATCCATGCAAAGTACTTGGCTCTAGATAAGTTAGAGATTGTCAGAGTTTTATTTTCATTGCTATTCAGATCAATAACGCTAAAATCAAAGGATTCAAGAGTAGTAATGATTTAACAATGTGAGGTTGGTACCTACAACATTTTATGCTCTAGAAAGGAAGGCCATATTCTTTTAAGTTTTCCAGCGACTATTTACATAAAATCTTGTCTTTCCAGTTCCAAGAGTGCTCTTTACAAATTGAAAAAGAATTAAGTAGCTCCATAGTGGTGGTTTTAAAACTAAAATTTCAGCCCCACAGTTATGGCCTTTTAATTTCCCAGATACCACAGAAATATTTGAAGAAATGTATGAACCAGAACCAACCTGTAACTATTTTAGAAAATTGGAGAGATTGCAACTCATAGACCCCAAATTTTAAAGCATTTCTGGAAGCTGAAGAAACCAAAAGTGGGAAATGATCTTAGGAGTGGCAATGAGTCCATGTTTGACGCCAGACAGAGGAATCCTGAGAAGAATGGAGAAAACACTGACCTCACATCAGTACAGTACTAGGCCAGTGAGGTGGTGAAGACCCATGGAAAACTGATCACAGAGTATTCCTTCAAAGCCAGGATTTGCCATAATCTTCCTATGAAAAATGTAGCCTCAGTCTTAGTTTACTCAGGCTGCTCTGCTGTAAGAAAAATCTCATAATCTTAGGATGCGTAATCAACACACCTCGTGGTCTCCTGGAGCCACAAGTCCAAGGCTCAGGAGTGGGCCGTGAGAGGCGAGGCTTCTTCCAAAGGCAAGTGCATCTCCTGGCTGAGTATTCTCATGGCAGAAGTTGAAAAGGCAGCTCTTGGGCGCCTCCTTTCTAAGGACACTAATCCCATTCAGGAGGGCCCCACACTAGTGACTTAATCACCTCCCAAAGTCCCTTCCAATATCCTCACTTCAGGAAGTAGGTTTCCAGTATATGAATTTTGGGAAGACACAGACATTCACTGCAGCATTCTCAGATTCCAAAATGCTGAGTTTCAGAGGTGTAAGTATAAAATCAGGGAGGAGGCAGGCAGGCAGGGGAGGCCAAGGCTGTACAGCCTGGAAGAGAGGCTAAGACAGTTTCCTCATTTCTCACTTTTGTTTTCTATTTGGTTGTTGTTTACTTATCTAGAAAAAAAATTGATATAATGGTTATCCTTTCAGTTGTTTTCTAAATTTCCAAGTTTCATTGAGTAGAAATGCTACATTCTAAAGTCTTACAAGGTGTTTTGAGACATACAGGATACACAGTATGCCCTTTGTATAAACCCTTCTGGTTAGCCTGGCTACTGTTGCATCTATTTAACAGATCACAGATGGGAAAACTGAGGTCTAGAAAGGTCAAGTGGTTTCCCCAGGTTCATAGAATAGTAGATCTGACTTGTGAGTTCAAACTCTGACCTTTAGTTTGATGTTCTTGGTTCTTTGCTGAAGACCATAAGAGCCTTGACAGAATAGTCAAAAAGCCTGATGAAGGGAGAGCCGTGGTCAAGCTGAGGAGAGCTGAGCTGGTTCTGAAAGGATGAACGCAGCTCAGAAGAGCAGCTATTATACATGAACTTTTCTGTTGAGAGTTTGTCCTGATCTTTGACTCATTCTCTTTAATTGAATGAAAGGAACAGGAGCTTCCTCCACTCTGTCCAGCCTTCTGCTGGGAGCCTGCCTCCTTGTCCACTCCTGGGAGCCAAGAAGGGCCACATCAAGCCAGCCCATCAGGTAAGCAGAGGCAACCAGAATGACTTCACTAGTGGAGGAGCCGAGGGCCGGGTGAGCAGTGCCCCTGGCAAGGGGGCATCTGCCACTAACACAGTGAGGTCACCAGACTTTTCCCATATTACTTACCCACCGCTCAGAACAAGGCTCTCTGAACCACGGAGTTCATTGGCTTTTTAGTCCTGGACTTGGCATAAAGATTTATGTCTGAAATGTGACCACACTCACCATCCATCACGATTAGCTACAATAAAATCTCTCTTCATGTTTTTAAAAGCCCTTCGAGTTCCATTCCATTATGCAGTTAACATCTCGCAGATGGTTGGGCCATTGTTCAACCACGGAACCATTTTTTGATCTCTGCAAAGGAAGGCAGAGAGCTAGCAATTGACCTCCCTAGAGGTCCTGGAGACCTGAGCCTCTTGCAGAGAGGGGAGGGCAAAGAAGAGGGGCTATGGGTTAGCCCCAGAACTCAGTGGCTGGACTGAAGTGAGTGGACCACAAAGATGAAGGGCTCACATTACGAGGCCTTTTTTGGGGAAAGTTGACCCGGATACCCTCAAGACCTTAGAATACCTGGTGCACCTCTTCTGGTACAGTCTAACCACTAGGAATGCTGTCTGTCAGACATGACACACCCAGGAAGGTCCATATCCCACTCTTTTAATCAACATGTGATCCAAGCCTGTGTTGGGATCTCAGATGATGCAGAGGGATGATTCTGCTGCTCCCTGCTCCTCCTCCCCCTCCTCACTCTGGTCTTTACTAGCTCAGTCCATGGCACCAATACCCCGTAGGCAGCCCAAGCCTTGCAGTGAGTTTTGTTACCGCTTCCAAATGGTCAGAAGAATACAGCCCTGCCCCTTGACATTGGACCTGGCTATGTAACCCACCTTGGCCAATGGCATGTGAGTGGACATGGCATTTTCTAGTGTCTGCTAGTACTACACTTGATCTTAGCCAAGATCAAGTTCCTTGGGCTAATTCCTTCAGGCTGGGTCTTGGCATGAAAGAAATATGTGACACAGATTCCACAAGTGGTCTGTAGCTGACAGGTAACCTAAGTGAAAAGTGAAATTATGTCATAAAAGCTACTGCAATTCTGGGGGGTTGTCTGTAAATGTAACCACCTGTTAAAATCTAAAAGAACTCAGGAAGAGTTCAGGTTTAAGTAGAAAGATCATGGCTCTCTCTTGAGTGCGTATGAGCTCTCTTTCTTTTCTGTCTTCTAAGTGTGACTAAGTGTTGGGGATTGAACTCAGGCCTTTGCACTGAGCTGCTTTATCAATCTTTTCTTTAAATAAACATTCTTTTATTTATTTGCTATTTGGTACAGGGTCTTGCTGCACAGCTCAGACTCATAGTAATCTTCCTGTCCAAACCTCCCCAGATCTGGG